>JAVLVB010000902.1:2528911-2572420 GCA_032876305.1 Orestias chungarensis | reverse complement strand
TTATCATCGAAGGACAGAGCAGCTCACAGCTCACAGACCTACACATACACTCACATACACTGATACCAGCTCTACATACGCCTTCACCCTCATCTTAATCCCAAGGCTCTGTTCTGTTGTGTTACTGTTGCTGTGCAGAGGTTTTTTGGAACTTCAAGCTGTATCCTGTCAAGGATAAAGTGTGAATTGTATTTTTTTTTTTTCTCCCTCATCTCTCCCTATGTGTCATTTTCCCTTGTCCTTAAGGACACGAGGGCGGCGCGCCACAGGTGCAGCGGCTACGGGTCTTCGTCACCCCTGTAATTTCGTTTGTGCTCATGTACCCCATGTGTGTGAATGACAATAAACGATTCCTGATTCCTGATTCCTGATATGCTCATGATTAGATAACCTTTGTCTACTTTTTCTCATTGGCTCACTCGATTTAAATTGTTGACTTGTTGACAATGTTGTCCAGCCTCTTTACCTTCGTACTTTCAATGAGTTTATCAAGCTATCTGTTAAGCTACAGTATTGAGCAACTAGTTTTGAGTTACCGTCCAAAGTCTGTTAACATTAAACATCCCAAGGAGGAAACCTTCATAATGTAAATTATTGCTTATAAAATGATCGCATGTAAGCTCCCCTGCGTCAAACCTTTACTTTTGGACTCACAGTCACAGGTTACGTGATGATAGAAGACAATAAACCAACTAAATGTACATTAGCCAACAGAGGACCTCTGTAAGTTCTGTTTCTGACTCATTACAAAAACCTGCCTGAATAAAACCATTTTATTTAGGGTAATTAAGACGCTGGTCCAGAAAAAGTCGAACAAAATGTGTAAACATTTGTTTAGCATCAACTGCAATGCTCTGCCTCATGTTTGTTCGTACCACACTCTCTATTGGATTGGATTATCAACTCCCTTACAAATCTACAGAAAAACAACCTTCATATAAAGTTTTCCAAAGAGGGGAACCACTATACCCATTATTCTAATAAATTATGGTTTAATTATATTACTAAACAATTGAAATATTGGGACTGTCAATGGGTTGACAGAAATAGTAATGTCTTCTGGGTCCAGATGGAGTTGCAGACAGTGGAGTTTGTTGGAAGCTTGTAAAAATGTTTTTTAGTCTTTGTACATCAGAGGTTTGGTTTGGTTTCTTTTTTTTAAACTTGTGATTGTCGCTGCCATTAGTGAATGGTAACATTGTTGTGATTTCCCTCCATTTTACTTTTTTCCTCTGTGTCGTGTTTGAACTTGTTCTGGACAGTCTAATCTGCTGCCCGAACCAAATCTGGTCAATACGCTAACAGCAAGCAACTCATCAACATGGGCAACTTCTCAGTTTTCCATTTGTTGTTGACAAAATCTGCTTCTAACACTGTAGAGAAACACAACCCCCTTTTCTGATTTCCCAACCTTGATCACATTCAGGTGTTTTAGTACAGTAGAAAAGACAGAAGAAATCAAATTTTCCTATATAATGTTTGATTATCCTCTCCTGTTTAAAATTTCAAATAAAAACAGGTAAAATGACAGTAATTATTCATTAATTAGAATTACAGTTTCTAAGTCCTGTGAAAGATCAGTAGGTCATCATCACATAAATTCATTTAATTGAACTGCTTGTTTGACCAAAAGCCTCCTATTGTCTTAATATTAAATATTAAGTTATGGCTCTGTCTTCCTCCTGCTCTGCTCACGTGTGTCACATGCACTACTTAGTTTTGCTTAAAGGAAACACAAGAACAGCTAATAAATGTTTAAAATATGAAAAATATTCATGAGTTATTGTTTCGCCCACTGTTTCATAAGATCAACTTCTCAGCAAAACCAGTCTCATAATGAAATAGAATATAATATTGAAACAACAAAGCTTGTTTAAAAACAAGAAGTCTCACTTTGATATAATCAGGATGTCTGAGTATGTCTTTAAAATATATTAGTTCTTAAATTTGGTAAAGTAACATACAATGGATAGAGGTCACGATATTCTCTCAAAAATTGCGATACTTCATAATTACATCACTAAAAAGTACAATACTTTTTTTGTTATTGTTTTCGTTTAAGTAAACCAGTGAATGAACTGGTCACATGCACATACAAGACAGGATAGAGTGCAACATTATGGCTGTTAGATAAACATCTGTGCTTAGAAAACAGGGAGGAAAAATGGTATTAAAAAGCAGAGTCGCATTAAAGCTCTTGCTGAATTGTTGTTTTTTCGACAGCCACTCGAAACATTTCCCAACAAGGCCATGATAAAATAGAAACCTCACAAAAAAAAAAAACAGGTAGATTTAATGAGATCTGAGACCCTGTGAGCAAACCAGATGCTTACAGTATTCAAAATTACCCCCACCAAAAGTACTCTGAATTATGTTCTATAATGCTTAGGTACAATGGGGGGAGCTGGCATTTTTAAGGGGGTTAAAGATGCTGAGCATGAGCACCTCTTGCCCTCCCCTTCCCCAGGCCACCCCCTACCAATATAAAAAAAATGTAAATCGAAAACTGTGTGACATTGTTCTATCAAGATTTAATGAATTTAGAATAGCTGAATGTCACAAATGAGCGGTGGATGTCCACCACAGAGCCCTTATGTATGTGTCCTACAGCACGTCTAGACATGGTTTTTTTGGGTTTTTTTGCTTTTTTTTTTACGGTGCGATACACGAAAACACACGATCCTGTTGGTACAACATGTTTACACTTCCATCATCTCGCGCAAACAGAAGAACTCTGTTTCCATCTCGTTAGACTTCAACCGTAGCCAAATCAGGATTGTTCGCAGATTGTCCCACAATTCCAGACGACAGACACACACTCTGTTCACACAGTGAGAATCACCCACTCCTTCAGCTGTGTGTGTGTGTGTGTGTGTGTGTGTGTGTGTGTGTGTGTGTGTGTGTGTGTGTGTGTGTGTGTGTGTGTGTGTGTGTGTGTGTTGGAGTTTAAAAGGTAGAAATATGCTGGTGTTTTGTGGACATGGGAAGTAGGCTGATGGGTGCATAAATAAGGCATGTTGGAACATCTGGTCTTTGTTGTGCGTTCAGCTTTTTAATGTCTTCAAAGAGCAACTCTGACGCATCGCTGACTACCGCTCCTTGCTCCTGCTTCATTTTAGCATGGAATAATAAACCATCTTTGGGGATTTGAGTCCCTAAGTCTCTCTCGCTCTCTTCATTTGGATATGCCGATGCGACCCACCCCACCCCACCCTCTCCCTCCTTCCCTCGCTTCCAACTCTTGCACCCCATTTAAGACAACTTTCCTTTTTACTTAGTTGATTTTTAAATTTTTTATACCACAGGGAACACTGGTGTGTGTCACCGCAGTCACCGGCTGTGTTGCTGCGAGCACAATTAAAATTCACACACACTTTTCTCTTCCTCGTTCCCCCGGCATGCTCAGACGCTTCCTTCGCGGACGACAGCAGACATTGAAAGTTGTACATATCTGATTATACGCAGAGTGGAGACCCTCCGCTCAACACAATTAGGCACCCAGAACCATAAATTAAACACACACAGGACTTCATAACTGAGTGATGATCCTGTTGACCACGAGAGCCGTGTGTTTGTACTTTCATTACGAGCACAAGTTACAGGCCATGTTCAACCGGGGCTCTCGCTGCTTAAAACCAACCGGCTGCATGACACGTTAGGAAATGCTTCCAGCTCGACACGAACGAGCACGAAAAGACGCAGCGACGCGCTCTCGCAGTGTGTCTTGCTGCTATTTTGAGAGAACTCATTCACTGACGCTCACGGTAACTGAAAGCGGAGTCGACCGTACTCCCTGAGAAAAAGATCGTTCACATGTGGATTCAATGGAAGGAAGTGTCGAGGAACAAAAGGCATTTTCTGGGGCTGCAGTCCGACGCTGTTGTGGCATCTGAATGCTGTGAAAATTGCTGCGTGTGCTGAGGTCAGACTGGTTTTATTTAGTCTCATGAGTGACACATGACTCACTGGTGATATAGATTTGTCGAGATTAGCTGAAGAATTAGCAGCTGGGTACCAGCGGTTTCGAGATTCAGAATTTCTTTTGACATGAAAATCGGACAAAATATTTGTAAAAACCTAGTTAGTTATTCATTTATTTGTAATGTGTAACAGTCTTAATGTATTAAGAACTTTAAAACCCGTTTTCCTGAAAGCGTTTAAAGTAATAGTGTGAACATAATGTTGCATTGTAACAGAGAAGCTTTTATCTTGTCTAATTTTGTACAGTACAAAGCAAAACTGTGATTTCCTTTGAATATCAATGCATTTAATACTCTATATACATACTTTTCTCTTTCTTATTTTTGTTAAGTCACCTAAATCCGTTTTGTTTTAACTTTTGTAATTATGTAATTCACGATAACGTTGAAAGGAGTTAGCATTGGCATCTTACTTATGACTAGACTGACGTTATGACCTTATACAGGTCACTATGATGAGTCGGGCCTATTTTCTCACTTTTTGGTGTCCAAAATCCTGTTTCTCTGAAAGAAGGCAAAAACTTTTGAACATTATTTTGAAGTCTTCAAGAGAGCTATTTTCTGGTTGCCCCATAGGTTAGTGATGGGGGAGTCGTATCATTACAGTCCTCAACTCAGTTTTCCTTGGTTGGATTTTCCCTATTCGCTGCATGTCTTCTACTAATCTCTCTCTCCTTTCTCCCATACAGCTACTGATAAAAAAAAGGTCACAAGAGATATACAAACCTTTTTAAAAAGTTTACATTTCCCCAGTAAAACCAGAGCTGTACTACAACCATGGATGAAAAGCCAAGGTACAAACATACTTTTTGTTTCATTTCATGCCTCGTGGTCTGATGAAACTAAGATTTAAATGATAATCATCTGAGAACACATACCATCAAGAGCAAAGAATCTAATGTGAACGTCTAAAAACTTTTCAGCCAGCCATCCCATGAAATAAGCCTAGAGGTTAATATATCCCCTTTTGTTTTAGCCATTGTTTCACCTGGGAATTAAAAAACTCTAATATCTGTACACATATTTATTTCTGATGGAAATATGAGGACCTCTATATGAAATGTCTTTTTTTTTTATAAGTGTAAAAAGCTTAAGAGATTTTATTTTATTTCACTTTATTTTAACATGGTGCCACTTTACTGTACAACAGTACTGAAGGTTTTAAACCAGGTTGCGTCGCTTGACGCAACCTGGTGTGACAAGGTATGAAAATTTAGATGGATTCATGGCATGCAGCTACAACTGGAGAGTTTTTCCACTTAGAAATAATCTTATATCAAGAAAACTTTTTGTTGGTCTTGATGGTTTTACACACTTCCCTGATATGATCCTCAAAGCTAGGATGGGAATCCACAATGAAACCCAGATATTTAAATTATTCTAGTACTGATCTATTAAAAATGGGAAATGTTAGACTTTTCAACAAATTAAAAAACACACAGAGATATCAAGGTTCAGAGGATTTCGATTCTTAGACCCTTATGACACATCCACCATCTTCCTGTTCAGCATCCCTGGTAGCTTTTGTGGGGTTTTAGCTTACGTCTGACATCTTCACAACTGTCCGGTATCTACCTTATCGACATCTAAAGACCTTGTAAGGTGGATAGTTCTGTTGAAAAAAACCTCAAAAATCCTAAACTGCAGTTGACAAAGAGGCTGATTTTTTCCAAGTAACTAATCAGCTGCTCTGCCTCTGTTTTTTAATAACTTTTGGAATAAAATAGTAATTGATCTATAGTTACTAATTTTCTTTGTTCCCTAAATCCATCTATAGGGTCTTTCATTTTCAAATTGTTTAAAATAAAATGTACCTAGCTGAAATGATTTGTTCCATACAAGTATGTTGTTTTTTTCTGCAAAAGCAGCTGATGCTCATTTATTTGTTTTAATCGTCAAGAAAAAAGGTAGTATACCAGAAAATTGAACTTCTTTTCCCCAGAAATCAGCCATTAATTAACAATAAACAATTTCTCCACACTATCTAATTGGCACCACATTTGCCAAGATAGAGTTAAAGAGACTGCCTAATTAATTAAACATGAAATAGCACCTTTCAAGAGTGTTTGAGAATACAGATGTAAAAGTGAAATTTTTCTTTCTCTGCATACCAACACCTCAACCCCAACCTCTAAGAAAAAAAATAAAAAACCCAGTGCCAGATTTGATGAGATTTGTTCTCTTTATCACTTTAATTAGCACCTCCCTCCTGTCCCCTTTGCAAATGAGGGTTAGGTGAGGGGGCTCGGGATTTGATGACTTAAAATGCACACAGCTAACGAGTTATTCATACCCTGCACAGCTGTTAAGGCAATTTAACGGCTTCTTCTCCATTCTCTTGATGCTTACTTGTCAAGGAGGGAAAGGTGGCGAGAGGCCTCAACAACTGCTCCATTATCCCGGCAGAGATACTCTCGGATTAAAAAAATGGTCACAAATTTTTATCATTCACCTGAAGTGGAACGATTTACAGCTATTCAAAACCGAGGCCTGCACTTTTGGAACAAATCTCTGTTTTTTTGTGCAACTTTTTCCTAGTTTTGAAGACGAAGTTGTTTTGTTGGTAAATCTCACTGCTTTAAAGCCATTTCTTGTTCGCAACTACAGTATGAGCGCATTTCCATGCACAAAGTATACTTGCACTCCGCCATCACCCATCTGTCACCATGCACTTATGATCAGAGGAAAGAGATGCACCTTCATTTCCATGCAGATAGGAAGAGTTAGCATCAGCGTGTGTGGAGGTTCGCCCTGCACGTCTTTTTAACACAGAAAAATAAAATATGTAAAGTTGTTTATAAAATTCCCGTATTCATTTTGATACCTGGACTCATGATCGTACTTGTTTTGGTTATCTTAAGGCAGCATCTTAAAGAACGCAATGTGAAAAGGTTACGTGAGTAAAGTCACCAACTTTAGATAGGCTTTTATTTCAAATGTAAGGAACCTTTATGCTCTAAATCCATTGCAACAAATTATCGGGACTGCTTTGTTATTTCATATGTATAATTAGAAATATATTTTACATTAAGAAAAATTGTTTATTATTTAAGATTTAGATTAGGAAGAACTATTGAATTATAAAACCACCCTTTCTTGAAGTTAGAGATATAAATAATATTTTGACCTAGGTAAAGACACGTCTTTAATCAGACTTGATGGTTATCAAGTGTCAACATCAAGAATCCTGGCTTTGACTGGGCCTCTGTATTGCAGCTCTGGACACACACTAAATCTGTATTTAAATCACGTGTGCCGTTTCCTGCTATGTGTGAAAACAAATCTGAATACATTAAACATAATTCAGAGTCATAAGTGTCGGGTCGCTTGGACCTGCGAACGGCCTAAAACTCAGTGACGCAACCGTCGCTGTCGAGCCTGTTTTGGTCAATGCATGAGTGGACGTGCTGCGACAAGAGCCTCCCAGCGAGTGGTGTTGTTCATCGATGAGTTATTGTTTTTAAAATGAAAGAGTTAAGGCAGGTTTGGAGATTAAAAAATGGGTTCAATTAATACTTCAACCAGCAAGAGGACACTTCAGCTAAAATCATACAAAATGAACTAGCTGCTACAGATTTGCTAAATAAACATGAGTTGATTGTTCATGAGATTTGAGGGAAAATGCTAACTGCATACACAAAAAATACACATCACTCCCTAATGTGAGACAAACTGATGGTCATTATTGCTTTAGCTCATGTCTATAACTCATAGCTATTAAATCTCACCTTACAGTAATCTTAGCAAAAACCCATTTTTGTTTCCAGAAACCATGATCTGACTGAAACGACTGTAGTTTCTGAAACAAAGTTCCAGAAATCGGAAGTGTTAAGTAGATCCATCTGTCCCTTTCCACACATTTCTGCTCGAGATGCTCAGACTATTAACAGAGGTGGAAGGTCTGAGCACTGTGGAGCCACAGCTCCGCTTGTTGTGTCTGCCTCTAAACTTTAAACAAAAGCTGTTGTGTCAGAGACCGCGAAGCTGAAGAAAAGGGCCGCCAGAGGTGTCGGCCTCAGACATAAATAAAGATCTTGGAACGGTGACGCTGACGGCTGTCATAGAAAGATGAAGCACGTTTACAAATGGGCTGTCATGTTCGTGCTTAGGTTTAAGCAGCAGAAATTCACATCTGCAAAACTCTGGCTTTGTGTTGTAAGATAATAGATTTAATAGGACAAGGAATAACTCCCTGCCAGGACCGCTGTTAGGTTAAAATATGCATAACATTTTTACAGGTTATTTTGTTTGTTTGTTTGTTTGTTTGTTTCTTTTTAACAGATGGATAAGCTAACTTATTTTCAGATCAGTTATTTAAGCAATAGTAAAAACTTTATATAAAAAGATTGTTACACTTGGCAAAATTTTGTAATTCTAATTGTACCTTTGCTTTAGTAACACTATTTTGGTATGTTTTCCACCTCCAACATATGGTAATGAGTCAAAAAGCAACACATGCAGGTTCCTCAAGGCTCCGTCCACTTTTATTCAGTATCTTAAACTGGTGTTATAAAAAGACTGCTACTGTGCTTCAGAAATATGATCTTTAGATCAACTTAAGCTTTTTTCATTTCGCAAACATCACAAGCTTAAATTGAATATATATATTCTTCGCCAGGCTTAAATAGACACAAGTTGATATTTTCATCCCTTACTATGACCACAGCCCAAAATAGTCATTCAGTGGCAGCAGTTACCTGATAAAAATTAAAAGAGAGGTCAGAATTTCTTTTGGCTTAACGCAGAAAAGACTAAAGTAATTGTTTTTGGTTTAAATTCATGTGGTTTAAAGTGCATTTGTTTGGCTGCAGGTGTTGTTTTACTCATGCATCACAAAAAACGGTGGACGGTGTTGTAGTATGTGTGCTACTCAATCTATTTACCGTAGCGTAACACAGCGTCTGGGAAAGAATGTTTATACTTGTAGTTTAGTTTACTATTTGTAGAGTTGTGAGATAGAAAATACAATAAATTAACTTTCAAAATAAGAATTTGAATTGGCCTTATTGGTTCATGTTTAATATAGACTCCAAAAAACCTGTAAGCCAAACAGTGAGAGAGAAGAGCAGTAAGCAACGCTGTAATTAAAGTTTTTAATTTCCAAAGCCCTAACTTTCCATTTTGTTCCAGGAAACCAAGTGATTTTGATTTGTAACATTTTGCAGGGGAATGTGAGGGACAGCCAAGTCTCCACTTAAGGTGTGTGGGGCTCCCCTGATATTTATTACACTTTTTGTTGCATATCCTGTAATATACTGCACAGTCCCAGGGGCTCATGGGTAGGACTCGCCGACACAAGCCAGACCTGCCAAGGTTGTGCCACAGCAACCTGAGCGTAACATTCCTATTAATCTGTAGATAAACATGGCAGAAACACGACAGAGACACTGCCCACCAAATGTGCTGCGGACCCGTTAATGCAGCATGTGTTCGTGTTGGTTTGTGCATGTTGACAGAGAGATAAAAACCAGATGATTCTAGGACAGCGACCTGTTTAGGGACACTAATCTGTGTGTTTGACTTGTTTTCAAATGTCATGTTCTGTAAAGTTACCCAAAAGCAAAGATTAAAAAGTACAAAAGAAGAAACATTTGGACTTTTTTTCAATCCTAACTTTGACATATATTAGGTTTTTGTGTAGAAACCTTTTTTTTTAACACTTTTGTGTGGTCTGTATCAATACTATATCAAGGTTTTCAGCATTCTCCCCACTATCCCAGCACCTAATTATGGCCTCTTGTAAAGAGGATTAGTTGAGGACAAGAGCTGAACCTCTAAAATATCTGAAAGAGATTATGAAAGTCATTTCTTTGCAGATGCAAAACAAGAAATACATCTGTATTATACATGATTGGTGGCCATTAATTTCAAAGGAGTTTAACAGTCTTATCAGTCTGAGCAAAGAGCTGGGGGAGAGGAAGGCATGTCAGATTTGGTGATTAGTAGTGATCGAGTGTCCTGTAGGCCTTGTAGTTCCTGAAACACTAAAAAAGCAGGGAAATAAACTATAAACAAAGGGTGGGGGTGTTAGCCTCATGGTGTGACTGGACCCCACTGCAAAGGTTCAAGTCTTTTAATTTACAGTAAAAAAGATCATTCACAAATGGAAGACATTTAAAATCCCTGATCAACATCTTTATTTTATCTTTATTTACTGACCTAAGTAAGCCTGTGAAAAAGTCAGCAGGGTCACTAACACTGAAAAAAGAATCATGATGTTCCAAAGGCCCAAAGTCCAGACCTTTACCTGAAATAAAACGTCTATAACACTGCAAACACTGTAAAACTCTATTGACGTTTTATAATAAGAGGCCAATAAGAGAAAAATACTACAGAAAGGTGTTGCTGCTGAATGTTGAACATACTGTCAAATCATGGCTGTATTTAGTTTTAGTTTTTTTAAAGTTTTTTTTTATATGGCTGCATCTTTATTTAACAAACATGAATGGTTTGGGGTCTGTTGTGTGTCTTTACAGTTGAGGTTAGATCAAAGTTTAGAAAATGTAAAAATGTTTTTTGTTTGTTTTCTCTTTATCATGACTGTAAATGCTGGTAAGATGATCTGTTATCTCTATACCAGCTTTCTTTTATGTCAGCCTATAAAATGACATTTTTTTAAATTTTTTTAATTTTTTTTTTAAAAAGTACTTGTTCAGGGATACAACGTAGCTCTGGAGCTACTCTAGCTAACAAAACAAAACAAAGCTTTGCCACCAAGCAATATGAGCTTCTTAGTTGTGCGCCTCAGGCAGGATTAATTCAAACCTTTACCTTCAATTATGACAGCTGACCAGACTTTACATATGCAATCCAGGGCAATAAAGATATTATAGCGAGGGCTGATTGTCTAATATTAAGTTTACTTTCTTCCTGCAGCAAAGGTCATCATACCTCATGTTTCCTTAAATTACCTCAAAATAGTATTCCTTCACTTTGTGTGACTATTAAGCATTGTAGCGAAACATGGTTTAGTTAACAATGTGACACTTTCAGACGTCTTTGTTAGTATTAACCAAAAAAACTCCAGTTCCCCTTCAGTTCTTCTGTGAAGCGTCAATGCTTGCGTTTGATTGACGTCTCCATCGGGACTCTGGGGGATTGTGGTCAGTGGAGCGTGCACGGTTTGCGGTGCTTAGGTACATCCACTCTGCAGATGTCCGTCCTTGCAAAACCAAATTTAGATGATTGGATAAACGCACAATATCGGAAGAGTTTGACTATGATCAGCTTGTTCAGCTAAACTTACATAATTGGAAATGTGTGTTTTTTGTAACAGTTCCACGTAAAATGGTGAAATCCACGCCTCGACGCAAAGAGCAAGGAGGAATAATGTAATGTTGGAGTTTGGACTTCATGTTTACAGATGTCTGGTTAGAGGGATTTAAAATGGCTAAAACAATTTTATTTTTTTCAAAATGCCACGTTAAAAAAATCTATTTTTTATCTTTAAAACAACTTGTCCACTAATTTAATCGTTTCTACAACCCGTTTTAGTCCGTTGGTCTTCTTGTGTAATGTTTTATACGGTTAGAGCACACGTTGAGAAAGATCTATGTCCATTACTGGTGAAACGAACTCTGCCAATTGTCTCGGGACCTGGTTTCACCATTAAGAAAAAAAAAAAACTAAACAAAAAAGAAGTGTTTAATTTAAGGTCTTCTACGTCAAATTACTTAGTAAAGCATTTCTAAACTTTTCAAGAGGAATTTATGGATGCAATACCTGACGTTTGGTGACAACACAAGCTATTGTGTCAGTGTCCTTATTCCAGAGGAGTGAATGCTGCAAGTCAGTGACTCGATGCAATCTGGTGGGTTTTCTTAGATTAGGAAACTTTTCTTAAAACTGATTCGTTCATGATGTATCTTTGATTTGAATTGATTTTCTTGTAAAGTGCCTTCGAGACGACGTCTGTTGTAAATTGGCGTCATACAAATGAACTGAAACTTACTGTGTGCTGTTTGAAAAGCAGCCAATCCGAGAGGACACTTATAATTATTGGATGTCCCAAAGGAGTGAAGATAAAGCAGAACAGATATTAGCTTCCGCGAGGACAGTTTTCATTGTAAGCATTTTAAGGTACATTTGGTGTTTGACATTTCAAAAATACAAAAATGAGAAAATGTCAATGAGATAATGCATCTCAATTGGTTATCCTTGAAAAAAATGACCAACATTGATTCTGTGTCTGAGTTGATAGCACTATATATCCTAAAACTACATGTAACAACCCGTCTTCAGTTTACTGGAGGAGGCCATTTTATTTTTACTCAAAATACCATATTTCAAAACTTTCATTTAATAAGTTGCTTTTACAGCATAATATGTGCTCCCCCACGCATAATAGCAGCTTTTAGGAGCTCGCAGCTATATAAGTTCTTTGTTTTACATCAAACCAACCAGGAATTATTGAGATGCTCGTGAACATTTTAGTTAACTCTGTAACTCTGTATGTGTTTTTTGATGAAACGTGTTCAAATGAAAAATATCTAGACACTCAAACATATGTGTCATTTAAATACGGCTTCTGTTACAAACCTGAAGACAGTGTTGAGCGGAAAAGTATAATGTATTTCTTGCACAGGAATCATTATTTGATGTCTGCTCTCACCTCTGTTTAAACTGTACCGTTATTATTTACCCAGTTAAAATTAAACTTTGCTTGGACCTCCACCCAGCTCACGCCACACACTTGCGTCAGCTGGAGCCCTAATGTGGAGACTGTTTGCAAAGGATTTCTACAAATATCACAAGAAGATGGCTCTGTTTGGTTCTTTTACCAATTTAGAAAAAGGCGGTGTGTGCTTCAGCATTATGTCTCTTTAGTTTGATCCTTTAAAAGCATGTAAGCCTCACTACTAGGTGCCTGAAGTAACAGCATCGATGACTCATCGGTTACCTTTACAGCCGTAAATATGATTTCTATTTTAACATTAGAAGAGGTCTTTGAAGTGGTGCAGCGCATAGAGCTGGAAAAACAGCCTTCTGTGTTGGTGGAGGAACTCCAGAGTTGAACACAAACCTTCTGCTGCTGGGGAGACTGTTTGCTGAAAACTCAAATTTAGCATCTGAATAAAAAGGTCACACATCCGTTGACGGCACATATTTCTACATTGGTCAGTGGTTTTCTAAATTTACCTGCAAGAACGCTTGTTTGTGGTCTAAAAATCACTATCTTGAACCATGTCATTATGTCTAACTTTAGTAAACTCCATTTGTGAAAATGAAGTTGTAAGAATCGTTCTATTCAGTGCTGATCATTCAGAATCTGAATTCCTATTCTGTAAACCTCAATAACCTTGTTTACGTTATTAAGTATTCTCTTTAATATATTAAAGACAAACACACTAGCCGTTCAGGCATTTGTAATTGTAGGTATTTTTATTTGTCAGCACCGGTTTTATATTATATATATTTTTCATATCCTGTATATGATATATATGCAATTATTTTCTTAAACAACCATTTAAATTTATTTTTTATCACTTCTTTTTTAACATATTTTTAATATGTTGATCATGTGCTACATATATATATATATATATATATATATACATATATATATATATATATACATATGTATATATATAACTGTATTAAATATAACGGCAAATGTTCTGGACCTGTTCTGTGAAACGCCTTCAAATGACTTCTGCTGTGAAGAGAAATGGAGACAGTCTTGTCGTCATGAAAACGGTGATAATGACTTAATGCCGGTGTTGCCCATAGTTGTTGGCACCTCTGTCAGGGAGTGAAAAAAATGTATAAAAATCAACGCTGCTTTCTTATTTCAATCTTGTTTTCACTCTTGATGTGCTTCATGCCCCCCTTAGATCATCACCTCCGAAAACCCCTCGTCTTATTTTTTCGATTTTTATTATTTTTTTTTGCATTTCTTATCCCCGCCGGAGTTAAACCACGATTGACTTTGCTGTTTAAAGAGCAGGATAAAACAGCAATACGGCTGCTTGAGGACAGGCTGGCACGTTTTCATAGGTGCGAACAGGTGAGGGGGATTTCCCTCTCATTGAGGTCAGGACACCTGTGCTGCTTTAGATGTTAAATCCCAGGTGTTCACACCTCACGTTTTTATTTATTTCAGATTTCACAGGTGCTTCAGATACACTCAGCAGTTCGCAGGAGCCCAGGTACAGTCGCTCTGAGAGGAAGAGGCACAACAGAAAATTCAGTTCTTGTACGGTGAGCTCTTACACAAACCTCAAATATATTTACAATAATAAACAATCAAAGATCCATACCATGTGATATATATACAGTTATTACAAACAGCAGGTGTTCCCAGCTGAGCGGGGCTTTTAAAAACAATTCACATTGTCTTATCTTTTTTTTTTTTTTTTTTTGTTTCCTGGAGAAGAAGACAATAAAAAAAAAAAATGTAAAAAAATAAAAGCTCCCAAGGGAGGAAAGAGTCTGGTCAAGTTAATGCCAAGAAATCTGTCTAACAATACAAACACTTTCGATTGTGTAATTAAACAATCAATAACCACTTCTAGTTAGAACATCTTTGCAGAGACGAACCCGAGAAACACAAAAAAAAAAAAAAAAAAAAAAGTCAGCTCGTTACAAAATTACTGGTGTTCTCGTTTTGAAATGAAGGCTTTAAAAAATAAAAATAAAAATAAAAAAGGAAACACTTTTTGTACAGGATTTCTACACAGCCGGAACATTCCCAATCAAGTCGTTGGCCATAGGAAGACGTGTCGCGGACATCAGACCTCACACAGATTGCATATGTTTTGCTTTTTAACTCTCTTTCTGAGCTGGCCTACAGGTTAGCTGTCCCCTCCCCCTAAGCTTATTTGCATGATAGTTAAAAATTGCATACGACAATAATAGTGAAGCTTGTAGCACGATTAGCTCGACGGACAGCACTTTATAGGCAACCTTTAAAGCACACTTCTCCGTTTAAGACACTTCTTGTTTTTTACTGCCCATTGAAGTTACACATATAAATAGGAATAAAAAGACGGGTGGAGATTATTCTTAAAAAAAAAGAAAAAAAGATGAAATTAACTTTAAAAACGCGGCTAAGAGTGACAAAGTTTGAAAGTAAAAACTGTTACGATTACATTAGAAACACGCCCCATGAACAGCAAATAAATAAACGTCAGACAGCAGAACATTTCATCCATTCACATTTCTAACCGTGTGGCGTTTCACAAATTACAGTGACGAGGGTTTTTTGCAAATTAATCTAACGTCGGCAGTGCCGTATAGTACAAGGCATTTGTTGGCATAGTTTCTTTAAGACTGTCATTTTTTTTTTTTTTTTACAGTTACAATATATTGTCTATATATATATTAATATTTATAATTGTTCCCTAACAGATAATAAGTACAGATTGAGCTCTTCTCTGAGATGCACCTGGGCTCTGGGTGATTGCAGTGATCCAGAATCACTTTTACGCTCTTTTGTAAAAGAATAACTTATCTGCCAGCAGGCTCCAGACTTGATACCTCATGATTAAGGCCTTGACAACCACTTGGTCCTTGATTTCATTTGCTTTAAAAAAAAAAAAAAACTACATACATAAACACGTATCGAACTCCTGGGGATGCTTTTTTTTGTTGTTTTTTTTTCCTTTCTGAATATAATCAGTAGCTCAAAAACAGAAGTCAGTGTAAAACGACGTACATCGAGTGCAGCCAGCAAATATCCACGGCAACATAATTACAATAACTTTTTTTTTTCCTTTTTGTTGTTGTGCAGGTTATTAAAATGATGCTTCAGTCTTTACAGTGATTATTACAAGTTTTACAAAATCCCAAAAAGTAGTACTGGTTTTACAGAGTCTGAGATGGGCTTCCAGTGTGTGATCGCGTATCCTCATATAAACACGTCTCATCGGCCCGGGGCCGCTGCACAGACTGAGATCACGACTCCTCGCCATGTTCGGTGTGATGGGTGAGCGTCATGACCAGCGCGGTCATCGGTCTGCGGCGTCTGTTCGAGACCGGCGGGAGTCCTACTTCACCTCGTGCTCGAACGCGGACTGCACCTCTGCGCCGCGGCCCAGGTGGTCCTCCATCTTGATGGAGAAGATTGTAGCGGCGGTCTGCGTGCTCTCGTCCAGCTCCTTCAGCAGCTCCCCGCCCTCCCTGAAGTCCGTCAGCTCCTCGTCGAAGGCGGGGCTGCTCCTGTTGCTGCTGCTGCGGCTGCTGGTGTTCGCCGCCGTGCTGCCGCAGTTGTTGTCGGCGGCGGCGGTGTTGTTGGCAGTGGGGTCTTTCGGTGCTTTGGCCGGGTGATTGACGTAAAAGCGCTGGTTCTGGAAGAACTTGATGATGGTGAGCTTGGGGAGGTCCAGCTGGGCCGACAGAGTGTGGATGGCCTCCTCGTCGGGGTAGGGGCCGACATCCTGGATGAAGCTCTGCAGGATTCCCAGAGCCTCCAGGGAGATCTTCCCTCCACTGCTGCGCGACTTGATGCTGCGGGTGCCCTCGTCCTCCATCTCGGCTGGGGAGGCGGTGGACGGCTGACGGGGCGGCAGCCGGGGGCCGCCGTTGCTCTGCTGTTGCTGCAAAGGCTGCAGGGATAACAGAGGCTGAGATGGGTGGAGGGACAAGGAAGGCTGGTGCTGCTGCTGACTCTGAAGCGGTGGAGCCTGAAGCGAGAAAAACAGAAAGGAGGATGTCAGGTTTCCTAATATTTCAATGTTAAAGAGTTTTTCAGACTCAGTTTTCTAGATTTATGGGCTGGCTTTCAGTTCAAAACAACGTGTTGGTATCTCTACCAACAGGTAAAATCGGTAATGCTGAAAATAAGACCTGGATTGTCAAAGATTTATTTCCTTTAAATCTTAGTTTGAAATTAGCAACTACTTTTCTTGAATGCTGGTCCAGATGCAGTGAATGCTGCAAGTCAGTGACTACTTTCCACACAAGGGGAAACTTTTTAAACCAACATTGAGTAAAAAACTAAAAAAATGGATTGAAATGACTCTCTTATAACAGGGTTGTGATGACTTGTTTTGTAAAATTGGTGCTATATAAACAAACTGAATTCAATTGAAGTAAAAACAAATAGAAAATGTTTGAATTTCTGTGCACAATTTCTTACTAGATAAGCCTTTCTGCATTTAAATTTACCATCAATTCTGATTAGTCGGTCCAGGTGGATGGAGGCCTACCCCCAACTTAAAACACCTCAGACTTTGAACAAATCACAGCATGAAGCGTTAAACTCTGTTCGCATTGGCTAGCCATACTTTTGAGAAGCCAAATAACATTTGCGTTGGAAAATGAGGCATGAGGGTGTGCCCCAATAATGTGCTTCCTGTGTGAAACAAATGACTAAAGCGACAAAAGCAAAGCGTGTTTAAAAATCGTTAAATAAATATCAATATTTTTTATTTTTCTTGATCTTTGTGTCAAGGAGGCAGATAGTTTCCTAACAATTAGCAACATTAGCCTGTTAGACGAGCAGAATAACCGAATTTAGACACAAAAAAACCCAATATTTTATTTCTGTCCTCAGTGAGTTATCAGGCTCCAGTGGCGGGCTGCAATAATCTCATTCCTGTGCATAATTCACGTAGCGATGGTCCGGCAGATTTGTGCTACTATCGTCGGATTTCACCCTGCCTTCGGCTTTGGAGTCCTGTCAGCGCAAACGCATGACACATCACTCGTAAAACGTCTGTTTGTGTGGCTGGAGAGGGAGCGAGTGGGCAACCCGTGGTCCCTGTTGACCCGGTAAAAGTGGTGCTCTTGTTTTTTTCACTTCTGAGTCAGACGCTGGCGTCGATAGGTGTTTCATAATCAAGTTTGCAAAGCAGCACTTTGCGGGGACTGCGGCTTGCCAGCTGCATAAATACACCCAGAGATGTGATTTTACTGTACCAATGCACTGAGCTCCGGTAACTCTTGTCGAGCAAATGGGAGTTAATTTGGCTGATGTGTCGAGTTGGTGAAACACCGTCGGAAAATATTTAAACCCTGTTTTTTTTATTTATGGACAGTCAGGAGCTGCACCATTAGGGCAGAAATAATCTAATTTTATACATCCACAAGCATTTCTGTTTGCATGCAGAGCCTGCGTAGAAACTCCCTCATTCCATATCTGCCGCTAAAAGAAATCCTATTACCTTATTTATATCCAGTAAATGAGAGCCTTTGTGAAACAACTAGCCGTGTATCTAAGGAACCAAAAAAACAAATCCAGCAGTCAGCTGTGGCACGGACTTTTAATAGACGTATTATTGTGCTTCATTAAGATGTTTCTGCCGTTAACCGAGGCTTTGTGTTATTTGTTATTCATACGCCAGATGTCTCACATAAAGCGGCTCTGTTAACTAAGTTCAGCCTAATGATATCTTTGAAAACAGCTTTCTGCGAAAAAAGTAGGAACTTTGAAGTGTTGCTGTGGTTCTAATTTACAAGTGTTCATTACGACTCTTAAATGTTGTTTATTTATTTCCCCGGAATATTAGCTGAAAATACATTAAATGAGAAAAATGCAGTGTTTCCCTTGTTTTCGACTCAGACTTTCAGGACCTCATAAGCAGATTGTTATCAAGAGAGTCTAGTTCGGCGTCTCACAAGTAGTGCTTACAAATGTATTCAGACTTCGAAAATGATGCAGATCCGAAGCCAGTTTATTAACTATTCTCTCTCCTATCAGATTACTCATTTAGCAACTAAATTGTCCAATAAAAGGTTTCACAGAAACTGTTAGTTTCATAGAAACTAACAGTTTAGCTTACATTGTGCAAAAAGGAAAAATAGTATCAAACATCTGTTTAATTCCAGCTATACAGTCCTGTTAAAAAAGGTGCACAGTCTGCAGCCTTTCCTCTCATTGTGTGATAAAAAAATAATGTGTTCTGTAATAGGTTTTAAAATTATTTCCATCTGAAGTCAAATGTGCAAAAAAAAAGCACTTTCAATGTTTAATAATCCGAGTTTAAATCGTGACTGACAGAATAAATACACCCCTACTGCCTTATTTGTATTGCTAAGAGATGCTTTTCAAACACTCTTGATTAACTGAAGATTATCATTTTTGACGGTGTGTATAAATCGAGAGTTTACTTGGTTTGTTGGGTTATACAGATGTTGGCCATGACGCAAAGCAATCGGCAATGAGCTTCAATGAGTAACCCTGTTGGAATATTTTGGTATGCATGAAAAGGTTCCTGAGGTGGAACAACAGCCTTTTGACATAACATCTCAATTTTGGCCTGATCTCTAAACAACAATGGTCAGTCTCCTTCAACTGTCCTGTCATGAGTTTGAGCATTCAACATTTCGTTCTTACAGTTTCGCCCAAGTTAGGGTCAATTTCTTCTCTACTCTGTTAATGATATACCGCACGAATGCTTTGACTGCAAATGGAAACTCCAGTTTTAAAAGAGGTAATTTAATCTGCTGATGGTCATGTAGTCAATAACATAACTAGAACCACTAGGAGGACTCTCTGTTTTAAATCCTATTGCAAGCAAACAATGTGTTCTTAGTTATTGTGCGAGATCTCTTGAGTATTTCTTAATTTAAGTAGAACTGGAACTGATTGAAAAAAAAAAAATAATGTTTATTATGCACTGAGAAGTAAAGCCCTACAATACAATTTTTTTTTTCCCCCCTTTTGTTAAGATTATTTCGAGAAATTATTAAGTAAGTCCAGGTTTATTGTCCCGCTCACCTG
The DNA here is from genome assembly GCA_032876305.1 of Orestias chungarensis. Taxonomy (NCBI): domain Eukaryota; kingdom Metazoa; phylum Chordata; class Actinopteri; order Cyprinodontiformes; family Cyprinodontidae; genus Orestias; species Orestias chungarensis. The sequence continues at coordinate 2,552,776 of JAVLVB010000902.1, read as the reverse complement.
AAGCTGGTCGGTGGAGACGTGTATCAGGTGTAACGGCCGCTCGTTGTGGTGTTGCTGCCCGACGCTGCTCTCCTGCTCGTAGATGGCGTCGCGTTCGGCCTGCGAAAGGCTCAGGAAGCGACGGATCATGGACAGGTTTTCCCACAGCGTCCGGTTCTCTGGAGACGGATCCTCTTTCCAACGCAGCAGCTCACAGAGCCAACCCTTCAACAGATAAACGCGGAGATAATTATTGAATTATACACTAAGAAAATAGAGGAAAGTTTGTATTCAAATCTACACAATTAACCAGATTACAGAAAAACTTTAATGACCTTGATTGAAGCCAACATTTCAAATGATTCTATTAATCAAAACAAGTCAGAAAAGATGCTTAACAGAAACTGTTTTCAGGAAACCAAAGCTGCAGCTTGTGTGCTCTCCTATGCAGCTGAAGACGAAAACGTAAGTGACTGGAGGTCAAGCAGCACAGCAGGAGGGAACAATTTAAAGTTACACAGTCTCACACATAGCAGCTCCCCTTACGGAGGGAAATTGATGTCGTGTGTTTGAGGCGCTCCAGCAGAGGGCCACGAAGCGCAGGGCTCAAACGGTGATCACAGTGAAACGTGATCAAACAAGACACAGCGAGTTGGCTGATTTCTGATTCTAGATATTCCTTTAAAGCTTAAAGTAAAGAAAAGGTTCAGCTATTGGAATAATAACTAAATTACTTTAAACATTGGCATCACATTAACACCTAATTTAACAAAGTGCATAAAAGAGAACTTTCAGAATAGAATAAAAGTAAAAGCAGAAACAGATCTTGTTTTTCTGTTCTGACCAACATTTTGTTACAAAGTCAGGCGAATCATTTTAAGTTTGTGAATTTATTTACATGGACTCAGTTGCAAAGGTTTAAATTCAATAATAATAACAATATTGAGACATTGAATCCAAAGTGTATACTTTAATCCAAGCTGTCTGATGTGCTGTAAATATATCTCAAGCCTATACAGAAAAACACTACAAAGCTGTGGCTATTTGAAACCCTACTTTTTTTCCCCCAACACCCAGGGAATCAATAGCAGAGATTGGAAAGACATTTGCCAGCAATAAAATACTAAATGTGATGGCCCTTCAACACACGAAGAACCCTAACACGCAAGAATTAGTGACATTTAGTTTGGAGCGCCCTTCAACAACACACTTTCGTGTTGGGACCTATCTGGAGGCCAAAGCTGCAAGGTTGGAGTGACCAATTGCTGTCGAGCATCTGAGCGGCCAGGTTGAAGTGTAGACATGAAGTACTGTTGGGGCGGGATTATCACAGACGCTGTAGCACGTTCATACTAACTAACACGCATAAAAAACACGCATAATCCCAGGATGTGCTGTGAGTTGAGGTGGATTGTAGAAAGTCCAGACTAGGCGACCATTTCAATGAACCACTTTTGGATAGAATTATTAAAACTGTGAATTTCTGCTTCTGCATTTTGTTAGATACTGAAGCAAATAAAGGGAATAAAATGTTTTAAAATCTCGTTACCTTTAACAGCGTTGAGACCAGGCAATAAAACAAATACATTTCCAGGTGTTCCTGATTTCCGGAACAGCCGTTGCAGAAATTAGTGTAATGTTATGTTATTAAACTTGCGTGAAGGTAAAATATAACACAAAAACAAGCTAAATAAATGCAACTGTTTGGATTTCATTTGCAAAGGTGAAGTTCTATGCGCTTCTCAGAATGATTTGACAGAAATAATGTTAATACTGTCGTTTTTTTTTTACATTAATTAAACATTGTACACCTTTTAGACCATATACATGCAAATGGTGACGCATATAAAGTAAAAAGCATCCAAAAAGGTCAAGACTAAATGCTAGCATACATGTCCGAATAATGGTGGACTCGACCAAACGTTCATATATTCAGTGAATCCTTGTGCATTTTAACATGCTGACAGTATACAGAGATTTAGTAGAAGAATCAAGAAAAAAATCAAGCACTTAAGTTAAGTTTTTATTTCAATTATCACCTTACTAGGACACGAATTGGCTTGTTTTTGAATCCAAGCAATTTTACAAGTTAAAGAAGGAAATTAGAGTTATAAGAAGCCGAATGTAAACTGCTGATTCACAGCAGTGGAGACAGAAGGTCTCTTCAGAGGCTCTGTGACGTGGTCAATGACGATGACCTCAACCGTAGCAGCATGAGTGTGTGAGTAAGAGTGAAACGCAAATAACGGACCTCTGCCGAAGCAGCGGGAGAGGTGGAAAAGAACGAGGGAGGACGAAGGAGGAAGGAGGGCAGGCCTTGGGATGTGTTGCAGAGGGGTTCTCTCTCAGCCCGGCGGTGCGTCCTGGCAGCGCGACACAGTGGCCAGTGCGTGGCAGCAGCTTTCATTTCCACGAGGTTTACACCAGGCGGTTGGTCCGCACACAAACACGGCGTCAAACACGAAGACACGCACAGAGGGCAGAGCCACACCGCCACACTGCACGCAGGAGATAACTCAGCAGTTTGGTCGTCCCCTGTTCCAACTCCTCCCATAAGTCACATCAAACCCAGGAGGAAGAGCGGGAGAAAAATAAAGAGGAGAGAGAGAAAGGAAGAGGTGGGTAGGGCTGGGGGGGCAGAGGGGGCCATGAAGCCTGCGTGCCCACCTTGTTCCTTTGCCACGTTTATTGTTGCATTTTTAATTTGCATGCAGAGGGATTTGGACGGCGCTCCGGTCGGGCTGTCTGTGGTTTCAGCTGATTCGGTACTGAATAACGCACACACACACACACACACACACACACACACACACACACACACACACACACACACACACACACACACACACACACACACACACACACACACACACACACACACACACACACACACACACACACACACACACACACACACACACTCTACTACCACACAGCATCTTGTCAAAGCCAGAGAAACAGTACCGAAGCCCAAAGATGGAGTAATCCAACTCAAACACTTCCCAAACCAGCAGGATTAAACCGAATGCAGCAGAGCCAATCAAGCAAAGGCGCGACGTGAACTCAACTTCAATGCCAGGAAGTCCATTTGATTAAAGAAACTACCGAGAGTTTATTAGTTCACAAGTATGAATGTTGTTGTTTTTTTATGTGTGTTTGTATGTATTTAGCTTTTTTTGTTTTCTTCCATCCTTGCCAGTTCTGGGGCCAGCGTTGAGCTTTTAAAGAAAAAAAAAAAAGGCATTCATGTACAACTGAAAGATTTTACTTAACATTTGTGTTTTATGCTAAATGGATGCCAAACAGCGGCTAACTCTGCTCCCGGCCAGCGCCAAGGACAGTGGACAGTCAGCATTTTCCACGGCAGTTTCGAGAGCTTTTGTTTGTGTTTGTCTAATTGCATTGCTTCCACACACAAGGCAGAGGCAGCGACACGGGGAAAACGACGCACATGGACGGAGAGAAGAGTTTGCACGCAATTAAAGAAAAAATGTGGATTTTATTTCACATACCAAAGGTAAATTAATATGGTATATTTAAAAAAAACTGTTGAGAGGGTGAACTGCTGAAGAAGTTTGTTGAATGATTTTGGGATAACTTATGAAACAACTGCCTTATAGTCACGATCCACTGAATCTAGTGGCTTCTCTACCTTTAAACTCTTCAACTTTACTTCAAACAGCAAAAGGATCAAAATTTGGGATACAAATGGGAGTTTCTGCAGGAGGCTCTTACAGACACATTAGAGCTCACTGACAATGATAGAAAATGTCTAATACAAAATAATATTCTGGGAGAACAATGATTTAAAGCAAAACTAAGCAACTTTTCAACCTTAATACAATATTTTCATAAATTTTGTGATTATACGTTGAGTTCCACCCCAGTATATGACACCTCTGTCATGTCCGTATCGCTTTAACCGGCACTAAGAAACTTTCAGGAGGGTGGCAGGAACCCTGCCAAAAAAACAACTACGAATGTGCTGACTGCTTTACGGCATACGTCACTTCCCCCGTTTCTTATTTTCAACATCATCATATGACATTGTTTGGCCACAATTAGATTCCTCACCTCATCGCCATTCATCCTTCACACAGCCATTGGAAACAGAAATGTACTCCAACTGCGGGCGACAGGGAGATCAGGATTTTACGACGCTATGCACTGGTCCTCATTTGAAATGCAGTCCTCCTTCAGGCAAAGCACTACCGCTTTGTTCCTCTGGCCGCCAAAATTGACCAAAATTGAAACATCATTAGAGACACTGGATCAAATATCATTAAGGTTATGTGTGTTTATATTTAGGACTAACAAAATCCGTAATAGATGACCACAAAAGTGTCTCTCATTGAGTTCATTGCTGAAGTGATAAGATTTTGTCGCAGCCTTATGTGAAGAAGTCCAAAACCCCCCCCCGTAAAAGTCATGTTCATGGTAATTGTATGCAAACTGCTCGAACATACATGTTTTAATAAACTTCCCAGCATTGAAATTATTTTTGTGGTTAACATTCCTGCACTCTTGTGATATTACCACCCCGTTTCAAATCTGTTTTTCCCCCCTTATTGTTTAATGTAATTTGCCGAGCCTCTCCAATGCAGCTGACAAGCACCGACTGCTCTTGATTGGATCACAGAACTTGCTGCCCCAGCCGCTAATGTGTCGAAGTGTGTTCCAGAAAACAAAAATCTAGGGCTCTTCAATGCAGTGTACTCTGGGTTTGTTGTAGATCATTAAGGACTCTCTATAAATAAATACAACAAGCATACAGAGAAATTTATGCATCACACATTTTTGCCCATTGGACAGTTTGACCATCCTTGTCAGAAGCGCCACAAAGACAGGAACCAGAAGACTCGGGGACGTTGCTGTGTCTGCTGTATTCAGCGAGCAGTATCTAAGCCTCAGTTTAGGTAACTGGAGACCTAATAAAAAACATGAACTAAATCGTTAGTCAGTTCAAAGTTTTAAAAGGGTATCTAATTATTCAGTCATCTGTACAAGATGTGATAGTGTTGTATCAGGATTAATCTGACATATTTGTCTTTAAAGCTTAAGGAATGTGCCGCTTTATCAGATGTTTAATCTGTAGGTAGATGCAGCAAGACCCAGGCAAGCACTCACAAAGCCGTGCAGTCCCTTTTACACATAGGAAAGGGGGCGTGGCCACTTAACCCTATTGACGTTGCCATCATCATAGGCTGCATTTCTTATGAGCAAATCTTCTAATCCAGGCAAATTCAGATATTAGACAGAACAGACTAACTTGCAGTGATATTATTTATTAATGACCTAAATTAGAACATAATTTGCTGCTCGTGGAGAGGTCATTAGTGGTGTCATTGTGTGTGGAGCAACTTATGAGTTTTATTGGGGGTTGCATTTTCAGATGTGGATAAGGGCAGGTGGTCTATCCAGTTGCATGAAGGCCACAATATGGCCTGATCTTGGAGCCACTCGTTACATTGTTAAAGTGCCAGTTAGGCATCGTGTTGGCTGCTACTTGATACAGTCATGATTGCCGTTATGATGCCTTAAGAAGTCTGTTCTAGCTATGTCAACTGTTTACAAATGTATTTATTTACACAGTCATCCCTGATCTGTACGTGGACCGAACTGTCTCTGTCGGTCGTAACTGCTTAAATATTTACTATTTACTGATCATCCATTGGCAGAAAAAAAATCTCTTAAAATAAGTCAGAAAAGACTTTCATCAAAGTTTGTCTTGTGGCCTGTCGCAAAATTAATAATTACTACTTTTAAAGACTTCTTGAAAAAAAAAAAAGAACTATAATAAAGGAGTTTTCTTTTTTTTAACTTTACCTGTCTTGGCATTTTAGACTTAATGGAGATGTTGGTTGCTGAAATTGGGAAGGGCAGTTTTGTTCTACCGAGTAATTCGATTATTATTTCAAGAAGCACCAATCAAGAGTTTCCTGGCCAGCACCAATTACTGGTTTTCTTGGAAGCCTTACCTCTCGATTGTGCATGAAAATTAATATTCTTTCGTTTCTTTTAAGTACAATAACATATAAGTAAAGAAAATTGGCTGCATTTGCTAGTGGAATTTTTGTAATTCAATAGAAAATGGAGGGATTAAAGGATAAACCTGTGTTTTTTTACAGACAAATGCTCAATACAAGGTACATGCTTTTAATTGATGCATTTACAGAGCAAAACATAAGGGAGTTAAAAGTTCTGATCATTTAAATGATTATGAAAAAATACCTTCATTTTTCTATATTTGACCAACCTCTCTGATTCAAATCGACCAAAGGAAAACCTCTGGCCAACAATTTTTACTTTTAACTTTGACCTTAAATGTGTGACGTAAACCTATAACTATGGAATTTGCACCGAACAAAGATCCAATGAACCAGAGAAGAACATCCTTTAGACCTAATAGAGACATAGCAGCCGTCGTGTTGTGGGTAAAAAACATTTTCCTAGGTACACAATAGCTGAATTCATCCACAAGATCTCCCTCAACGATGCAATGAAGTGCATCGTGTAAGTGAGTACAGGAGTCACAAGCTGCCAATGAGAGCTCGGTCAGAAACACCCACCCACCGAGCCATTCACCACAAAACCTCAGCTGCAAAAAATCCCCTACATAAAAAATAAATAAATAAATAAATAAAATAAGCAGGCTTTGCTGTCAAAATGCTGGGACAGTTCAGAGAAGGACAGACAAGAGCAGTCTGTTACACTGCCTGCACCAACACCTTCCCCTTAATCTGATTTGCTCCTTATCAGCCCTATCACGCTGACCTCGGCCACAGCGAAAATAAATAAAATAAGCTGACAGATGTCCATCAATTTGCCATTGGAGGTTCACCCCCGCCTACCTTTCCTTAGATTGCTGCCTAATTACAACCAGGGCCTAATTTTTAAGGCTGAACTTGGATTCAAAAAAGGCCAAGATGATGCATCAAAAAGGAAAAAAAAAGAGGGGGAAAAAATGCAAGTAACAATTGTGGCTATTGTTGTGACTGGATGGTTTGAGAGGGGGATGGTTACCGGGGCAGCCAGACAAATCTCTTCTCAAGCAGGGGGTGAGTTCAAGTCGGATGGGGGAAGACAATGCATTACTGTCTTCTTGTTTTTTTCCTCCTCCCTGAACTTGGCAAAAGTCCAGCGCTGGGAGACAACACAGTGCAGATAAACGCAGTCGATAACACGGTGTGTTCGAACCTGTTTGTCCTCCCTGAGCGTGCCAAAACACTAACTGCACATGCACGTTCGACCTACAAAGCGGCACTGTAAATGCATTACGCCACGGTGGACGCCCATCTGCTAACAACAGCCTACTACTGAGACGTTCCCGCTTCCTGGGCATATGCGAATCCCCCGCCACAATAAGCAGTAACCCAGTGTTCATTTCAAGACCGTAGTAAGTCTTAATATGCAAACAGAAGGTGATGGTTTGAGATGTGTTTGGGTTTCCATGGGGAGGGAAGGGCAAAGGAAATGGTGTCAGTTAACTCTGTTAGCAGATGCTGCTGCAAAGTTTGGTTCATATGCTTAGGACAACGGTTTTCACTTTGCTGTACATGGAGAAAAACAAAATATGACTGCTACTGCTTGATATTTAGTGTCTGTCTGTCTAAATCAGGGATGCCCACACGTTTTGAGTGTCCTAGCTACTGAAAACATGACAAATCCTAAGGGATCTATCACCCCCTTCACAACCACCCCAAAGAAAGAAAAACAACGTCAATTTATTTTGTATTATTTAAATCAATTTGAATTGTATATCTTGTCCTTTTACGATGAAGTATGATTTAAATTTAATCCATAACACATATTAGTTTGTCTTTTTTAATTTTAGTGTACACATAATTTCCCACTCTGCTTAGGTAAAGGTAAAGAAAGGCAAAATATTTCTATTAAGTCATTTGGAAAGACTAAAAAAAAAAATTCGAAACTGTAACTTTAGTAAAATTATTATGTTATTAGCAATATTTACCTTCCTATTTACTTTAGTTAACACTAACTTTTTAATCACATCTGGCATATTATCACACTACAACCGTTTTTGCTGACATGACAACCCTGCTACTAATACTGGTCATTTTGTGCACGTCTTCCGCTTGAATGAAAGCTTCATCAGATGCCACGAGTTGTTTTTGTGTTTTGTTTTTTTTTGGCTTGTGTCAGCCCTACATAGTCCTTACTAAAGGTTACTGCAGGAGTTTCAACTTTTAACTAGATGGAGTTATACTGAATAAGTTACAATGTCATGAAGGCTAAAAAAAAGGTTTACTTGAGCAAAAGGTGTGACTTTCTAAGGTATCTTAAAAGGGAGATTTTTTCCCTCTGAATGTGGTAGAAAAATAGTTTTATGATTCTCTGCCTGATTTCTAGTAACCACCATCCGATTCTGGTCCGCTAACAAACTTGTGAAGCTGAGAAATGTTAACCTTGTTAAATGACAACTAGGCCTTCAGGATTTCTGGGTCTACAGTCATCCAAATCATTCCAAATTTGTCTCTTTAAAGAGATTTCCATCGTAAAATAAGCTAAACTGGGATGTATATTTTAAGTGAAGGATTTCTAGATTCTGCTACCATGCATTTCTCTTATTTCTGTGAAATAGTCAGCGACTGAGATTCACTCTGACTGCTTCCTGCCAAACAATAAATCTCTGTTGGGGCTGCGACACTGAGAGACGTTAGCTAAACAGTGAACGTTTTCTGAAGCAGGTCGCAACCTCCGAGGACACAATAAGGCGACTTGTCAGCGCTAACAGATTGACGGGTAACACGATGCACATTGTGAAGGAGGGCAGCGAGAGGCGACGGTGCAGGAAACCGGGCCCCTCCGCGTCAGAGCCAGTGGCCAGAAACAATGTGGACCGGCTCTGTGTGGCCGATTACGTCAGGGCTGCCGACTCGGTCGGGCGTTTGGGGAATTTTAAAGGCAGGCAAATGGAGGCAGATGGAGCACAGAAAGAATAACCAAAGGCGAATGACCATTTCTATCAAAAAACTGAACACGTTAAACATCTGTTCGGTTTGCAAACAGTTTTATTTATCATTTCTTCCTCCGGAGCTGCACGTCGTGCGGTAACAATACTAAAACTTGGGAGTTTTTTTTTGTTGCGGGACTAATTTTGAAGCTAAACACACGTAGCTTATGAGAGAAAATAAAGTTCTGATAAGAAAGGGAACATTGATAACACGATAAGCTTCACCTTCAATACAAGTCCATATTAAATACCAGTAAAGGGGGTTTTTTTGTCCCAAAACAGCCCCGCAGATGAATTGTGTGCGCAAAATGGCTGAAAAATGAGTCACCAATGCAGCTTTAGTGCATGTGCCTCTTTGTTTCAGATACTAATATTGTTGAAATTGCACCATAATCCAGTTTAGCCTGATGGTGGGCTGATATTTGGGTACGGGCGCTGTCTGCGCAGCCAGTGTTTGAGTGTTCAAACACGGCTCTCCCACCGCAAATTTACCTCTTGTTTATCATCTTTCCTATTCAATACTGATGAGGCAGATGGAGGCTGAACGCACACGCGCGAGATAACAAACAAGGCGAGGATCAACAGCAGACAAACAGAAACCGAGGCTCCCAGTCCAAACACACACATGCACGCAATCACGTAGAGCACCTACGTAGAGTCTGATTCCATCAATTATAAGAGCTTGATTGAGATTTAATTCAAAGCTGGGGTTTAATTGCTAATATCAAAGGATAATTAAGCTGATAAATCATGACTGATCTTATTGAATTAGAGATTGAAATAGCAAAGAACTTGCAAATTGTCTCTGTCAGTTGAATAAGTTGTTTAATTGGTCTTCAAGTTTGCCTCTGATACAGATAAGACAAAATATTCAGCCCTAAAACGGAGTTAAAAATAAGTTTGCCTGTTTAGTGAAGTTACGAAAAGTCTTTAAGGTAATTTGGCTTGAGTTTAGAATATGTGATTACGCCTGGTTTCGTTAACAAACAAGCTTTCCAAACATTTTTTTGTTTGTTTTTGATTTACACTCCACCAACCTTTTTTCACATTGCGTCCAATTACAACCCCCCATTCTAGTAAATTTAGTCCACCCGTGTGTAATTGAATCTCAGTCCAGGTGTTCTGTGAAGACCTCGGCTATAAACATCAGTGAACGCACACCTTCATGGGAACCACGGAGCAGACAAGTCCGAGATAAAGATGTGTATAAGATTGAAGCCAGGTCAATTTCTCAAACAATATCCAAGCTCTGTACCAATTTTAGAGTTTTCATTTAACCCATTTTGATTCATCACCTTTAAATAGGAAAAAAACAGCACAAAGCCACAAAGTCAACCACCTAAGCTTACAGAAGTGTTATTCTGAGAAGCATGGTAACTCTTGAGCAGCTCACGTGGGACAGATCTGCTGACAGGAAAACTATTAGCTGTGTGCACGCCACAAATTACAAAGTGTAGCAAGAAAACAGTTCGTAAACAAATTCTAAGCACAATGAAAAGGCTTTGCAGATCACCCTGAGCATGCAGTCTCCGGGTATGACATGGTGGTGGAAGCATCATGCTGTAGGGATGGTTTTTATTGAGCAGTGAGAGGGAAGTTGGTCATGGTTGATGTGAAAAAAGATGGAGATAAAAAAGGACAAGGCTGGAAAAAAAAGGAACTTTCAGAGCATGCAAATGTCAGCGACAATATCAGGGCGCTGGCTCATCACAACCAAACCCCGATGTATACGTTGCAAAAATACAGTACAGATGAGTACAATACAGTGTAAAAGGAGGGATGGGGAGATCATAAAATACTTCAGGAGGAAACATAATGAGAGTGAAACCAAGTGCACATAAGCAGGATGAAGACTTGGATAGATCCTAATATCTCCCCATGCGATTTCCCTGCACTCACACATACACACACACACACACACTGACACACGTGCACGCACACACACTCTCTCTCAGACTGCATCTGCCAGAGCTGGTGGCTGTAGTTAAATTGAAATATTTCCCGGCGTGTGTCAGAAGTGTGCAGAATGGTAATTATGACAGATCTGATTAGGCGGGCCGAGTCGGGCGGCTCCGGGCTGCAGGTGCGACCTTGTGCATTCCTGCGTGTGTAAATAAAATTAATTACAAGCGTAGGGGGCGCGCGGCGCGTGACATCGGCGCGCACAGGGGGGACTCCCACGGGGGGCACCCTAATGGAATATTTTCCCCGAGTCTAATAATACAGTTGGTATTGACTTGAGGTAATTAGGGGGATCATTAAAGCGCTTTTCCCGGCGTATTTGCCTGCCTGATCAGATTAGTGAGAATGGGCCTCAGAACAAGCCCTGTGTGGTCTGTCAGGAGAAGAAGTGGAGACAGTGGGTGTGGGTTAGATAGCTCACATTTGCAAGGAAGACAAAATGAGGAAATCGCTACACCTGTCACTGGAATAGGAGCAACAAGCTATGAAAAACAAGCCATGCTTATGCAGATTAGAACAGAGAGGACTTGTTAAATTAGCTCGGAACAAAAGCGGCTGGAAGACGGAGAACATTTTCTTTTTGGGAAAAATGATGCATTGTAGGTTGATGACGAAGAGTCCCGACAGACGGGGCAGATTCCCGGTTTAGTCTGCAGGGTAGGAGGTAAGCGAGGAAAAAGTGAGGGAGCTGTGTGGCTGGGAGACAGATGGGGTGAGAGGTGGCGTGTAAAGGCGTAAGTGAGAGGGATGGAAGCGGAGACACAAAGTGCTCTGAGCATGCTCAGTGAGACCCTGTGCTAAGCAGTCAAGATAAAAGCTGCTGGGAATTCCTCTGTCCATTAAACAATAACAGAAAGACTCGGTTCAGTGGGGGAGGAGGGCGGGGATACTGACGGGTTGCGAGATAACTCACGCGCTAAATTAATTATTCAGACAGCTGGGTCTCCAGATCAAGAAATTTGTGTCCTTAATATTAGAGGCAATCGGGCCCTGCCTGTTTCCCATGGCAACCTAATAACCAAGCAGGCACAGGAGATAAATAAATAAATCAATTAATAAACAGTCACGGGCCTTTTTCGAGCCCCCGGGAGCTCCGGTGCACTGGCTCTGATCTGACTAATTTGAGAGACGTGCGATGTGTGGAGGAGCCACCAACAGAGGGGACGCTGCAGACTGCGACGGGCGGGGATATAAAAGGTATCTGCAGCGTAAATCTTAACGTTTACTTGGTGTGATTTACCTAGAAAGCTTTAAACTTCAGAGTGAGGCTGCGCAATCTAAAACAAAACATGTATCTGAGATATTACTGTTCAATATGGTGGCAAAGAAATGAATGGCTATTGACGCACATTTTCCTTCCCCTCGTCATACGACATCGTCCGAAAGAGGACTAAGCAAACGTTACATCCTGTGGAGTTGTGATAAGATAGAACCTGCTTTACGTGAACAGATCTCCATGAGATCTTTCCGGATAAAAACACATGACTCGCAGATATTTGCTCCACAAATAAATGCGCAAGATGGCTGCCAGCAGGTTTTCTCGTACGTCTAAATGTTCCCAAGGTATATCACAAATGCGTCAGAGCATAATCCTCGTGAACTGCGAGGATTGTGTTAGATAATAATATAAACAACTCACAACCCGCTATCTGGGGTCTGTAATCACAAAAAAAACACCTAAGCAGGCAGACATGAACTGTAAACTTAAGCACTCAAGTTACTGCAGATCATCATGACATTCATACAAAAATATAGATTTTTTTAGGTAATTGTGCAAAAACCCAAAACGAGCTTCCTCACAGAGTACACCTCTGCACGATTAAAATGTCACTTTTCCTAACATTCTGCTTCTAAGGGATTCCGGTGAATCTAAATTTTTTTAGCCCAGACTGTTGGAGCACCGAAAGCCCATTCGTACCTTATCTCCATCATGACAAAAGGGTGAGTATTCCACAGAAAGTGTGCTAATTTTCAGTTTCATTAGTGTTTGAACAAATAATTAATTCTGTACATCACCATGATGTGTGTTGTTGCGCATGTCTAGGGTTAAAGGTAATGAATTTCAATCGACAACACAGAAGTTTAAAGTTGCCATTTTAAATGTTTTAAACATACATTCAGACTTTCCCGCTTCACTGTTCTGTGTTGTTGCAACGATTGAAATTCAATACATTCAAAAGCTAAAGTGGCTTCTCAGTGACAGGCTAACATCTGAGCAGCCACAGTCCAGAAACAGACACTGAGAAAGGTCACCCATCTGCCTCGGTGGTTAAGCCGCCACTGGATGCAGCAGGGTGATGCATGCATGTGTGAGTCCATGAGTCCGTGTAGAATCAGAAAAATCATTCAGGGAAAAACTCCACAATGATGACGACACCAAAGCAGACCCTGTCCTAACTTCTGGCAGCTTTCACAGTTTTATTTTTTCCGTCCAGCTCCCTTCCTCCTCTTATCAGTGTCACAACCTGCTACCCCGCCGCCACCACTCCCCGCCCACCACCGCGTCTCACTCACCTCCCACCATCACCCACAACCCCCTCCGTTGTCCGCGACTCCAGGGACCACTGTGCCAGGCGGGTGCAGGGTGACAGATGGCATACACCAACCTCCCTCCCCTCCTCGTGCTCTTCTCCCCCCCCAACTGCATCAGCCCCCCTGCTCGGCCCACCCCCCCTTTCTCCGGTGGCGCAGCGGCGGACCAGATCAGTGCCATTCTGTCTCATTAGAGCCTGGCTAATTAGCGTAGCCTCTTCCAGGGGGAGAGTGAGTGAGTAAGTGAGAGAGAAACGGCGAGAGGATGATGATGGGAGGGGAGGGCGTTGGTGGCGTTGACGGCGATTTTTGCTCCTCTGGTCATTGAGGAGTCGTAGGGCTTTGAGCCCCGTGGTGCGTCGGGCTCCCAGGGTGCTGGTTTTGTGACAGCAGGGGCTCTGATTCCACCCACTGCATAATTCCCCCCAGGAAGTGTCAGAAATGTTCAGACAGGAAAGTCAAGTCGAAAGACTGCCTCTTGATCCCGGAAGCGATCCCATCGCTTTGCTAAAAATTAGCTGCCAGGCTAATCGATATCATGCTAAGATGGTAAAAAAAACAACCTCTTTAAACGTTTAACCAGGTAATAATGTTGACTACAGGCTCAAACCAAAATGTGTGTCGTGATACTTCAGACTGTATAATCGCAGAGTTACTCCGATTTAGACGACTCCTTAAGATAAACAGGAACCAAACATTCTGGTTTCCATCGACACAACACCTCTCCTCGTTTTTTCAGACTGAGCTGCAACCTTCAGTCGGAAAAAGCAACACGGCTCAGGTCAGATTCACAGCTCCTATAGCTACATCTGAATATGTGGCAGTAAAAGAGTGATTGAAATGCAACGCTGAATACGAGAGAGAGGAGGAATAGGAGGAGGAGGAGGCGGGGGCTGTTAGGGTCTGGCAGAGGCCTGCTGTGGTTACGAGCCCTGAGAGAGAACAGAATGGCTGTGTTCCAGATACCTCCCAAACACACTCATACAACACGCAGTGTACAAACATTCAGTCCGCCTGCACAGAAACCTACATCTAACACAGGAGAGGCACACACACACACACACACACACACACACACACACACACACACACACACACACACACACACACACGCAGATCTATACACTCTGTGGAGCACAGCGTGCAGCCAATCAAGTAAATGTTTACTGCTCCTCCATCTTCAGAACCACAGGATGAAAAAAAGAACAGTGTTTCCTGTAGGCTTCTATCAGCCACTTGTCTGCGATTAAATCAAACGCTTTTTTTGCCCTCAACATACCGCCGCCAGGAAACACCCACCTTGCAAACATTGGGCCGACGTGCTGGTCAGCTGATTCTGCGTTCGGAGACCCCACCCCCCAAATCCAGCCTTTAAAGGACGGGACGGTGCCAGCTTCACAGATGAGGCCTCTTGCGTCACCCTCCCCCAACGATTATTTCCCTGGACCCCATATGGGCACCCTGCCAGTCAAGCCCATCCTCCAATCCTCATCACCCACCATGTCCCTGATGCAGACTGCTGGCAGGATCCTTTCATTCAGCGGCTTCGGCGGGGTTATATTTTGCCACTCAAGGCTGCAAACATCTCTTGACCTCGGCAAAATGCAAAGGAACACAACTTTCTCAATACAACCCAAAAGCCATTTTAACAGGACGTCGTCAATATCTCTCCCATAATAAGGAGGGGTGGGGGGGATCCTCAAATCAGTAAAAGCAATGATTTCACCACTAACACCTCTTTTCAAGTGAGCAAGGAGAGATGAGTTGGCAGCCGTGTGTAGCAGGGTTAAACAGACACAGAGTCGGTGCTAATTACTTACTTGTTTTGCCTTCCCAGAAATGAGTTCTTGAGAAAATCGTGTTTTGGGGGGTTTTCGTGCATGAAAATCGTGTTTTTGGGGGTTTTAGTGCATGAATGGAAGGTGGATGCTGTTCTGCCTCTTTTGTATAAGAACATTTATACATGTATATATATATATATATTTTTTTTTTTTAAGGAACAGTTAGTAGCACCTACAGAAAGCACTTTAACGCAAAAATACGACAATCCATGAAAAAATGAATTGATTCATATATTATTTTAAGGGTGGTTTCTAAAAAGGATTGTATTTATGAGAGAAATCTATTCATCGAGAGTAAAACTCCATGGCAAAACAGATCATGTATATCAGTTTTAAGAGAACTAAAGTAATAGCCCATCATAATGAACCCAGACTGCTTTTTGTATTTTTAGAACATTTGTTAATAATTTAAACAAGACTAGTCAATTCACTATATTGTGCACTGAATAAAAACTCTTTCAAGGGATTGATTGAGATCTATAATACATTGTTTTTTTTATTTTTCAAGTTTTACAATAAGGCAATGAAATGACTAAATCTGCAGTGACTTGTAGGTTCTCTGTCGGCAAATCGGGAGGCGTTTCCTAACATAATACTCACATCTTTAACAAAACGTGATCCTTTATTATAGACCCGGTTGCCTTCTTTAAACACAGGTTCAAGCTGAGACCTCCAGCTTTACATCCTTGGATGTACATATGAAAATATTAAAGGTACCAGCAAGAATATGTATTTGTGGATGTTTTGTGAAACATCGTTGTATTGTTATGACATTGTTTCGGTGCTCTTTTATATCTTTTTCAGTTCTGTATTTCGTTGTAAGTTAAAAATTAACACAGAACTGTAAATGATCCTTGAAATTTATGAAACATAATATAAATACAATATCAATACATTTAACAAATTTCCATTTGTATCCAAACTTGGAAAACAATAAAACAAAACTGTATACAAACACATTATTTACGACCATGTATAAACGCTGTGTAAATTAAAATCATGTTGAAAAGATAACAATTATATTTAAGTAATAAGAAAAAGAAATTCTCTAACTATTTCTAGAACTGAAAGTAAAGTTTCAAGATCTCCAAGATTTGAGTTAAACCTGTCAGGACATTTGCTTCAAATGAATGAAGAACATGGGATCTATGAGGGATTTGCAGTGGAAGCTCTCTATAAGCCTCTCACATGTTTTGGTAGAAGGTTTGTGGTTGGAGCAGCGACTGGTCTTAAGGTTGCTTGGAGTTTGAGCGGCTGCTGAGGTAAGGGGGAGACCAGCTGCCCGGGAAGCGCCCATTACGAGATGGAGCCAGAGATAAGTGCTCTCACAGGCCCCTTTTCAGAGGCATAATTAGCACACTTCTTATCTGCAGCTCAATTCACATTCACACCCGCCTGCCATGAATGGGACGTGAAAAAGAGGCAGAAAATCGGAGGGAACGGCGGAGGCAGAGGGGCAAGACGGGGAGACGGGGAGACGGGCGGGGAGGCGGGGAGGGCACGGTGGAAATCGGTTCCCAGACAAGCCGTCAATTTGAGAAGAGGGAGACAGGAGCGAGTTAATACTGCGACTGCCTTTTCTCTTTCTCCATCCTTCCAAGGAGTCTTTGAACTCTTTAACAAAAACAGTGGTTTGTGCATCAAACTGCAATTTGGTAAAACAAAGCTATCTGGGGCTATAATCATCCTAATCAGCAAGAAAAAAAACATAAAGCCTTTGCAGATATTCCGAGATTATTCCCCCCTTGGTGATCTATTTCCCCACCCGTCCTCCTCATCAGGCACAATTGTGGAAAATCTCTCCAGCTCTGCCTGCGACACACACATTACCGCTAAGTCCTGGGTGCTGCGACTTTAATTGCTTTTAATAAAGAGTTAAACTGTCGGTGTGTTCTCCCCTCGCCTGTTCCTCTGTTTCCAGCGCACACAGGCTGGTATTGTTCACGCTGACAGGGGCCCCTCATCATCATCTTACTGCGCCGAGCTAATATAAACAGGCTTGTTTGGTGTTGAAACAACGTCAACCACTGAACTTCAAACCCACAATAAAGAGGACATGATGATGATGATGATAACTCACGGCGGCCATGTTCTGAAGTCAAACACATTTTACCTTGAAAGTTTTATCCAACTTTATGTGACACGTTTTTATTTCTAAGAACCAGATTTTATCATTTTGCTGAAGAATGTTTATAAGGCGTTGAAAATGAGCTCAAGGATTTGCTTGTTTGGACACATGCAGGCTTCTCGTGGTGCTTAAAGATGGTTCAGATTGAGATACGTTTGCTATAACGCCTGTCCGTCACCCGTTTAACGCACACAGTTCAAACCTTTTGGCAAACTGTTGTTTTGAACACACGATTTGCAATGGATGAGAAACACCTAACACAACGGATGGCACGTGCTTGGGTACCTGGCTCTTGGAGGCGGCCACCTTGGCAAACAGGGCCTGGGACACCTTGGCCCGCTTCATCTCCTGCTGGATCTCGTCGTAAATGGTGGAGGTGATGTTCAAGATGCAGTTCTCGGTTTTGCCGTTCCACTCACTCGGCAGAGGTGTTGGTTTTACCTGAAAAAAAAAAAAACTGATGTAGAAGCCTGAACATTTTAAGATGGAAAACTTCATTTGGTTTTAATAATGTATTTATGGACCTAAAAGCTCTATTTGACTAGGCTGGAAAAAATAGATAAGTCCTCGGAAGTTACTTTCCTAATCCAAAGTCATTTAGTCAACATGCCGAGCAGCTAAAGGTATAGACATAAATGTTATAACTATAAATACACCTTTAAGTTTTTTGTTTTTTTTTATTGGCATTGATGTTATAGTAAGGTTCCAACCCAGTCCCGAGTCTTTTTAGGCTTAAACAGCTTCTTTTCAAGGACCCTGACCCTGTCCTTAGTGAAAAAACGCATCACCACAGCATAATACTGCCCTCACCAGGTTTCCCCTGAGGGATGGTGCACTCAGGGTCATGTGGTTAGCATACAGTTTGGTTCCCAGATCGTGGCATGAAACAAACTTTATTTTTTTATGACTTTACCTCATGTTTTATCCTGCCACGCTTCCAAAAAAGGCATAAAGTTTCCAAAATAACTGTATCAACTTCCTTTGACTTCAGTATTATGTGTTACTCCATCGCTTCAAATCCCACTAAAACACATCAAAAAATTGTGTAATATGACAAAGTATGAACCTTTGAGGAAATGGAATACTTTTGCCCAGAAATGCATTTAATATGATTTGCAAAGAGGATTTCTATTAGACATATCAGACTGTATTACCAAGACACAATGGAGTGGGTTTGAACTAGGCTGACGTTCACCACTTGAGAGTATGTACTAAATGTGACCCGTATTAAACTCTTACTAATGCTGGTAATATTTGCTGATGTTTCCAAGGGGGCCTTTTATCCGTCATAAAGATGCCATGTAGTGTCAAGAAGTGTTGTGAGGGTGCAATGACTGTGGGTGTAAGTGTGTGTTCACATTTTGCAGTGTTGCAGTTGGAGGGGTGAGTGGGTGACGCTGTGTGCTCACAGGTGAAATTCCCACTGGGATTCGAGGATTCCAGTCCTCCGGCCTCACGCTGTTGCAGTCTTCCCTACGAGGCTGGAAATGTCGAGAGGAGAGAAGAAAAAAAAGAACACACAGCCATGTTTGTTCAGGTTCACACGTGGAATACTAAAAAAGGAATCTGTCGTCTGCACCGGCACACACACACATGCGTGCGCACACACACACACTCTGGAGTGTAGATTACACCCACACTGAGTGCTGGATTGCTGCTCTGCTTAAAACCACTCCGATGCGTTGTATGGAACGTTAGCATTCTTATTTGGAGCTGGTGATTAAAAAGCAAATGCAAGTCAAGTGAAATCAAATCATTTTTAATCAGCGGCTTGTTGCATCTTGACAAAAAAATCCTTTGACAAGGTAACAAGCATCCTAATAAAAGCATTACCCAAAGAATCATTAGCATATGAATCATTCCATACTAGGCTTTTGAAAGGAGACATGCACAGGGCTGGGTGTGAGTGCGAGTGAATGGCATTCAAATAAATTATAATAACACCAACAGCGAACAACTCCTACCAAATAAGAGCATGGGATTAAAAACATATATATTCAAGTATTCGTCTAACCGCCCTAATATGAGCCGGATGTGTTAACAACGTTCCCAGGGCCCTAAAATTTGTGGTTGAGATGGAATGTCTGGCTGTCCCCGGCTCTTTTATCTTCTTTTACGACAGCTTGACGCGGAGCTCGTCAGTCTGAGCCGTGTCAAACAAATTGTTGAGGCCGGGACGTGCAGCGACTGGCTCCGGGGGAGCCGCGCTGAGGCGTCAGCACACATGAGAGGAACATACCTCTGCATCTGTTTTTATGAGGCCAATAAAAAGCCTCCTCTGTCTCTGGCTCAATTGCCACCTTGGCTGATTTATGTGCGTGAATCCGCGCCGCATTGCTCCACTGGAGAGGCTGGCAGATGGCCAGGGCGCGCGGAGCGAGCGAAGCTGGCGTCTGCGGCCGCCGCGCGAAGCCGCTGCCTCGCGCAGGAGTGGCTCTGTATGATGAATGTCTGCTAGCTCAAGTCACATGTGGGAAGTATACAACCCCTGGAGCGATGGGGCTGATGTGTCAACAGTATTCAGCGTACAGAGAGTTGTTTCGAATGAAAGAATCACAGACCAGATTTTTTTCGCCTTCGTCTCGACTGTTTACACGGCAGATTTTCAGCTAAGTAGCTGTTTGAGAGATCAACGTTGCGCCGGGTGTGTCTTCATCGAGCTTCTGATTGATACATCATTGATTAGCGGATATATAGAATTCTACAAACTCTTTTTCATTACCTTTAACATTGCAGATCTACTTCTGTTTAGAAAAACTCAACTTATATGTGCAAAAAGAAAAGATGCTCTCAGTTTAACTGTCAGTGTGGGTTACCCACCTCTAACTGTACCAAGCCTTGGATATACTGGTTGCTCTGAGAGACAAAAAAAGGCGTTATGTTTAATGGAAAATATCTCTAACAAGATGTCAAAGATTAAGCTTACAGAGTTTTTGGAAGTTATGAAGGATCTGACCTAAATGTTGCTTCGGTTGTTGTTTTTTGCTCGATATGAGTCGAATTCCTGTTAATTATCTGGACCGAAAAAGTCGGGTTGGTACAACTTGTTACAAAACATCTTTGTCTTTAATGTGTAACTCGCCACATCTACTTCTGTTTTTTTTTTTTTTAGAAAATGGGTTTCATGTGCACAGAAAAGGCTTTGTGAGATCAGAACTGTAAGCAAATGACTTCCTGTATCAGATGTGATTACGGATACCCCCCAGATAGTAACAGTTTCAAATCTGAACCTGTGGCTTCAGGTGCAATAATGAGAACACTTAACAGCAGACTTCCTTTTTTCTAGATTCTCACTTCAATGAATTGTTGTGCAAAGATTCATTATTTGCCTCTGAGTAACTGTCCTGAATTCAGACAGCTGCTCAGTATATTAATGTCAACTGCTTCACTGCTTTTGCTCTAAAGTCCTACTCTTTTTACTATCCAGCACAGCACTTAAAAGAAGAGGGGGCTTGATTTTGGAGATGGAAGGCCTTTGTCCCTCTTTCCACTGAATAAAAGCCAAATATTCTTCGCAGACTGGACAGAGGATGCCTTTGTCTGCCCCCGTCACCTCCCAGACGCAGCTGACCGCGCACCAAATGCTCTTAAGTGGTAGAAAAGTTGCCACATACGTCTCTCATAAAGGACACTGATTCTAAGAGAGGGTGCAGAGTTGTGCTGTGGAATGCGGGGACTTGGAATGAGGCACCGGCTAAATGATGTGTGATCTTTTTCACTGAGCTTTTCATCACTAAAGGGAACCAAATTTCCTTTATGGACTGCTGTTTAATGCGTGGTAAAAGGTCAAAATTAGCACAGACTTTTTTTCTTTTTATTTCCTCCATCATCTGTGCCCGATCTTCACCTAGAGCGGTGAGGGTGGAGACGATGCGGAGCTCATTGGCATGCAGAAAGAAAAGGTAAAGGAAAGTGAATCATCCGAAAATAAGCAGGTATTTGGTACAATAAAAAGTTGGATAGATACTTGCAAGAAAAGACTGAGTGTGCTAATAAGTGCAGACGGAGTCGGTTTTTGCACAGTTAAAAACATGCCACCTCATAACCACTTCATTTACCAGTATTTATGGGGGAACGATTGCCGTACTTGTCTGGATTTAGATTACGAGCAGAGCTACGCCTCCCCACCACAACTATGCATACTTTCCCTCGCATACAATAAAATGTCAGAACAGAACGGCTTGAAGGTCTGTGTGAACCTGGATGGGGTTTGGGAGGAGCATGGTGGCCGCAGTGATAAACTTATTAAGAATGGACGGAAAAGCTTAGCGAGGCTTGATCCGAACAGACTCGCCGCACTGGACAGAAAGCTCCACACGTTTTTATGGCCCAACTCAGACACTGCTTTGCACATCAAACTATTACCATGATTAATCCTATGTTAAACTTATCTTTTGCAAAAACAGATAACAGCATCCAGAATTCAAATGCTTTGCGTATCGTTTTATTCCACTAATTATTACGACCTGGAAGGAATAGAAGCAAGATCTTTTTAACTTAACGACCGTACCTGTTGCTACAAGCTTACAGCAACATGATTGATCGCAGTATTTTTGTTTAATATAATCTGATGAAGAAGAAAAAAAACAACTCTTCCCTGTTTTGGATTAGGCCGAAGGAGCTTTTGCTGTTCATCCGAGCACTGACAGTTGACGTGCAGAGGCTCACTGCTGGAGCGAGCCTCCAGGCCAACATCTGGCCTTTGTTTTACACGCAGCCCTTTTTCTCTGATCACATCTACGCAGCTAAAAACGTTTGCTACGAAAGCAACTGACGCATTGAAGTACTTTTTTTTTTTGTGTTAAATGTACAATTTTGCGTATAAATAAAAACATGACGGATGGATAAGAATGAGATATTTCAGTCCCCAGCACTTTTTTCAGTTTGAGTGGTAAGTTGTTACATAAAGAAACCCAATTCACTGACTGACAAGCAGTAAACTGTTAATTTTGTGGTTAAGTTATCCTGAGCTATCTCACTCTGCTACTTTCCTTTTCTATGATCTAATTCCCATTACTGTTATTTTAGCTGTAAAATTACAGTTTCCTCCTTCCAGTGCCTCCTTCTCTGGATGGGGACTTTAGCTGAGATCCAGTCAGCAACTCAACATTCTCCATCTCCTGCTTATCAACTTTTTACACCTACATCAGTTCATCTGTTTCTTTTTTAGCCTTTTTTTTGCTTCTCATTCCTTAATTCAGCCATATCATATGCCCACCCATACTGAGCCAGGTTCTGCTGTAAGATTTATCCCTGTTAAAGCGAAGTCCCCCCCCCCTTTTACATGCATGCTTAGTATGAGGGATCGCTGTTAAATCAAGGACACCCCACAGACGACTGAATACTGTCGCTGCCTGCTGGTCCAGGAGGAGAGAACGCCTAAAGCCAGTCGATGTTAGACTCAATGCAATCTTATTGGTTTCTTAGATTGAAGCTTTTTTGATTACTAAACTGA
Source organism: Orestias chungarensis (assembly GCA_032876305.1). Lineage (NCBI taxonomy): Eukaryota > Metazoa > Chordata > Actinopteri > Cyprinodontiformes > Cyprinodontidae > Orestias > Orestias chungarensis. The sequence continues at coordinate 2,529,905 of JAVLVB010000902.1, read as the reverse complement.
ATCTGATGCACTGTTTGAGATTAAACTGAAAGAGTGTGGTACCTGTACGGGCCGACTGGTCGGGGTGCTGATGAGTGGAGGGGAGCCCATCGCGGAAGCTGCCGTGAGGCTCCGCTCCCTCTCCTCCTGATAGATACGGTCACGCTCGGCCTCCAGAAGCTGCAGGAAGTTCTGCATGGCACGCAGGTTGACCAGCAGCGACTGGGACGCCGTTTTGGGGTCCTCTTCCTTACGCAGGATCTCAGACAATAAGCCCTGTAAAAAAACAGTCACAGAGGTTTTTTTTTGTTTGTTTTTGTTTTAAAAAGGATGCTACGGTAACAGTAACTGTTTTTCTGAAGAACAACAGCATTGTAGCTTTTTTTTCAGGTACCAGTTTTTATTCATATCAAAGAAAAACCTCAATTCTGTTTCATCTCCATCCGTCCATTTATGTGCGACAAAAACACTTCACCGAAATCGGTGTATATAATACTTGTAATTTTGCACGTTTATTTCTTTTTTCTTTCTTTCCCAGGTTGTCTTTGATAAGAGCTCAGCTATTCGCCTTGTTCAGCGAGCAATCAGTGTGTCCTCTGTTTACTTTTCAATGGTGCTCAATTCCATCATTATGAGACAGCGATGACTCCATTATTGGCGATGTGTGATTGGGCCTCTTCATCAGCTCCTGGCCACACACTGTGCAAACCGTTGCTGTGCTTCTCTTACCATCAATAGGTGTGATTTGGTAATAAAACAAGGTGATGGGGAAAACATACTCTGGTTTCTTTTACCCCGTCTCTTTTTTGAGCATTTAAGTCTTCTTGGATTAACTAGAAATAAGTAAAAACAAGTAAAAAAAAAGATTTTCATGTTTGTAACATTTATTTGTGCATGATTTGATGCAGACTGGTTAATCAGTTTTCTGTCTATTAAAAAACCCAAACCCTTTCATTCACCGGTCTGATACAACAAAACCTACTACCTATGCACCACCTACCCCCCCCCCCCCCCC
>JAVLVB010000902.1:2498689-2513390 GCA_032876305.1 Orestias chungarensis | reverse complement strand
GTTATTTTGAATAAGCAGATTGGGCTTCAGCACCTGTGATAAAGGGCATTCTTTAGCCAGAGAGCTCTGATTCATGTCTTTGAGTAACTCCTTGAGGGCGTTTCTTACTGTAGAGTGGCTCCATTGCTCGGGCGGCAGGTCCTCCAGCTTAGGACAACTGTTGAGGAAACAAAACACAGGGGAGACAGGGATATAAGGAGGGAGAGGTTGGGGAGGAGAAGAGGATGCACAAAGACAAAGGGTGGAGAGAGTGGATCATGAAAAAAAGCTCGAATCAAATGAAAAGATTCACATTTATACTCCCTGACGAGGACGAATCGGCTTAAAAAAAAAAGCTGAGGTGAAGACAAACTTATTTTGTTTCTAAATTTGTTTAAAGATTTTAATTCCTTTTAAATCCTCTCTATTGTTTTCATTATTAGGAAAAAAGTTGGATGTTTGTGCCAACTAGTGTTTGTTATTTTATGTGAAAGTAGGATAAAGTAGTTGGCTTTTTAAAATAGTTTGAATGAATATCCCATTAATTCTGTAAAAGAAAAAAAATTACGGGTGCATTTAATGGTAAAAATAAAAAATGTACAAAAATAATGTTTGAAAAGGATCTTAATAGAGGAAATACCAAAATATAGCAGTAGCAAAGTTTCAATTTAGTTTTGTCTCAAATAAAGTCTAAAGTATTACCTTCGTGAAAGTAAGATAAGTACAGATTGATTCTGGGGTAAACAAATATCATAACTTAGTAGTTTCTGTTCTACACAATAAAATGTTTTTTTTTTTTTTAATCTGGACAATGATTTTAACCCTTAAGCCTGTTGGTAAAAACTTGCTAAATGATTTTAATTATAATATATTTTAGTTTGTTGTATGATTGTAAGGAAAGAACAGGTTCCCTGGATTACATATTCTAAAAAAATGTTTTATACTTCTTTGAAAATATAAATAAAACTTTAATTTGACCTCTTAACAATATTTCCAAAGGTATAGAATAAATTCAATCAAATGTATCATTGTAATATAAATATGAGCAACATCCAATTTATAATGGACTTCTTGAAACACGATTTGATGGATTATAATTCTGTTCCATGAAACGTTCCTGCAGCATTTTAAGTTTTAAACATCAACTGATCAACATTCTGTGAAAATGGGAGTTTTGGTTTATAAGCTCGCCAATGCAACGAAGCAAAGGAGGAATGTTGCATTTTTACACTGTTAAAATGTTGAAATTGACTGAAAAGAATTTTTAGCATGACTCATTTCATTGTTTTCGCCAAAGATACATATCAAAATTTAACTACATACTGATATTTTTACGTATGATTTATAAGATCTTAAAATTTCTGTCACAAAAATGCAAAACAAAGCTTGGCTGAAAAACCAGAATTGGCTGATTTTTCAGACTGATCAGCCCTGAAAGATGATCTGGTACTCAGAAATACAATAATTAATATATTTCTGATTAGAAAATAGATCATCTTAAAGTGCTAACAGGCGCTAACACCGACACTCTTCAGTGTGGGTGCTGTTACTGACTGAAGAAGAGTCAATGGTAGCTTCCAGTGATGCCGACTCGGCTGTAAGAAAAGTAGCTATTGACTGTCCCAAAAGCTGCTAAATTACCTAATCACCTAATTTGCATAATTGACCACAAACAAACTTTGATCTGTCAATTCTTGCCTTTTAGCGTGACAATACCAACCATACTCCTTTATAGGGTCGAAAATTTATAGGGTTGAAAATTTGTCGCGGGGGGGGGGGGCTGAAAAAAGTTGCAAGTTGGCAACTGTGGTAGCTTTATTCAGTAACAGTATTGAGAGTTACAGAGAGCAAAACTTAAAACAGGTAACAGGAAGGCTAAAGCAAAGTTTTTAACCTAAGTCTGTCATATTTGGATTTGAAAATGTTGGCAGGTGTTTGGATAAACCTCTGACTTGAAACGAGGGTGAATATTTTCTAGACCATACGAGCAGGCAGCTGTTATGGTAATGCTAGCATGATATCTCTGACTTGGAAAATCTCGTTTGAAGCGTCTGCTCGTTTGTACACATGATGTCTCGTCACCTCTGCTCCTGACATGGGAAATGAATGACGCTTAAGGGTGAAAGACACATTTTAAACCTTTATATACACTATGAGTTCTTAAAGAGGAGCAGGAATTAAGCTAAGAATGGTCACTGTAGTTGAAAAGCTGGGATCAAAAAATCACCCGAGACATTCAGACTCCACCACAAACAATAAGATGATTTCCCCAGAAACAAGTGTGTAAAATCTGTTTCAGTTACAGTCCGACTGTGTTTGAAGTCCGTGTGCCGTTGAACTGAAGTAACATCAGAAAAGCAGAGAGAAAAAGAAAGCTGAGCACACGGGCCTCTGCTCGTTTCTCCTGCTGCAAGCGTCCCTCCAAGACAGACAGATTTCATTTGGCGCATGAAGCAGATGCATCTGGAGATAGCTCTGTCCCTCTCTCTCTCCGCCTTCCTCCTCTGTCTTTCATATTCTCCCTCTCTCCCTTGTTCTCTCTCTCTCTCCTGATTGTTCTGATTAGTTAATTACTTTATACAACACATCTGCTGGATTGATGCATGAATTATACATCGGCTGCATGTGGCGACTATTATTCTGCGTTACCCGTACCGTCCCGGCTTGTTGTATGCGCCGAGACAATTTAAGGTCTAACCAGGTAGACTTCTGCAGTCGGAAAACACAAAACGGAGACAACAATAACGCGCTGATATGAGTAACAGCCTGACGTCGTCTCTGGTTAGAAGAGTCAGCTGCAGACGTTTAGCTCTACCTGGAAAAACAACACTCCTGGGTTTTGAAAATGAGAAATATATTTAGATGGTGGGTGTGGGCAGCTGAACTGGACTCCAGTGGTTTCAGCCAGTCTGGATGTGCAAGACATATGTTTGTTGCTTTGCTGCACTCTTACAGCCGATTTATTTATATATATTTTTTTTTTCATATCCAGCTTTGCCTAGCAATAAAATAAATCCACAAAAATAAAAGAAATTGAGGGAAATTCTGAGCAGTCGTTTAGTTTCTTTTAAATATTCTGAGCGAGGAGATAACCGGAGAATGGGCTAGACAAGGATGGGTCCAACGGTCGAGGTCGACATCTGCTAGCGAGAGAACGTACAAGCCCTCGCACGTGCACGCACTCCATCAAGCCGACAATGAATTTTCCAGAACACCTTTAAACTGCTCCAGCAGCTCGAGAGCCTCTGGGGAGATGGAAGCGAACGAGAGGAGGGGAAGAGAGAGCAAAACAAGAGCAAGAGGAGGAAGCAGGGAAAAGACGGCTATCCACGCTTTCAGAGGCGGGCGGGCCGGAAATAAACACAACCTTCTGTATTCTGGCTGCTGGACGTGCTCACTTCAGTCGGTACATGTGCGAGTGCTTGGCTGCTGAAGGTGGAAGGAGGCAGGGAGGACAAGGAGTTGGAGGGGGGGGGACACAGAAGGGGGAAGAGGCAGAGCAGGAACAGCTCTCCAGAGAGTTGCAAAACACTCCGTTAGCGTGCAGCTGGCACGAGCCTCCGCATCGGCGCCAGCTGACTGTGCGCGCGCGCCTTTGTGTCCGCGAGCGCATACGAGCCTGTTTGGGTCCAAAAAACGTAAACGTGTGCGTTTGCTGTTTTTTAGTACAACAAATAATAATAAGCAATTTATGTAGTCAGCGGAACATGGATCTAGAATTTTGTTTCCCTGTTCACTAAAATCTTTTTTTATTCTTTTCTTTTTTCTTTTTTTTTGTATAGCTTACTTTTACTAATACTTCAGTAGAAACGTATTGTAGTAGTACTATTCTTAAGTAAAAAGTCTTAGTCTAACCAGCTCTGTCAGGAACAGCACTAAGTCAAGGTTTTCTACTGAAGCTGCTTACCTACAATAAATCAAATCGGTCCAATAAAAAAAAATACTTTATTCATCCTAAAGGGAAATTAAAAATAAATATTTGAGGATTTGTGTGAATAGATATACTTAGGTGTTGTACATTTCATTTGTGGTTTAAATTAGCTAATTTTTAGAGGGATGATTTTGTGCATTACGCCTCAGATTTCAATTTTTGTTTGAAGTCTGAATCCAGAAGAAACATTATTTCTGGTGCAAAACAAAACAAAAAACTGTTGGAATAATCTGCTGGAATCTCTTTATTTGCAGCGCTTGATTCAATTCTAGCAGCTTTATCATTGTATCATCTTTTATCTCACTTTACCAATTTACAAAACAAGATGCCTGTGTAATCCGCTAAACACTTAACAGCACTTACCGGCTAAATTTAGACCAGCCACCGGAGCTAAATCCATTTGATCGCTTATGACCGTTTAAACCAAATTGTGAACTGAGATTTGGATGAGGGATTCGTTCTCAGATGAAATGACGAACTAAAACAAGTGTGTGTTTTTGGCCCCCACTTGGCGTGGAGGTCTTCCCTCAGATATCTGTGCCTGTTTCCTGGGAGAGGTCTTCTGGTCTTAGCTGTGACTAATCGTGCTATTCTAGGTATTAAAACACCTGCCAGATAGAAAACGGTACGTGCTTATTGTGTTAGCGCAGCAATCAGGGATTAATGCGACTCTACAGCAGAGACGTGTCCTACCTAAAACCCTTATATGAGATTAATGTATTCTGGAGGTGACGGCGAACATGTGTAGGCCTGGTGATAACAAGTGGTGCCGGCCTCTTACCTGTGCAGCTGGATCTTAAGCGTGACCACGTGGTAGACGTCCTGCAGCATGTCGGCCACTGTGGCGTCGGGCGCGTCTGTCACGTACGACAGCGGGACGGGGTTCCACTTCCCCACCTGGATCATACCTGGGCGGATCAAAGCACACATCAACGTCGGCAATCAGCAGATGTGGACGAGAGCGCGAGCGCGCCCAACCCTCCGAGCTTTCCTAATTTAAGACGCCGACATGTGTGAAGAGTGCGAACATCACCACGTTGCTGGCACCGAAGAAGCATCTTGGCGCCGCGATCGCTCTCCGCTCCTCTTTATTTATTAGCGGAATCACAACAGGCATGTGCGAATTTCTCTTGACGCCGCCGTCTTCAAACCCGCAGCAGCCCACACAGCAGGATGTGAGGAGGAGGAAGGCTCGCGGGGGTAGCCGGTTCGGGATGTGTGAGAGCGAATGCGAATGTGTTTTGCGCGCGCGATGAACAGGTTATAATAAAAGAGCCAGAGTGAGAGAGAGGCACCTTGACACAGCCAGCCTCGAACCAGCATGTGCTTCAGTGCAATTAGCTGACCCTTATCCTCCACCTTCCTCCTCCACCTACACTCACTGTATGTGTATGTGTGTATAAATACATTCAGTGTAAGTGTGTGCAGATCATATATAGATATATAGTGTGTGTAGGAGCATGTGGGGTCTCTGACTTATTGGAGACTCGAACATCTACCGTCTGGGATCGGCGTGTTGCTGTAACTTCAACTCTAGCGTAGCCCAGTTGTGACCGGGTAGAGTAAGAGTGTGTCGTGCAGACCTCGGCAGTTACCTTTGGCCTGAGCTGCGGAGCTGTGGGAGTAGCCCAGCGACAGCAGGGCCATCTCGATGAGCTGGTTGAAGAGCATGTCCTTGCGCACCAGGACAAACTCGGCATGCTCCTCCTTGCTGTCGAAGTCCATGGGGTTCTCGTAGTGCTCGACAACGCAGAACACGGGCAGCATGTTGCCTGACGACACAGAAGCACAGGGCGAGAAACTGAGCGGGTTCCCGCGCTTCTCCACATGCAAACGTTGACCTTCAGCGTTCTGCCTGGCAGACTGAAATTCAGCGCCGATGATTGAGTTACAGTAAGTGTCGAGGGATTCGGAGGGAATGACTCGGCTGCAGTGGAACAGAAATAAACGTAAGGATGAAGACATCCCTCATGTTTTATGGAACAGCTTCTAGTCATATTTTCAACATTTATTTCTTGCTGGTTGTTTAGTCTTAGCATTCAAAATAACTGGTTTTACATGTAAAGGTGTGTTAAGAAGTCATCGTTTCTGCATGTACAGCTTTTCCTTTGATTACATTGGTCGTCTAGAGGGAGGTTTTGTTTTTGTGTATTTTTAACGATTTCAATAAACCGTTGCTCTCAAAAGTGTGCCAATTGAAAATTAAAATACTAGCGACTATATCTTATATAAGACTGGATAAAACTATGCGTGAAGAAATAAATTACAAAAGATGTGCTTAAAACCAAAAGTTAGCCTAAAGAAAATGTCAGTTTTGACCTGGCCGAGTGAAAGTTCAAAACGAAATCAGTGGCGTCCTCATAACAAGGATTTAGACAAGCGTTTTCCTCACAGTCTAACTTAGAGAACCACTTCTAGGTATAATAGTCAAATAAAGGAATAAGAAGTGGTTCAAAAAATATTAGTTCATGCCTGCCTATTCACATGTTACTTGTTTTCCAATTCAATTGCTGGGATATATATATATATATATATATATATATATATATATATATATATATATATATATATATATATATATATATATATATATATATATATATATATATATATATATATATATATATATATATATATATCTGTATATATACAGAGAGAGAGAGAGAGAGAGAGAGAGAGAGAGAGAGATCATTGACCTTAAATATTCAAGTAGGAAACAGAACTCTCCTTCACAGAATGTAGAAAACTACACACTGAACTAGGTTAAAATAACTACTACCTATGTCATCATCTAGTGATTAATCTTAAAAACAATAATCTTTTCAAGAGAATTTACAGATCTGCAGTTTGACTCGTCAGACCGGATCTCCTACCAAACCAAACAGATTGGGAAAACGACAAGTTGATAGTGAGGGTAGACGAATTAGAGTACAATATTTCCAGTGATGTTGAGCTACCTCCTGAATACGATACTGAACATATGTTGGCTGACAGTTACTGATGCTAACCAAGCTAATTGCGAATGACATATGCTAAAAGGAAACTCCAATGGCCTTTCCATAATCCTCATCTCCTCTCATGTATAACCACACTTTTGGTTTGTTGTTTTCCCTGAAGGATGATATTAGAACCAGCAGGTTAGACCTTAAATAAAACCAGAAACTTGGTTTGGTCATTAAAGGCCTGATTGGTGCATCGTTAAATAAAACAGCCAATATCTGCCTCTCCTCTTTCTGCTTTTGGGCACAATATTCATCCGTGTTCGCTGTCAAGGTACCGTGATTACATTTGCCTTTCTACCCTTCGCTTGCCAACCCGAAATCTTCTTCCCATGATGCAGCGCTTCAAATCCCGAGCCACCTCTGCGCCGCGAGGTTCGCTCCTCTGTGTCAACAGTGGCTCTGCTGTTTCAAGGAAATGAGCAATTCTTGTCCACGGACCGAATTTTAAAAAGTGCAAATATCAGCCGATATGGTGTCGCTGTTAAAACGACATCCCTGCGAATTGGGGAGTTTGAAGAGTAAATTTGGCCTTTTCAAAAAAAGGACGGAGAGGAAAAACAGAATGAGCTGAAGTGTTCTTGAAGGAGGAATCAGAGCCGGGCGTGCTTACGAGCTGCTCTGCTGCTTCGCTCTGCCTGTCGCGCGGAAACATTTCCGCATGTTTTTGTTGTCGCCGCAGACGAAAATGATTCACTTTCTAATATCTTTTCCGATCCCAGGCATTCCAGAAGATGTGCGCGGCTCTGGCAAAACAATCAATAAGCCAACAAAAACGCAACGGAATGTGCTGAAAGAGCTGCTTTTCTCCTCCCCTGATTTTAATAGATAAAGATCTAACAATAAAGACTGCTGTGTAGGTTCATTCGGGGGATCAATACTGGCTTTGTTTCCTGGGAGCCCAGAGAGGGCTGCGGTAAATATTGTTTCGGGCTCGGACACAATGCCCACTGTGGGCTCTCTGCGAAGCCTCTGAGAATCATCCGCCTCCATCGGCCGCTATACCCAACCGAATGAATAAAAAAACAAAGAGGATGAGTGGGAGGAGGCGTAGGAGCGCAGAGGAGGCTCTGAGGACCCGACGCGGCGGGAGGCCCCAGGCTCAGCGATGATGAAGGTGACAAATTAAACTAACTCTTAGTCTGAGCAACAAACACGTACATAAAAAGCAGCAAACGGCCCGAACGGAGAAACCCGCACGGCCGCATTCCAAGACTTCCTGCCTCCCTGTTGGGCCGAAGACGAGCGAAAGCAGCCAAACAAACAGTCAGGAAGCCAAAAGGGGATTAGGTTTTTTTAAATCATTGCTATCAAAATTAAATACATTTCTTATGACTCTGCCTTGCAAAAAGTACTCCTAAAACTTTTACACATTTTACCATGTCAACAACCTCAAACATTTTGAAGTGGGATTTTTGTGATAAATCCAATAAATACTGATTCATAACTGTGTCGTAGATGAAACATTTTGCATGTTCCTTTTTTGAATTTTGAACAGTGTGGCTACGCATTCAGACCTATTTACTCTTACACCTTTAATATAATTTGGGGCAACCAACTGAACCTAAATAGCTGTGTGTGTAAATACAGCTGAGCATCGTGAAAGAAAAGAGTCACGCTGTGGCCAGTAAGAAACATGGTGGTGGCACCATCATGCTGTGAGGTTGCCTTTCTACAAAATGGTCAGAATTGGTAGAAGAAAACCTTTTATCGGCTTCAAAAAAACCTTAGATGGGGGTAAATGGTTTACAAGTACAAGTCCGAGCCTTAATCTTGGAATCTGAGGCTAGATTTGAAAGATGACGTTCAAAGGCTCTCCCCATTCATCCACAATGTCCTTGAGCTGGAGTTCTATTAAGAATACTGGGACAAAATTGGGGAACATCTCACGAGACGTACAAGCCTTGCAAATCAATGCCATGGTTTTCTAATTTGAATGTGTAAAAAAGGGAATCAGTGCAAACCTACAAGCAATTTGTATGGATCTTACATAAAATCCCAACAAAACAGCTTTGAGAAAATCCGTAGGTCTTACTACTTTTTTTTTTAAAAAGGACCTGCCTGTGTATGTTGGACAGATATTCCTTATTGTGTCCTTCTAAAAGCAACCATTACATAGAAAAATATGTCATAATGTTTAAAGCTATGTGTAAAAACGGCTATTTTCTCAATATAACAGCTGCAGTCGTAGTCCTGTTTGCATATCAATGAATGTGGGAGTTTACAAGTGGACTGAAAAGGAGGAAAGAAAGTAAGAAAGTAAAGATTTAGTTTAGAAGGTTTAGAAAAGTTAGGCTAAAGTAGTATTTCATGTCAAAACTCCATATAGGCGAATAAACTGATGTAAGGTTGAATGTTTTCCATTCAGCTGCATGCTCCCCTACCTCTCTTGTGGCAGGCTTTCAGCAGGTGGCCGGCGGGTTTGTAGGGGATCCCGGCGAGCTTGGCTCCGGCGCTGCCCAGCCGCGCCCTGCCCAGGGGGCTGCCGTTCTGCTCCAGCCGGGGCAGCTTGGCCGGCGGGGCCTTGGCTTCGGCCAGGCCGCCCACGACCAGCTCCGAGTTCTCCTTGCCCAGACACGACTCGCTGAGATGCTCCATCATCCTCAACACCTCGGCTCGCTATCACCTGGGGAAAGGATGAACAGAACGGAAACGAAAAAGATGTCAGCTGTCAGAGGAGATGTAAAAATGAGGGGTCGGTTCTCAAGATGGCATAAAAAAGCTCCAGGTTAGATTCTTTGTTTCCCCCACTACATATTTATAAGAAAAAAAGGGGGTGACAAGGGTTAATGGCGCAACAACTTTCTACCTGGTTGCATGCACCGAAAAGACACAAGGTTGCAGGAAACTAATGCGATTGGTCGTGTGAGTCATTGCTTCATGTGGCTGCAGCTTGGGAGGGTAAAAGGGAGGCGAAAGGCCGCAGAGGCGCTCTGGTGCGACAGACGGTGTCGGTTAGTCAACAGGTGTGAACATTATATTTAGAGCATTCCTGTTCAAACAAAACAAAGTTAACTTTTACAAAGAGAGTTCAGACTGGGAAACTGCTGACTCATGAATGGCAGGCATCAGAGATGTCTAAACGTAGGCAGGCGGCATCACCCCACAGGTGCTTCCAGGGCCTCGGTTCACACACAACTCGAAAAACCCGACCTGCCGTTTGTCGAGGCGAAGACGAAATGATGCGTGCAGGTTAAACGGGATGCTCAAAGCGTGAAAAGGGCAAAATCATCCACCGCCACACACACAAAAAAAAAAAAAAAAAAGATCATGAACTCCCCCATTCATGACTGGCAATGAGGCAAACTAATTTGAGCAGGAAGGGGCAGAGCGGTCGGCGTGGGGTGGGGTTGGGAGGGTTTAGAGGAACCCAGATCAGATTCAGGTCAGGTTTTTTTTTAATTTTTTTAAAGGCTTTAAACCTGAAAACAGGAGCAAAAGTTCAAACGGACACATCAACATCTATAAGCAAATACACAAAGGTGAGGTGAACAGTTAGCAGCATCCAAATCCAAAATGTAAAAAACATAATAATAATAACAATAATATAAGAAAGAAAAGTTTGTGCAATCCTGACTTATAAAAAAAATAATAATAATATCTATGAACTAAATGTCTCAGAAGAGCTGAGAGATCCACATGGCACCAAATATTAACATGTTACAGTCCCATCCTTTCTCAAATATACACTAGTTTAAAGATTTGATTCACTTCCCTGGTTTGGGTTTTATTGACACCTGTAAAATATAAAAAAAACAAAAAAACATGCATGCAGTTGTTTTTCTTTTTCTTTACCCTGTTAGTAAATGTTGTCGTTTTTTTATGCAAATAAATAAATGTGAGTCCATCAAACACTCAAAACCAACCTGAACTGCAGAACTTCAGCACTGGAGAGCATAAAAACGCTTCAAGTTTGACCAGGATCTAAAATCATGCAGATATTTCGGTTTGAAAACAACAACTCCCGGTTCCTGTCGTCAGCGGGACTCGATCCCCGTTTGCCCGAGTCGGCGTCGAACCAGCAGCCGTCTCCGGCTTTTCCGCCGCGGATCGGCGACGACACCGAGCCGGGCGCCTGCGAGCTGGAGGCGGACCGCGACGGACCCCCCCCCCCTCCCCTCCGACGTTACGTTAGCTCACTCCGTCCGGCCGGAGGAGCCGAGGAGCGGGGACGGCGAGCGCCGACAGCGGAGACATTTAGCGGCGGAGGGAGCGGGTTATCCGCCTCCGAGCGCCGTGCGGAGACGGGGCGAGTTGGGCTCCGGGTTCCGCTCCGCGACGTCCGGATAAAAGCCCCAGATAAAGCCACGGATGGCAGGAGGCGTCCTGTCTGCTGGACGGGGACGGAGCTGCTCTCCTGTTCCTCCTCGTTTCTTCCTTTCTGTCTCCGCTGCTCTGCCTCTCTGTCCCCATTAAATTATTAGTTGTATTGACTCATCACTCCCCCCTCCTCGCTGCTGCTGCCGCTGCCGCCGCTGCCGGAGCTTTGCTTGCTTTCTTTTTCCTTTCCCCCCTTCTTTTCTGTCTCCTCTTCGGGAGAAAACATAAGTTGGGTGTTTGTATTTATTTATATGTCGTTATTTAAGCTGAGAAACGTTACAGAGGATGAAGCTGAGGCGAGGAATGAGCGAACTAAGCGGCCGCTCAAGGGACTAGCAATGGCCAGAAGGGGGAACCCGAGAGCACACGATTATAGACTTTAGTTGGATGGTTTAACAGTTTTTTAAAGTGAAATTCATGTTTTGTTAGGGAAAGTTTTATTTATTTGTATTATTATTCAAAAAGCAAAACTTTGCTATGCAATTTTATGACAAACATGTCACTATTTTCTTGTTTTAGTGTTTTAGCTAATGAACAAAAAAAAAAAAAAAAACGAATTCAGTTATATTATTGAACAACAAATAAAAAATACAATTATTCCAATACACTTTATGCTATTCCTACACACATTACTGCATCAATGTGAAGTAGCCTGGAAGCGATCAGCATCTACGTTTAAATTTAGGCAGTTAGAGGACGCTGTTATCCAAAGCGACTTACAAATAAACCCTTTAGTATATATGTACATGCTGATCGCTTCTGGGCTAATTCGCGATGATGCCCATGTTGGTTTAATTGTGGTCTTCACATCACCGGCATAATTAATTTTTCTTGGTTTTTTTTCTAATATTAAAGAATAGTTTTACCATGATCAGTAAAACAGTTATTGTTACTTTAGTAGAGGTAAGAAAGTGAAATTAGCATCTTCAAAAAGCCAGTAGAGGAATTTATGAAGCACAGACATTTGGACTTTGACACGATAAAACAAAGTAAACCAACAGAGATCATCACTAAATAACAAAACATTTGCACTGAATTTCAGGCAACTTGGATTCTATGCATCTCCACTCTTCCTCAAGACTTCTGGTCTTCTTTTCAGTTCACTTTAATCAAAAAAAAAAAATGAACATTTGTTATTGTCTCTGATTCAGGAGTGGAGAACATCAGATAGTTGTTGTTCGTGAAGCTCTGGTACCAGTTGTAGTCCGTCCATTCTAAATCTCAATCAAATGCAAGGATGGGTTGAGCTTCACAATCCTCTGAAATCTATGGCTATCCCCGTTACACATCTTTCTCTACCACACATTTTCCTTCCACTAAACTTGCCACTAATATTCTTGAATTACCTTCTGTGGCCTACACTCCTTGCAAAGAGTGCCTGTTACATTTTTGGGGGGCTTGTGTGGGATCTTATTTCTAACATTGTCCTTTGTAATACTTGTGTCTAAATTTAGGATTGTGCTTAGCCATAAGGTGTCATCTTTGTAGTTAACCCCCCAAAACAAAACAATGAGATTTTTTTGGGTTTAGTATTGATCTAAACTGCTAAAGTTACATGACCAAAAAAAACACAAAAAAAAAAGCAAACAAAGTTTGTTTCACAATGTGAAAAACAATTAAACTTGTCATGTTTGGAGTTTTGTGGTTATTTAATCAGAAACTGTTGATAATATATATGAATGGAAGGGCGAGTATCAAGAATGATCTTTCTGTTTACAAACATATCAAAATGAAAGACTTACAGGGCTTTGCACCTAATATAAATAAAAAATGGTTGCAAATGGTATTTATTTTTAATCTGCTTATTTTTTTCAGTAGGAAGTCAGTGTAATTGGGAATGCTTTATGTATTGTGTTATCTGTACATGTGTTGCACAATAGGAATGTTTGTGGCACACCATCGGTAACCTCCATTTAGTGTGTACATAATAATTGGTTTTTCTATAAATAGCCACACTTTGCAGAGTTTACACGATCTTAAAATAGCTTTCACATAAAGTACTGACATGTTTCTTGAGATTAAAGCCGTTTACACGCGGTAAGCTTTGGTTTCGACCACTCTCAGACCAGCACATCTGGAATTACACTCAATTATAAGGGAAATATCGACTGCATCTAAAATGTCAGCTGCTCTTAACATTTAAGTAGAAACCCAACCAAAGGTACGTTTCCTTTTGTTGATTGAACTACCTCAGTGTCGCAACGTAAACTGGTAGCCGGGAAACCGTCTTCAACCTTCAACAGTTTAATATATAAAACAGAGCTATTGAGGTTGAGAGTCAATGGAAATGGAGTGAAATCTGTGAAAGTGTCAGAAGGGATTTGAAAATACAAGGACTTTCAAAGGACGGAAAAAACTCGGAGGAAATCTCCTTCTCTTCATCCGTCGACGCCATGGCTGAAGTTGCTGAAGTTGGAAATTAGGGAAGTTGATCCAAGATGTGTTGCAAACTGTTAAGACTATGAGATCTCAACCCTCCGCTCACATGCAGATGCAACGTACGCCCATGTATGCGGTAGCGGTTTGTCAACAGTTACTCATGTTGATAAAATAATAATTGATTAATTTAGATAAAGTCGCGTTATCTGTAACAAATTGCTTTTAATTCGATTTTTTGTTACATCCTATTAACCAAAAATATAGAAACAACCCAATTTATATTGATTTAAAAAGTCTAGTTATGCATAGACGATGCTACGATCTTTGTGTCGTGGAAGATTGGCAATTTTAACAAGTACACAATCAGAAATCAAGTCCAGGTATTAATTATTAAACCAATAAATCTCTTAATTTTAATCCGGTATGTGGGAAGCCCAAGAAAGCTTGCTCTGACGTTTACAACATCATAAAAATCAACTCTGAAGGAAATTCACTTTAATTATGTTGCCTACTTATAGCCAGTTTGCAATGTTCTTTTCCGTGCTTTCATTGCGAGAGGAGAATAAAATAAATCAAAGATGGACTCCCTTCTTTCTGATGCAATGGCACTTTGCGAAGATCTTCACTTACGAACGGTGTTCTTGCATCGCTGACTGTAAAATTTTAGTTTAGTTGAGCTGCCATGCCCAACAGCCACCACAAGTTGGATTGTTATGTCAATGGTTTTAATTGTTCTTTAAAAAGCCCTAATACATTTATAATTATTTTTACATAGTTACATGTAATAATATGTATCAAATACCGTCTACAGCTTGCATCAATACTTGATGTACAACGAACGAATATGCCATAGATGCTTTCATAAAACTGATTTTGTGAACACCAAGAGACCAGATTAATAATTCAGAGGATTACATTAATGCTACCTACTATTATCATCTGTGCACACTTTATTTATTTGATTTTATAGGTACTGCAGATGAAAACAATGTTATTAGTACAAAACATTCTCTCACAGAGTTGAATTAGTGTACTAGACAAGTAACAGTTTAAGCATGGTGGCTCTGTGGTGGTTCCCACTTAAATGGTTCCC
>JAVLVB010000902.1:2461116-2494033 GCA_032876305.1 Orestias chungarensis | reverse complement strand
CCTCCCTCCGCCCAACTCCCTCCGACTCTGAAATCAACCTGCGCCTGAACTGGTTCTGCCTTCGCCGCCCTGTTTATCAGCCCAGCTCTCAGCTCCCACTTTATTAGATCACAGAACCAATTAGCTGGCAGACAATCAACAGGCAGCAGAGGCGGAGCGCTTTCTTTAGCAGAAATGAGGTTCCTGCCACTGCAGCCCGGACGGGCCGGCCTTCACATGACCGAATAATCAAACTCTAATTTTTTGCCTCGTGGATCGCATCATATAAACAATTAACAGACGGGTGTGTTTGCTTGCGTGAGACGGAGGATGAGGAGATGGCTTTGTGAGCGACTGAGGGGTGAAAAAAGGTCAACTTGTCCCGCTGGGACAAGTTGACCTTGGGATTCCGAAGCGAATCCCAAGGGAAAGAGTTGCAGGTGATCCAGGAAGTTACGCTGCACAGAAACTGACAGCAAACTGTTCCTAATAAGATGTTTTTTTTTCCTTAAAGATGAACCTCTCTATCTGTTTATTTTTGTGTGCAGATTTAATCCCTCGTCAAAGGATAAATCATCCGTCCCCTGACGAACAAAACAGTTGTTAAGGCAAAGTGTGTGAGTGTGTGTGTGTGTGTGTCAGGCGGAGAGAATACAGTGTGTTGAAATTGTTTCATTGGGGTACGTGGGTGGGTATTAACAACCTGATCTTAGCGGGATGCGCTTTTCTCCAAATCCCCCCCCCCCCCCCCCCTTCTCCTCCAAACAAAGGATTCAGGAAAAACCTACACAGATTGGATACAGACAAGACAAGCGGCATAACAAAAGACAATGTGTGTTTATTTTATTTTATTTTATTTTTTTAAGGGGGGGGGAATATATACGCTGGGACGTGTAATGTGATTTGAATCATGAAAACTTGCCTGCCCACATCCTTTTAATTGCGGGAAATAAGACGCGAAAAAGAAAAGAAGTGAGCGAGAGGAATGTCACTTTGGAGGAGCGTGACGAAACCGAGATGACGGACTCCGAGCAGGACTCGCCGAGCCCATTCTGAGGACGCACAGACAATATGAGGCTTTTATCAGCAGGCCAACAAATCTGGATAGACAGGATGCGAAACATATGCAATCAAATATGTTGCAACAGCATAACCCCCCCGCACACACACACACTTCTTTTGCTCATATTTACACTTCCACTAAGAAAGTTTCAAATTAGGAACAAAACGAACAGCAGCTCCTGAGCTTGCTGCCAGGGTGGCATGTCTGTAACAGACACATGGGTGGTGGTGGGGGTATCTTTTATTATTTCGAGCGCAGGAATGCAGCAATCACTATTAACTCACCAAGCGCCAAGCTTTCTTTTTTTTCCTTCTTCTTCTGCTTCTTTATAAACTAGCTGCAACATGCCATAGAAGAGGTTTGTGGGAAGAAACTCATTGTTATCTTTCTCCTCTATTAGCAGTCTGACAGAGTTGTTTTACACAACACTGAGCAGCGTGCACGCACCGAATCCCCAAAGAGCCACACATTTATAAAAAAAGAAAAGAAAAACAAACGAGACAGGCCTCTTATTTACTGGCGACAGTCTAATAAATACACTTGCTGGCGGCTAAAACAGGTATTTACTCCGCTCCCTACCGCAGGTATAATTTCACTGTTTGCTGAGCTGTTATTTTGCCACAGTGATAATTATCGAGGTGGCAAAGACGGACGATTAATGGTTTTAGACGAGATATCAGCCTCGGCTCCAAAAACCTCAGCAAACACCAGCGAGATGAAGGGGAGGGGGCGACAAGTTTTTTTTTTGCTGTAGGAAATTCAGGAAAAAAGTTTCACCTCAAAGACAAAGATGGCGAGTGAAAAATGAAGATCTGCAAAAATGTTTTTATTTATTTAGCTTCTTAGACACAAAAAAAAAAAAAAAGTCAGCCCTGCTTGATGCAGATGCACTCATAATTTGAGGTGAGATCACAATAAGAAAACTTTTAAAATCCCGAGAGATCTCTTTTTTTTTCTTCCTATTCAAATGATACATCGAGATGAAAAATAACTCCCACGTTTTCTAATAAATCATAACAAGTAGTATGTTTAGTTAGACCCTTTTCTAGCTCAATTATCAAATGAACATTAGAAACATACGCTTGGAGGATGCATATAAATAATTACTTGCATTGAGCAGCATGGATTTCATTCTTTTTCTTTAATTTCTTAGAAAATAAGGACTCCCTTGATGGGCTACAAGCTAAAGATGTTGTCTTTTTTCTCTCTTTCATATCCATTAACGGGTTCAGACAGTTTTTCTGTGTATGAATGCAACAACCAACAGCATGTAGTTCACAAAAAGTACATGAAATCCACGAATACAAGAGATTTTTTTTAATGCAGAAGTGTAAGTTTGGAAATTCTTTAGTTTTTGTCTGATGGGTTCTGAGTTGCTGTCTCTATCAGGGAACCTGCAGCAGGTCAAAGGAAATTAGTAAATAGAGTCAGCCTGAAAAGCCCATTAGGAAGGGATATCTACCTTTTAGCAACTACAACACACCCAAACAGTTGTTGTTGTTTTTTTGTTTTCTATTAGTTTGAAAGCTAAACCCAAGAAAACGCAAAGAGAAATGGATAAACGTGACATTTTGAATATGGCGGAAAATATTGATCTAGTAAAAGGAATCTGGACGTTTTACATTGTTAGCAGTTTTCCTCCTTTTTATCTGAACTGACCAAAATGGACCACAAAGAAAAACAGGGAACAACATTGACTCCAATTGGAGGATCTCTACTTTGAGGTGTAGTTTAGGAAACAAAACAAAATGTGCAGCAAAGACAAATGAAAAACTTTTTGGTTTTCTTTATAAAAACAAAACAAAAAAAACACTTGCTATATTTTTTTTCCTGTTTACTAATTAGTCCCCTGTGGTCATGGGACAGCATTTGCCGTCTCCTCTCCTGCTCTCTGGGGCTTCGGCGTTCGTCGGGATTATTCCCAGACAGCACGCTCCATGCAGCGCGGAACCGATCACACACACTGCCGGGGATTACTGCAACACGAACGGCTTCGCGCACATCACGGATCGACTTCCTGCTCGTACACTACTACACGAGTACAGTAAACGCAAACACGCGCTGGTTTCGATGAGTCGTAATGAAAACAAAACCAAACTGTTAAAAAAAAAAAAAAAGAGGTGGAAACCCCATGATTGTTTTTCCCAGATTAACCTGCTGACTGTAAATCATTGAGGGGTTATTTTAAGACGAGAAACGGGATTTCAAACGCGCGGTTAATAAGCTGTGACAGACGTTTGAGTCTACGGCCGCTGCGTCGTTGTGACCTGGCAGTCGTGTTCAGCCATCCTCGTGTTCCGATTCATATCATTCCTGCCGAACAGGTTTACAGATTTCGGCAAATATGGGGGGGACATTTCTCTCTGTGTGTGAAAGACGTGCTTCTGTTTTTGTTTTTTTTACGTGTGTGTGCCACTTTCCTGACCACGAACCGATCAACAGTGGTTAACGATGGAGCTCCGTCAAAACCGAGGAGTAATACTGAGAAGATCTGCGTCTTGAGTCTCGTCGCCTTTTGTCAGAAGAATATGTTACGAGAAGTGACACATGGCAAGCCTTAGACAGGAAAAGGGCTGTTAATGTCAGTGTGTGTGTGTGTGTGTGTGTGTGTGCACGTCGCTGTTCTCAACGGCACTGACCAGATAAGCCACAGCACCTTGAGCTGCCAGAGATCTGCAACGATAAAAGCAGAAAAATCACCGGCTCCTCGCCTTCATCTATTTTCTCACATGCAAAAACAGCAAGGTGCCACGCTCGATCTCACCCGTGCATGTTCGCTTGCATGATTATTACAAGAAAATCCCCGACTAATAACCCGATCTGAGCCGATGACACATCTTCTCGGGTCTCTGAGTCATCAGGTCTACCTGCATTTCTGCTGACGTCTATTTATGAATGATCTTGATTAAGCCGGTGGCCGAGCCGCTGCCTGTGTGAAATGTCAGCTATTTTTTTTTTTTGTCTTGAAGGAGCAGATCGTGAAACGTTTAAAGGGCTGCAGACCACAGAGCAATGGTGCAGACGCACACAGCACATGCTCCCTCTACATCTGTGTGTGTGTGTGTGTGTGTTCTTCATCCGTCTGTCAGAAAACACGCACAGACACACACACACACACACAACCTGCACAGTGTTCTGTTAGTTTGTCCGCACCGTGACAGAGGAAGAGGTGGCATTTCTGTTCCCTCACCCTACATCTGACCGGACTGTCCCACACCAAGTCAGGCTAAAATACAACAGCTGTGTGAATACATTTAAAAAAAAGTTTTACTGAAGCAGCGACAAAGAGAAAGTGTGAGCAGAGAGAAGATGATGCATGAAACTTATCGTAAGTCGAACTCATGAAGTTGGAAATGAAAGCTTTTCATTCACACTATTTTGACACAAATGCCTGATGGTGTTATTATTATTTTCTATTATTTCTACATACCTGAAAATGTCTGTATGTCTAAATATTATTAAAACATTTGTCTGTCTGTTCTTCCACGTTTGCAAGTTTTCTGCAACTATTACCAACAAACAAACAAAACAAAAAAAACATCCTTGTAAGTTTTGCTATTGAACTAATTCAAGAAGATTGTTCTGATTAAACTGTGGGAAGGAAATTTAGATCTCATGGCTCTTCTGACTACGGATAGACAAAATGAAGAAAAAGGATTTCGAAATAATTTTTAAGGAAAAAAACAAGGAAACAGGAGGGGACAGGTGTGCTTGTAACACCTGTACCGTTGTAACACCAAACTTGTAACAAGCTTCCTGCATTTTCAAACCTAATAACTGATTTTGAATTTTAAAAAAAGCAATTTTGTAATTTATTTATTTTTAATTTTAGCTTTTATCTTTTTACAGTTACAAGTCTTATTGATAAATATGGTTGTTTTCGGACACCTTCTGTTAAAAACTTGCTTATAAAAGACATATCACCACATGGCTTTTGACACTTTTTACATGGTAGATGTTGGAAAAAGAAATACAGCTTTACTAGTTTTCCAAAATGCGAAAATCCTCCTCATGTAAAGCAAAGAAACCTTATTATTATTACAAAAAAAATTCTAATGATGAGACTTTAAATGACCCCAGTCGGCTGAGGATGCGTTGGCACGTACCTTTTAGAGTCAGCAGCCGCTCGACCTGTTTTCCATCAAAAGTTGAACAGCCTTCGCGTTTCAGCGCTCCACGGCGAGAGATCCAGAAAAACAACAACACAATAAAAAAAAACAAAAAATAAAAAAAACAGGCGACTGCTCTGTGGGAGGAAAAGCTGCTCTAACGAGTCAAAAGTCCGAGGAACGAGGAGGAATCAGGAGGAGGAGGTAGAGGTGGTGGAGGAGGCGGAGACCGCACAGGCGGGGAGAGGCTGGAGTTGAAGGAGCGCACACGGGAGCGCAAGGAAAACGCGAGCGACCGTGCGCTGCGGGCAGCGTGGGTGAAGTGGAGGAGAGGAGAGAAGAGTGGCGGCATGCGAGGAAGGAGGGCTGCTTTGAGATGAAGGGGTGGCAGGTAAATGAAGCGCCCCTCCCCGTTTGCATGATGCTCAAATCGATGATTTGCCAGCTGCGGCGCGGCGCGTCTCATTGCCCCACTTTGGTATCCGGGGACGCGCAGAGACGAGAGGAGCGCACTCACCCGTTCACGTTCACTCGCACAGTTACCACGCCACGTGTTCGCACGTGAAGGAGAGGCTGAAGGTCTGAAACAACAACAACAACAAATTAACAATAATAATAATAATCGATATAATAAATCAAAGCCTGATAAGCAGTGCAGTACGCGCGCGAATTTATGCACACCTGAGCGCAACCTGCAGCCATCTCCGGCTCAGAGCGGAG
Source organism: Orestias chungarensis (assembly GCA_032876305.1). Classification (NCBI taxonomy): domain Eukaryota; kingdom Metazoa; phylum Chordata; class Actinopteri; order Cyprinodontiformes; family Cyprinodontidae; genus Orestias; species Orestias chungarensis. The sequence continues at coordinate 2,488,162 of JAVLVB010000902.1, read as the reverse complement.
CTGGGGGAGAGAGAGCGCAAAAAGTGCGCGCTAAGAACTTTTTAATTAGAAGAATTAAAAATAAATCTAAAATATTTCTTATTGCCTTCGTCTGTTGTGTTATCCCGTTATTTTGCTAGTTTGAACGAAGCTTTTAGTGGGAAAATTATTATTATTGTGTTTATTTTGCAGGAAAACATTTCTAATGCGTCGCTACTGAATTCATTCTTATCCATGCGGCCCGAGCAGGAAAGAAAAAGGACATGTAACAGAAACATACATTACAGTCAGGGATTGTATATATATATATTATATATATATATATATATTATATTATTTATTTATTTACAATTATACAAACATGCGTCTTACATTTTTTTTAAAAGTGAAATTCAACCAAAATGCTAAGAAAACAGATAAATAGATACTTTATTTTTTATTGTTTGAATGGATGTACAGAGATATAAATTTCGGAAAATAGAGCAAATTCAAAGACATGATCTGTTTCGCCTGTAATTAATCGGGAACTTCGTAACTTTGTGACGATTTGGGAAGATTTTAAATTCCCTAAGATGTTGCTTTTTTTCAATTTTTATTTAGCCAGAATATCTGTCCTTATTTTAAGACTTTTGTGAAGGTGTAATCTTTGTGTAAGGGTTTTATTCTAGGCTTCCTCTGCGCGCCCTCTGTGCGTATATTATTTAGTTTGATTTATTTCTCAATTTGTGGCGCGCATTAGACGTTTTGTGCGCATTCCCCGTGTGTATGTGCGTGACTCCTTGTTTTTTTTTTTACTATTTTGCGTGGAAATGATTGACAGTTTGCATCTGTGCACAGGCCAACTGCTCCGTAGTAGCAGGTGTGCAGGAGCCCACAGGTAACGCAGCTGTTTACTTCCAATACGAGCACTTTTGTTTTTAGCACAAACAACACACTGATCCCTTTTTACATTTACACTTAATTTTCACTTGGTGTTAAATATAGAATTAGTGGAGCGAGAAGGGAGGGGGGGGGGGGGGGGGAATCAGATGTTTTGGTTTGGACAACAGTGAAAAAAGATTTCTTTGAATTCTTCCACTGAGATTATTTATCAGAGGATGTGCAGAGACTCTGGGAGCCCTTATCATAACTGATGTGTACAAGTACTTCTCAGAAAAGTTCATTTGTTGTGGTTTCGGGACTCCACAAAAGTTTCACTATGAAGTATGTGAGATCTGCATTAAAAGGGAAGAAAACAAGAAGAAGAAAAAAAAGAGTCTTATCTCCCTCACACACACCGAATCTTTGTGAATGTTTCACACCAGCTCTCTCTTCTGGGAGCCTTTTAAATGGGAATTGAAAAAGTTCCTGTAAAGAGATTCAGATTTGCTTTCCGCGTAATTATAAATTCGTGCTAAATTGGGGATGTTTTCATTGCGGATGACAACAGCTGGTGATTTTCAATGCAGCCTCTGATTAAGGCAACAATTCAATGCGGGTGCGATTCCAAATGCCACCACCAGGGGGCCCAGCGAGCTTCATTTCTGCAGAGCAAAAGCATAGGGCAGCTAATGGTGACCCCCCCCCCCATCCCTCCTCTCGCTTTAAGGCTCTTTTGAAACTCGGGGTTTTCATCTGCTGCCTTCAGGTTTACTGTGCCAACACTTTTCATTTAAATCCAACAAACCCTGACCATTTAGCCTCCAAAATACATGCAGCTTTATTAGACATGTGAGAGCTTTCCAAATTCAAACTTGTCAATGCACATCTATGTTTCCGAAGCATAAAGGCCGCTCAATAAAGCGCTAAAACAAACACGTGTGAAGTGTAAACAAATCAAAGCAGACCTTGAGCTGAGAATTTTAATCATTGGCACTTTTTTTCTTTGTTCCCACCGTGAAAACAATAAACAGCACTTGGAAAATTGCAAGGGTTATACACCCCAGAATTAATCTTTCCAACCCATAACTAAATAGAAAGACACAGCTCTCTCTCCATCAAGTGGGTATATTTTAATTACAGGCTATTGACTACAGAAAGTAATTTGTCTCAGAAAGATGCCCAAGAGCTACAAGACAGACGTCTCGTCTAAATGTGGAATGCTCCGTCACCGTTTAGTTGATCTGGTTTTGTGGTTTGCCTTTGCAACTTTCTGCTGCAGCTCTTTTGTAATTATTCCCCCTTTTAAAGCCCAACAAGGATTCCTTGGGAAGACTGGAACTTGTCTGCAGGCTTTAATCTGGAAAAGCGCTGGGTTTGTAATATTCGTCTTCTTTCCTTCCCGCTTCTCCTCCCAGTTTATGTCGGCTACAGGCGCATTTGAATTTAGAATATATAAAACATAAAGTGCATTTATGTGCATTTATCTCAGTTATTTTTGGTAATTATGCCAAACTGCTTATTTTTAAGTCAACTATTGACTTCCATCTGAATGCTTCATTTGCCTTCATTTGTGTCTTACAATTAACTTTCTTTTAATGACAAATTCACACCTATTTAAAAAATGTTCCTAATATAGCGTATGTGCTCAATACTTGCTCAGGACTCATTTGGCCTAAATTGCTGCATTAGTGCTGCATGAAAGCAATCAGCCTGTTGCACTGCTTAATGTGTAATAAGCTGACTCTAGACTTGAAATAGCACATATGAACAGCAGTTGACATGACTCCTCAAATTATCACTGATACTATTTGTAATTGAAAGGTAAATTCTTAAAGGAAAACTCATAATTTTACTTCCGGAGTACTAAAGCATAACTGAATTTAATTGAATCGAGGCAACTAATGTATTCTGCATGTTTCTGATCACTTTTTTGTCTAAAAAACGATCTATTTTCCACATGAACATGAAGGCCTTAATATAGCAACGCTGTATTAATTTACAGTATTAGGATATATACGGCATGTTCACTGGGTTAAAACCAGAATCATCTTTAGTCACTAAATGTAACAATAAGAAAGAATTAACCCACTGCTGATTCTTGATATGTTGACAGATTAAAAGAAACTTTAAAATTTTGACACATTCCAAAAAAAAGATTTTTACCTTCAGATTATTAATAAAAGCTCAGAAGAAGGATTGGTTGTTCTTTTGATTCCAACTAGAAAAACATATCGCCTCTACTGTTAAGAATCACTATTTGTACTGATAATACTAAAATACAAGCTTCAGTTTCATTAGCATCAGTTTTTCTTAACAAATAAAAACAGAACGTCCTAAAATAAAGTTTTTATTTTCCACCATCACGCCATGCTTTCTCAGCATGTAGAATTAAAGTACAGTCAGTGACTAAGAATTAAACATCATTACGCAATTTAAATCTCTATATACTATTGGAGTCAGTTAAAGTATAAATTCATTTTTGAATTGTTTTGAACTACCCGTGTAGTTTTCTTCAGGTATTTAGCTCTTCCTTGTCCCTGCTGGTGTCTACAGTCTTTACATTATCAACTGTTTACTACTCCAGTTCCCTCTGACCTCTTTACCTGACTGTGGAAATCATGTCCATCCTCTAACCTCCTATAAAATATAAAGCGCACTGAGCTTTAAAACATTGTTCTGCTCAGACTTCCATGTTCTGGTTGATTCTTTTTTTTTAAATCTTAGTCTGCATCCTCTTTGAAATCAATCTTGCAGTGTTGTGCAATATGAAAAAAAGCCTCACATGTTTTAATTCTTCAATGTGTTTTTTTCTTCTTTAACTATATTTTATGTGCTAAGTGTAAATTCACAGTTAATTTTGCACTAACTGCCGTCTGTACATCCCGAACATGCTAAATGACTTTAATCTCCCTGTCAGGGGAGCAACTAGACAACAGGTGTTAAAAACTCCTGCTGAAGGTTTATTAAGATAAAAATATGCTTTGATGAAACAGGCTTATCCATGCCTTTATATTACACACTGATAAGCCTGATGTATTTCAAATAGTATTTTACCTGATGAGAAGTTTCAAAACAGACATTCATGCTGAAATAAGTTGGGTTTTTGACCATTTATTTGTTTTCCGGGGAGAACCGATTAAACCACATTATTGATTTTAAATGTACGTATTGGAAAATGTACATAAACTGCAAATCATATTTGAAAAAATGCCTCTTAAGAGCTTAAAGAGAAACCCTGCACTTTTAGTCCACAAACCTCCCATTTAATTCTATCTGCAAATACCTGAACACTCTTCTTTGTAGAGTCGGAGGAGGTTTATTTAAATCGGGAGGTTTCCTGGAACAGACATGACTTGTCAGCACACTCCACACAACTTTATATGGTAAAGGTTTGGTTAATGAAAACCACTGACTTGTTGTTCTCCGGATTTTATTGTCCGTGTTGAGAATCATTCTACTTCTGGAACGCCCACCTGTGTTCACAAAATTTCACCATCTTACCGTTGATACAGGTTCAAGTTGAAAGTAGCCCCTTTAAATTATTATATCAATATTGTTCCATGCAGCAGTACTACAGGTCCGTGGCATCATGCTGTCAGCACCATGCAAAACTTTAGGTATAGCCCAACATGGACACTTCTACACAGACTCAATGCAGCTCAGTCTGACCATAAAACATCTTTTAATCTTTTTTTTTTCTTGTATTTTATTTGCAAAGACTTCTCTTAAGTCATCTACTTTGTCAGATGTTTCTTCGGGTTCTTTAATAACTCCCTGGATAAGTTGATGCTCTAAATCATTTTTACATGCCGCTCATTGTGTTTTGGTGGAGGCCTTTTAATTCTTTCTAGACTGATAGACATCACAATGATTTTTTATTTATTTATTTTAGATGTCATGCATATTGAGGTACTTTGCCTACTTCATGTTGTCAGATAGGTTCTAAGTTGATGATTTCCTGATTCTGTGGTTCTTAAAAAAATTACATTGATAATTCATAATGTGCTGTTCACACTTTTACATAAAGCAACACTAAAGAAGTCTCCGGTTTGGTCGATTTTTGCGGCCAGTGGACAAAAGCCTGAATGAAGGCTGAATTTCCCATGAGGTCGCTAGCAGTTGGATTCTGTTTCCAGTGGCTGTGTGAAGGATGAATAGCACTGAGGTGATGAATCTAATTGTGACGAAACAATGTCATATGATGATGATGAACATAAGAAACGGAGAAGTGACGTATGCCGTAAACCAAACAGCACATTCGTAGTTGTTTTGTGTGGCAGTGTTCCTGCCACCCTCCTCGTAGTTTCTTAGTGCCGGTTAAAGCAATACAGACGGCCTCGGGCCATGACTGAGGTGTAATTCAACGAGCTGTAAGTCGACGTATAATCACAAAAGTTGTGAAGATATTTTATGATGGCTGAAAAGTTACTTAGCGTGCTTCAAGGTCAGGTTGATTTGGATATTACTTTTCATGTAATAAATGAAAACAAACAAAAACCACTTTTTTTATCTTAACTTTGATATTGACATATGTTCCATAATCAAAACATTTAGGTTTTATTTAAAGTTTTGACCCACTCGTGTTTAGATTCCAGATTGTTTCACTTTGGTTAAAACTGAATGTATAAAAAACATTAATGATCTAAATTATTATGAAATATATGCGCATGATAAATGTATATAATTTTCTTAACAGAACTTGCTTTGATCCCTTCCAGAAATCATTCCACTGGCATCCCCGTCTTCAGGATGCCACCTGTAGCTTGTGAGCATGGCCGGACATTCAGGTTCCTCCTGCAGCATCAGCGACGTTCGCTGCAGCAACGGGCTTTTGTGCTTGACAAGATTCTGAATGCAGCGCCAGCGCCACAGCAAGACGCACTGACTCCTGGAGAGTCTATTAGCTGTGCTTAATTAAACAAATGTGATTAGAATGATCCGAACTCACACAACTGAGGCCGCAGTAAGGAGACGCAGCGAGGAAGTGCAGTTACACACAGCTCTGCTGTATTAATAGCTGTTGTTGCACCAGACTCCACTGGGAGCTGCAGAGCTGATGCCTCGGTAATGTGGACGTTTCAAGTCCACTTCTGAAATTCACCAGTCACAGTGTAGCGCCGGTCGCTGAGACGAGACAGAACGCGGAGAGTCAGGATAACTAATAACAGATTGATTGCTGGTAATTTGGTGCAAACATGTGGGTGGGATTTAGCAACGGCTGTCTGCCGCAACCAGGTGGAAGGCAACTGGGAAATTTTCACTCACTTGTAAAACATGAATCACTGACAGACACGAAGAGATGAGAGAGAAACCGAAGCGTCTGCATGTGCAGATATTTCAGGGGGATTTTAACACTGACTCATTTCGATTCACCATCAGGTGTAAATTGTTTCTGTCAGGAAATATTATTCTTTACCCAGCAGAGCTATACGTTGGGAAAGGAAAAAAAGTAGCAGAAGGGACTAAGTTGAAGTTTGAACTGTACCTGCCCTCTGCATCTCCTGAGTTGGATTGCGCGCTCATTACTCAGTCACGCACAGCCGAGACATCCAGGGAAGCTCCGTCCATTTATGTCTGATGGCTGATAGGTTCTGATGAGCTGCTCCAGGTAATATGGCTCCGATATGTTACTGGGTCAGCGCAGATTCAAACTAACAGTGTCTTCATTATTGGTAACTTTAAGTAAAACAGCAATTTAAACCCTTATCTTTTAATAAAAGCTTTACAGATTCTGTTCAGTCTTTCAAACCTACATATTTTTATGTATCCCTTCCTGAGTTATATTATGTTTTGTAGCCTGAAGTGCCATGCAAAAAGAAGTCCTTTGAAACATGGCGGTCAGGTCAGGTATAACTGTATGTGGAGTTTTGATGAAGAGGTTAGGGTTATAAATACAAAACACTGTAAGGATCCAGATTTCACCCAGTAAGTTCAACATTTTGGACAAATTCTGTCACCAAACTTTTTAAGTAAACCTGCAGAATCCACAGGTTAGGAGTTGGACTGTTAGATGTAAATGGCAGGATTTTACCGTGGCACAAAATCACATTTTAGGTGAACTTTGTTCCTTGTTAAGGTAGATCGGTATAAATAAATAAAAAAAATAGTGATTATAAAATGACGGTTGGTAGATTTTTGGATGGATTTTCCCCTCCATCACCAAAACCCCAAATATTTTTTAATCAAACAGTTTTCCACCCAATCAAAAGTGTTTAAAAGCAAAAAAAACATTCAAACATTGGCACCATTTGTTGGCTGAACACCTAATGTTCATAACATCTAATATATTCCCTTGCATTTTATATTTTATTATTTCTCGTACAACTACACAAGTATGCATGGTTATTCTTGGGAGAGACAAATATAATTAATGTGTCAATAAATGTGAACACCAAAGAATGAATTTTTAAAATAAAAAAATTTGAAAAGTGTTGTTACTCTTTTGCTGATAATGGCATTCATAAGAAAAGTAGATAAGAGAAGACACAAGCTTTGTTTACAATACTCTTTGTGCAAAAACCACGTCACGGAATCCCACTTAATTATATAGGGCAAGTAGGCATGATGTAGCTATGGCAACATACGTGTTGATGTTAAACAGAGATATAAATGTGTGCGTGTTTGCAAGAGTGTGAGTCCTTAACCACTTTGCAAACATAAGTCAAGTTTGAGTATTAGTTTGAGTACATTTAATTAATCTTTTGTCCTTGTTCTTCTAATGGGTTGATCTGTGGGGTAAAGAATCCCTTCTGGTTCAGGCAAATGTAGAAGTGTTTGTTTAAATCAATAACAAATGCAACATAATGAATAATGATAAACAGTAATGAAAAAAACACAGCAACGAACTCCTGCTCAGATATAGCTGCATACAAATTTTTGTAGAGAAAGAGATCACCTTCAGAAACGTTGATGTGGTTTTACTGACATCATTTACTTATTAAGGAATGCTTGTATAAAATACATAAATTTACATTGCATTTTTTTTTTTGTATTTACCTTTTGAGTTAGCTGCAATAAGTTGTTTTCAATAGCACCTTTAAATAACATTGCACACACATAAAAAAAATAATCTTGGTTTTGTTTTCTAAGGTGCCAGATCTGGATTTGCCAAACATTTCTGCACTGCAAGTGTAACATCACAACTTAGACTTTAAATACCTTCTTCACAAGACGTTCAGATGCAACGTATAGATAGCAGAGTCAGAAATTGGTGCAAACAACAACAAAGCATGGATCCATCCTGCCTTGGATAAATGTTTCAGGCACTGTTGCGACTAAATATTTGCTTAGTGCTTGTTATCCACATTCTTTTAAACCAACATATCATTTAAAAATCTATGTTCCTGCAGAATTTCTGGTATATCTTAAATAATTGTCCCCCTGATGTTGTCCAGTGTTAGTAAATAAGGAGATTTTGGGCAAGTCTAATTGGCGAGAAGTTAATGTATACATGCATCTGTGCAGAGGTGGGAAGCCTGCTATAACACATTGTAATGAAACCTTTCAATTTCAGTTACATCAGCCAGAAACAAAGAAACCCCATGACACCGGGTTTCACTGAATGTGATCGGAAAAACTGTGACAAATCCTAAAAGTAAGCACAGGTATAGATAAACTTAGAGCACCTGACCCACATTTTGGTATCTCTGGTTAAGATTTGTAACACCAAATAAATGCCTTTGTAGCAACATAATCTCCCACTTAAAAAAGGTACGAGCAGTTTAAATTTGAGTTTGTAAAATTAAAGTGGCAAAAATGATTAATAGTTTTGGTTTTTTATTTTATTTTTTATTAAACAAACACTATAAGAATTTCTGCAAAAATAATAAATAATAGGCTAATCAATATCAATGTTTCGGTGTAATTGTTATTTAAATTTTCAGTAGATTCCTATGATTCCATCTAATGGTTTGAAACAATAACCAAGACTATACAAGCCTATTTTCAAATGTTGATGTTAGCATGGCTGTAATAAGCAGGAACTAGTAGAATAAGTTTGCTACATCAGAATGCATTTGGCAAATGTGTTTCCATCCATCATTCAGTGCTTTAACTCTTTCTCTGAAAAGCCAAAAACCATCTCGAAACATTTTTTTAGGCTTCCTTCAGCATTTTCTAATGCAAATCTTCAAAATGCACATTAAAGAAATGCTTTTGGAAACACAACTAATGGATCACTGTGGCTACCTATGGCTAAAAATAGGAAGGTAGGACCAAGGTTTATCGTCTCACCAGACATAGAGGTTTCATCGTCTTTGAAAGGGTCGTTTTATTATTCATATATTTTTTTTGTTTTTTGTTTTTTCCCAAAAACAATTGCAGTTAAGCAATGAACACAAGCCATCAAGAAAGCAAGTTAGTCTGAACACAAGTTTCTGTTTGCGTATTTATAGACCCCTTCACAGAATGTAAACAATGCAACGCATTTCAGTGGGTGGGGCTTAGCTGGCGGCAAAACGTCTCAAGCTTAACAACGCCGGTTAGCCTGTTTCAAAAGAGTGTTTCTGTAGTAATGGACGAGGAAAACTCACATTTTAGTGATTTTGTTAGTACACTCACCCAGCATGACCGCTAATGGTACTGTAAAAAGTTGACTCTGACTGACAAGATGCAACGCAATTATTAATATCGTTATGATTCATATTCCTCATTGGGTCTGTGTCAAGCGTCACGTCGTGTGGAACGCGGGCATCTGCAGCCGGACCATGTTGGATAGCAGGCGCGTTGAAGCGCCTCGTTTGAAGCTCAGCATGGAGTTCTCGAGTTGGATTAGCAGAGTTTTGATTTCATTTGCAGATACACACGGTGAGATTGCAGTTTGACAGGCACACAGCAGAAGAGGGCTTATTGCAAAGTAATGTAAAGTGAACGGTGCAAAAAGGTATAGTGCAAGTAATGTGTCAGACATGGGGGGTTTGAGACCAATTTTTAAGCCAGATTCTTGGCTTAATGGCAGCATAGTGGTGCAGATTTCTAGTTTTCTAACACGTTGTGGTGTGGAGGGGGATATGGGAAAGGTGAAAGAGGGGGGTTCACCATCCTGACGGTCTGGTTTTATGAAGTTGTCGCTGAGTCGCTGGTGGTCAGAGAACAGAGTCCTCTGTAGAATGTTTTCAGACAGATGAGTTGTGAAGCACCTGCCGTTGTAAGTTTGTGCAGGAATGCATGGCTCTTACCACATGTAGCCATGTACCAAATTAATGTTACCAAGCTTAAAAGAGTTCTGATGGTGTGATAACTTTCTGTGTAAAACAAAAGTTCATAAATACAGTTCATGACAATTAAAATTGTTATTAAAATGTGCTGGTTAAAAAGCATAAATATAAAATTCACAGTGTAATAAATAAGACTATTTACAGTTAAAACATAAACTCATAAGTCTTCGAGACAATGTGTTATATGTGTAACCTTATGCTACCTGTCATATGTCAATCTTCTGTTTTCTGTTTTGCTTTTGGTTGTGTTTATGCTCAGGAGCCAATCAGAGCAACGTCACCAATTAAGGGGCAGGAGTTCGTAACATCAGTTAGTGCGGGAAGGTATTGAGGATCCAGACAGAGTGAGACAGACGCCACTGAGACAGAGAGCTAACTCAGGATTTAAAGCATTTAAAACTTTCTCACGAAGGTCGACTACTCGTGGTTCTGATATAAACGTTGGTGTAACCGGCGAAAGGTGTTACGTAGCATTCGGTGCTAATACTGTAGACCGCATGTCGTAGTTTTAGCTTTAGCGTTGAGATATGTTCTGCATGCTGAAGCAAAGCTAATGCTAATTATACAAAAGATAGTGTTTGATAATGTGGCTAAATTGGCGTAGTAAAGACATGGATGCTGGTGAGAGAAAGAGACGCTTTTCTGCTGTACCTGCTGTGCTGTTTATTTTCTTCCTCTGTGACTGCTGCCGCCATTGCTGTAAAGAGACTAAGACCCTTCATTCCCTGCTACCTTTACTAACATAACCTTGCACTTGTTAGTACTGCCATTTCCTTGCGCGTGCCTTTTTTTTAATGCTCAGTGAAACGGCCATTACAGTTTTTTGGCCCCACCGCACACAAGCATCAAACAGGCCTGCAACCGGTAGGGTTTTTTTGTTGATTTGTCATTTGAGACAAGTTTTCATTATAGATTTACTTTTGCTGAAGAGTTGTTTTGCTTGTTAATTTATTTTGAATTTTTTTTTTTTTTATTCTCTACTGTTTAATAAGCCCATGTTTTATTTACATTCTCTATGCAACAATAGTTGTAAAAGGTTTTATTTACAAGGTAGCATATATAGTAGAACACAGTTGTATTTCCTTACAACGACCTCAGTCTCATTGTATTAGCTACACCAGTTTTATTTTAACTACATGGGACCTGGGTTACACACCGGTTTTTCTTTGCATTTTAGCTGGTGTAGTTTAGGTGATGAAGTAGGTTTAGCAAGCAATTAAATAATGAAAACTATTTTTAACTAGAATGGAAATGGTGGGAAGTAGGTCTCCAAAGTGCGAGGCTCTTAAAATAATGAATTGATTGTCAAGCCTTAATAGGTGCTCTGAAAATGTTTTGTTCATGTGTGCAATTTCTTACCTCCACAAAGGGCTAAGCCACCGCTGTCTCTCAAACCAAGTAACGTCCCTGTTTTGTGGTATCAGCCATCACCAGGGCTTCTTGTTCACAAACCTGCTGTGTTCTCTGTTCGGTCCGTTCTTTGTAAACCTGAGAAATGGCTGTGTGACAAATTCCCGCAGATCAGCCGTTTCTGAAATATTCAGACCGGTCTTTCAGGTACAACAACCATGCCGCATTGAAAATCTTCATGTTGATGTATGGTCTTAACGTCAGCAAGTCTTCCTAACAGTACCTAAATGCATTTAAATGCTGCCATTGTATCGACGTGTTTGCTATTTGCATTACCAAGCAACTGGACAAGTGTACATTGACTTGTTGTTGAGTGTTTAAACAAACGATGGATGGATCAGTAGACAAAAACAGTCCTCAAACCATTTAACATTATTTTTCATTCTTTAAGATAACAGGACCCTGAAAACCTATTAGCCAGAAACTTGTAAAACCAATATTTTAAGTTACAGAAAACAGTGAAGTGATAGGAACATTATGATAAGACAAAATAAAGAAAACAATTTTGTAATATTCAAAAATTACTTTATTATTGCAGTGTTTTCCTAATTTCCTATTTTAGTTCAACTTCGACCTGCAAAATGCGGCTAACTGTTAGGAACAATCAAACACCTTTTATAAAAGTAGCAGTAGCAAATCAAACAGAGTTGGGGAAAATTTACATTAGAAGGCAGTTAAACGTCTTCAGTTGATCCAAAATGGTCTGGTCTGGCGTTCTGTTAACGGAGACAGCTTCTTGGAGGGGGACATAGGCTGGTGGTGCTGCCAGCAACTGAGCCAGGTTCTGCTGGAGGTTTCTTCCTGTTAAAGGGGAGTTTTTCCTCTCCAATGTCGCTACATGCATGCTCAATATGAAAAATTGCTGCAAAGTCAGCAACATCGTAAGCTATCGTTACGGTGTGCTGATCCCAGATTGAATTTAGAATTTTCGTAAAGTGCCTTATGACGACATCTGTTGTGAATTGGCGTAAATTAAATGTAAATACACTGATTCTTTATTCTTCTTGGAAAATGTGAAAAAGTTTTTTCTGGAATCTTGACCCCCCCCCCCCCTAAAAATATGAGGTAAAAATTAAAACAGTGGGGTATAATTCTCTTGACAGCCCATAGAAGCAATACTCCATTTTAAAGTGAATGTGGAAGTGTCACCGGATCATCCATCAATCCAGAGACGCTTCCATACGCCGCAATGCTTCACTTCACTTCTAACAATCGTAAACCTCTAATCCAACTCTCTCTCTCCAGTTGACTTTGACAGCAGCTTAGCCACCCTGCCATCCAGCGTAACGCAGCGGGAGCACAGAAACCCTCAGGGGTGAGATATCCTATGCCACCCCCTCCGCCTCCGTGGTTGCCCCCAGTGACAGTGACAGAAGTCTGTAATTGCCACCTCGTCAGACGGCTTCATTAAGCTTTGTCTGTGCTGCTGAATGGCAGTGGATGGGGAAGAGAGGAACGCGAGCTGAGGAGAGGGGAGAGCCCACAATGCAATTATTGCATGGCTGTGACAGGTGGGGCGTCCAATCCTCTGCATCAATGGGGCCCTGATGCATGTGCATGTTGGGGAGCCACTGCAACATTTTTCACCCCCCCCCCCCTGTCATTAGTTGGTAATGATTGGATTATTTTGCAGATGAATCGCTGTATATGTCTTGCTCACAAACATTTCCTGCCGATATTAATCATAACCATCAAAGGCTGGGGAGTCAGAGCGAATTAAAAAAACAACATGTCTACATTAAAAATTACTGCAATCCTTCATCACTGTGCTTTTACCCCATTGATTAGAGTATGTGTCATGTTTACTGAATGTCTTTGACATGGTGACATAAAAAAAAAAAAGCTAACAGATCATGTTAAATATTCTTATAACACAGTAGGTGTAAAAGTATTCATTTAACAATAAGGCAGCTGCTTCTTCCTTTTTTGTTGTCTATTAACAGTGAATGCTTAGATAGCATGTAACTTATACTACTCAAGTCGCGCTGCCAATATATAATACACTGATCTGTCAAATTGTGTTTCTATACAGTAATTTTGCAGGAGTACTGTTAACCGTTGAACCTTTCCATAGTTTGTGACATTTAAACCACAAATTTCAATGAATTTAATTTGATTTTTATGTGATAGAATATGAAAACTCATACATATTTACTTTTTTCTCAAATAAAAATTTGAACAATGTGGTGTTTTCTCTGATGGCCCTAAATAAAGACAATTGTCTGCAGAAATCACCTAACTAGATTGGCAAGATAAACCAAGGAAGGGCCCGGTAGAACTAGTTAGTAACAAAAGGAATTTGTTTCAAATACAATACAAATTACTTCATATAGAGTTTACTTACCAAGCTAATATTTATCATCAGGTTATACCCAAATCCCAACATGAAGTAAACTAACAATCTGCTCAGGTCCAAAATCTGGGAGTAGAGATGGACACTGAGCTGAATCTTCAGAGACCCATAAAGACGGTTAAAAAGTCAGCCTTCTATCACCCAAAAATCCTTTTCAGGATTAATGCACAAATGTCCGAACCAGATCTACAGATCCTGATATTTAGTGTAATGGATTTAACAGGAACCGGGTAATTTACCTGTCGAACAGACAAACCTTATTCAGAAAACTGGTGCTTGGGTCCTCATTAAAAGTAATAATATAAAGCATCTCACTCTAGCTCTAAAGTCCTCAGAATGGCTCTCTGTAGATCTGATTACAGATTTTATTGATTGTAAGTTCACAAATAACTGATTGGCTTATAAATAACATAGATTAGACATTTGATGCCATTGTCTTAGATCACTCAGGTCTCCTCGGTTCAACTTAAATGTGTATCCCCAGAATCTGAAATACACATGGAAAAGGAGCATTTTGTCTCTATGGAACTCTAATCTGCAGCAAGCTTCCAGAAAACTGCTATTCCCTTAAATAAAGGCTAAAAACACTAAATGTAAGTAGAAAAGTTCAGGGCAATACTACACGTTGTTTAGAGATGCCTAGAACTATTCTGCTTAGTCCAACTTTTCTTTACTTCCCTTCACTATATCACTATATACTATATGTATACAGAAAGCAAACTGGAAAAAAAAAAGTTCTTGTTCTGCATCAAAAAATTCCTGATAACGCAAAACTGACACCACAATATGTTATACAAAAATAATAAAGGTATAACTTTCTGATGTAAAATTTACTTTTAATTTAATTAACGATGAGTTATATCTACTCTAACACGGGGTGAAGCATGAAAAAAGCATCTGGATTTACTCCCGTTTAGTCCACCTCCAGGAAAGCGCATTCCTTTCATCTATCGAAATTTCACATGACTGGGATTGCCCTCAGTGGAAACATATCTTAGCCATCCACAACTCTTGGATGGCTCCCGCTGGGTGGTTCCACCCATGCCAAGCGTCTGGGTTGGCCGAGAGCCTCCAGGGAGGCCAGGGCCTGTGTCTCAATGGCCCAGTAAGCCTGGAGGCCTCTGAGCCCTGGGAAATGTAGCGAATCAGAAAAAAAGTGCCCCACCTCCCCTTAGCCTAAGGACAGTCAAAGCTAAAAGAAGGCTAATGGTGGCCAACTGTGCAGTGAGTGGGTCTAGAGTGCTGAGGAACCGTGTCTGTAGGTTTCATCTGCATTGACGTCGATAAGGATGTGCACACTTCGTCCTTTGCCTATCACTACCCTGCACAGGGTGGCAGCTGAGTGTGATGCCTTTTTGTTCGTGTGTTGTGTGTGTGTGTGTGTGTGTGTGTGTATGTGTGTGTGTGTGTGTGTGTGGTGTGTGTGTGTGTGTGTGTGTGTGTGTGTGTGCAGTGGTGCCACAATGATGAGGGACTGGCAGGCCATCTCCAGAATGCCGGCAGTGACTGATGCCACACCAGACATTCCTTTCAAAAAAAAATGGCAGCGTGGTCAGTTCTCTGCCAGCTTTCACGGACCCTCGGGACTCCAAACCTCCCCCTAACATCCTCAAAGCAAAGACCGTGGCCTGGATGGCATGGGTTTCCAGCAAATTAAAGACAAACAAAACAGAGAAAAAAGATGTGCCTGTTTTTAACTTTTGTTTTTCTTTTGTTTATCATGTCGTCTGGATGTAGGAAGATGTGGGCCCCTGGGCAAGACCCAGTTTTAGTGCTTTACCCACACGTTTCTTTTAAGTGTGCAAATGCAAAACCATGGATAGTTTGGTGCACAATACCTTCAAAGTCTGTCTACATGAAAAAAGCCTATCCCTGACAAAATTTGTCCTTCATAAAAAGTTCCTTATAAATATGCCGTCAATTTAAAAAAATATCCACATCCCTGCAAAAAGTTACGTAACAAATTAAAGAAACACTAACTTTTCAACCGTAACAGAAATATTTTCATAATTTTTGTGATAATATGTCGACTTACAGCTCATTGAATAACACCTCTGTCATGGCCGAGGGGGTCCATATCGCTATCACCGACACCAAGGAACTTTGAGGAGGGTGGCAGGAACTCTGCCACACAAACCAACAACAAATGTGCTTTTACGACATATGTCACTTACCCCGTTTCTTATTTTCAACATCATCATATTACATTGTTTCGTCACAATTACATTCATTACCTCATAGCTGTTCATCCTTCACACAGCCACTGGAAAAAGAAATGTACTTCAATCCAACTGCAGGTGACCGGGAGATCAGGATTTTACAACGCTATGCGTTGGTCCTCTTGGTAAATGCAGTCTTCCTTCAGACAAAAACACTACCACTCTTGTCCACTGGCCACCTAAATCAAACAAAAATGAAACTTCTTTAGTGTTGCTTTAAAATAACTATGCCTTGTCTGTATTTTGGTGATTGTAACTGCATTCACCAAAATATACCAAACTACCTATAATGGTGAAGAAATGTCATCACTGTTTGTAAATAGCAACCCTACTCAATTCACCTGTTTACTCATCTGTTCAATAATCTATCAACATCTGCCCACTGATGGTGTTTCATTTCATCAATGTATCTATAAATCCATCAATCCCTTTGTTTTCTATAAATTAGTCTTTCCATACATTTATCTGTAGGATAAAACCTCTGTCAGACTGCCCCTCCATATTCATCCATCTTTTTGTAAAATGAACCCTCAACCCATCTATTTTTTAATAATCCTTCTGTTAAATCTTAGCTCGATTATTCCAACCACTAGCCCTTCCATACATGCGTCACTCTGTTCATTCGTTAGCTCATCCATGAATGAATTTGTTTGCTCATTCCTTCCATCATTCAATATTCCCATCTGTTCAACTTTACCAAGTAAAGCATATCAATATAACACAAATCACTAAAGAAGTTTTGATTTACCTTTTTTTAAAACATAGAAATAGGAGTTAGCAAATACCTCTTTAAAATTTTAAAATCTGTACAAATTCAGTTTTTTGGGGGGACATTATTTAAAAGTAAAGGTATTTACTGCAAAAACGAAAAGTGCATTTTATTTAGGGTTGTTCCTGCACAGCTAATCACTTAAGTGATGAGAATTTGTCCCCTAAAGAAAAGGAAAAGATCCCAACTAAAAAAAAATATCATGGAGCACAAGCTATTCAAAGACACCTTGCTCTCTTTCTGTCAGACAAGCCTCTCCATCTTGTTTCAGAAATTACTGCAGAGGTTAGAGGGGTATTCAATAGCCGAAGCCCCTCATGCTCCTCCAGGGCTTAAGTGATGACACAGAATGATTATAGCACCGTTAAATACCCGGCTTAATGAGCCAATTAGCCCTATTGACATCCATAGCCGTCTCTGAGGTGGGGAAAGTATCAGGTACATGCTCCTTAATCAGAACCAATAACACCATTTAGCCTTCAAACACTAATCCTGACTCGAAGGCTCTCTCTGGATTCCACTGTGATTTGTCTATACTCACGCTGAGAAACTTCACGCCTGATTCATTTTCAGTTCCACTCCTCCTGCACACAGTTGTAAGTTCACTGTGGTTTGGCTACCATTATGACTGATGAGTTTTAGTATGATTTAAATGCTCGCCCAGGATGTTTTCTTGTTCAATATGTATTTTAAGCAGTTACAGAGCAGCTCAAACCGTGCCTAACAGATGATTAACCTCTTTTTTTTTTTTGCTATTAGAAATGAACACATTTTTAAAGATGTAAAAGCAAACAATGTAAAACCCTTTTTTCGTTCCTCTTTGAGGATTTCCGTTTGATGGTCTACAAAAAATGAAACTGAGAAAGTGTCATAGAGTGCTTCAGGTAAATTTGGGGCATTTCATTAAAGTACCTGCCACAACAAAGACAGTGAGACTTGTAGCCTTAGCCATTGGCACTTGTTGAGTCACAATAGAGCGAATGTTTTGCTATTATTCAAGTTACTGTAAATTTTATCTATCCTTAGCCCCAACTTAACCGTGAGAATATCTCAGGATGTGCGCATGAAACTCTTATCTTCTCTCAGTGTCGCAATGTTGCCCAAAAGAGTGGGAAAAAAGCGTGAAACGAAAATTCGTTTGACCAGAGACTAAACGTAAGAAATCCTGCACCTCCTTCCAGGTACTCAGATGTTGTAGACACAGATTTAAATGTCATATTCGAGGAAACTGCTTTGACAATGAGCACGTACAGGATGCAAACTGTAGTTTGATATGGAATAAAGAGCAGTTTCTACTGCGTCTTGTTGTGGTTAAGCTGAAGTGTGAACAGAGCTGAAAGTGTGCTGTGTGTTTTGTTTTTCATTTATTTTTATTTCTGTGTAACAAACATCAAGGTCAGCTACTCGAACATAAACAATTTACCAACATACTTACAAATACACGGTCCACGGAGGAAATTGGAGCACTTCCGTTGCTACATGTGCTGCATACCTGCACTAAAACACCAAGTCCACAACTGGCATCGCAACATTGTCACACAAACCTACATGCTGTTCACACCTTCGTGCGCACTGCCAAGTTCACAACACAAACAACCTTTAAATCATCCCACACTTTTCTCTATTACACTGTCACACTTTTACAGTCTAGAGTGCCTATATAGGGCTTGACTTTCACATGTACGAGTATTATTAAAAAAATTATTTCAGTAATTTAGTTTAAAAACTGAGAATTTTTTATATTCAATTTCAATCTATCTATATGTGGCAGTCATAAGGTTTTGGCACCCCTATAATATAATGAAAGAGGTCATGTATTTCATTAAATAATTATATGGTCAAGTTACACACAAATCTAATTTAATTTCGATTAATAATAATGATTTCATGTTAACAGCCAATTATCAACCGAAGACCACTGTAGACTGCCTCCAGCAGACCGAAGCAACCCTAAAAAAGATAATCATGGTTGATAATGGACGGATGAAAGTTATATCGGACCAGTTATAATAAAAAAAATTGTAATGACGGAAATTTGGATTTCATCTTCAGCAGGTAACTTTTATAAAACTATATTATTTTACAGATTTGTCAAAACTTTCACTTTGTAATGGCAGCACAATATGACACAAATGATCTGTGAGAATATTGATCTCCTTTGACTTCTGTGAATAGTTTTATGCCTTATTGTAGCTTTACTGAACGTGTTTGAAACTTACTG
Source organism: Orestias chungarensis (assembly GCA_032876305.1). Lineage (NCBI taxonomy): Eukaryota > Metazoa > Chordata > Actinopteri > Cyprinodontiformes > Cyprinodontidae > Orestias > Orestias chungarensis. Next base: position 2,469,135 of record JAVLVB010000902.1, on the reverse strand, counting down.
AAAGGTTAGTACTTTCAAAACGAACTTTAGGCCTGACAGCCGAGCCTCATTAAAACTCATTATTTAGTGAATGTGACTTAATATTAACAGAAATATTTCACCAATCTGAAGAGTTTGGCCATATTCACTGTTCGTGTCTTTTGCTCATCTGGATATATCTTCGTGCAGCTTTTTGTCTCGAGCTGAATTTCACATCTTTTAAATTCCTTCTAAAAACTTGCACAGGCAAGGGAGGTATAAGGTATTTTCCTGGCATACAATTTATTCTTATAGCAAATCAAGTAATTATGATACTACTTAGATATGAAAATGCTGTATATATCAAATACAACTAATAATTTTGATTGTGCATCTTTCCATATCTGACACTTTGAAATTGGCATCTGTCCCTTTAAGAAACTCTTACCCTCCGACACTCCCTCTTTAGCCAATGCAGTACTGTGTGGGCAGAAGCAAGCAATTAGGGACCCCTAAATGGTTGCCACCAGAGATTCAACGATTACCTAAACATGTATGAAATAATACTATAACAAATAAGCAGATTTTGCACAAGGTTGCAGTTATGTCTTTTCCTTTAACACCTTTTTGTAGGTGTTCCTTCCACTCAACTTTCCATATTTACTTTTACATACAGCAATCTGTAAAAAGTAATTTTTGTCAATAAGTATCATAGGGTTTTGCTGCTACCTGTAAAAATCTTCCTCATGAAGAGTTGTAAAGTGTTGAAGAAGGTTGTGTGGGTTTACCTTCTGTGCTTGGACTAGGACAACAGTGAATGAAAGGATGTTGTTGGGATCAAGCCAAGCCCTGGGTGGGCTTGGCTTGATCTTAAGTTTTTAATCTCTTTGTTTAATGTGATGTTCCTGTTTGAGGGAGCTCAGGCTAGACCAATCATAAAATCCAGTGTTCTTAAAAAGAAGTAAATAATAAAACAAAGCTGAACTTGTACATTGAGACCTTTAACTTTTAACTCGACTCACCAGATATTGCTCTATGTCCTCCAGTCAAAGGTCACGGTCCTGTCTGAAAGTCATAACTTAAAGTCATCAATAAAAGCACAATAAAAGCTCTTGCTTTGGTGATATTGAAACTACATGGCCCTCCAGAGAGCGTTAGTCCCACATGAGAGAGTATCAGAGGGCAAAAGGTTTGAAGGCTACTTTAAATCCACTAAACACATGAGGTTTAGACAATCACACACTCAAAATTTATTTTGTAACTTTGCAAAAGTAAAGGCCAGTTATCTATTGCTCCATGGTCAATATAATAGGCAAGCTATTTTTGGAAAAGAATTCTTCCCCAGGTAGTACACTATTGCAGTCAGGCTTTGAAGTAGCACACCCCCTCCAGAATGGCTAAAAAGATGTGTCAACCATGAAAACTCCCACGACATCTGCAGCTCTTGGCACATCAAGCAAATCTCAGTCTGTTTGCCAGTTTATCCATCCCTCAACCGATCCGTTCCTTTTTTTCCTTTTGTCCATCCCTCAGTCAATACATCTATTGATCCTTTCATCATGTGTGAATCTGTGTATTCCGTAGTGCATTCATAAATGTATTTGTTTGTCCATTGCTCTATCAAATTGCAAGAGAACGCCTGATTTAGCTTTTTTTTTTTTTTACCAGGAAGGAAAGTGGTTAAAAATCAAATTTGATAATGAAAAATGTATAGACATCCATCCTTCCATTTGCCGCTCATCTGTAGAAATGTCAACATGACATAATTTACAATTTAAGTAAGTGTGTTTTGTAATATTTAAACCTACTTTAAATCGTAATCCTGGTGTTTTTCAAACATTTTCTTCAATATGGAAAAATAACAACCAAAAAAGACATTTCAACATAAAAGTTTAACATTTCTATGAATTGATCTTGATGTTTATTTACTAAGTGATGTGAATCTGAAGTATATTTTAATTGGCTTAAAGGTAAATACATTTTTGTGATTGTAATTAAATGTAATCACATTTGAATAAACTCTATATTTAAGTTGTCCAAATAGAATTTTGTTTGGTTTAAGACTATAAATGATCTGAAGAATAATTGGATTTATATTAAATGGTTTACCTTTTAATCTGAATATGTTTTTGTTTTTTTTCTTATGCTATTCTAAAATATTGTGACATTATTTAGAAAGAAAAAAGCCTTAAGTATTATCTTTATAAATCCTGAAGCAGCAAATACAGAAATAAGTCTTCTCAAAATCAAGTCAGCGTCTCCCTAGTCTTGATCTGTTTGTGGGTAAATCTGGACTCCAGATGGCAAAGTAGGGAAACATAAGACTGATGTCCCTAAAGAAGCGATCCAGAGCCACGCAGTCATCGTGAATCTCTTATCTAGTATTGTCCCTGTGGACCAGCAAACGTGTCTACCGCGCCACGTCTGTCTGCTTTCTCAAGTGGCCACAGGGGAGGGCCAATTAGCTGTTCCCATGGAGAGGCACTGAGGCCCTAATAAGAGACGGAAGGAGAAGGAGAATCAATTAAACCTGCACTGACCCCTGGAAACAACACGAGAGGATTTGTCGACGTATAACCTTAAAAACGAGACAGGAAGATAAAGGTGGGAATTTCTGGATGTCTTTCGCATTTCATTGCACTGACCTGAGCGCAGCATTAACATGTAAAGTAAGACGTCAGCTGGGTCAACAAACTTTTTTACTTGTTTCCGGTAATGAGTGTTATAGAAAAAACATTTTTTCAAACAGATTTTTAAAAAATATTTATAGGAGCAGAAGCAAGTCTAAAGGCCCTTTTTACTGCTTTGAAAGGAAATGTAGCATGCCGTTGTTCTGTAATGCACCTGACAGGAATGGACACCTTTATAAAAGCAGGGCTGTAAAGGAGCAGTAAATGTAGATGTAAACACAATGTCAAGGTGCTTATCAACAAAGATGTTAGAGGCGCAACCAACACTACCATTCCTTCAGGATTCGCTAACGAATTTGAAACGCAGGACAGTTGCTAAAAAAACAAAAACAAACTTACTATCAGGAAAAGCTGATGGACAAATAAATTAGCTGTAAAAAGTACCAAAGACTGCAAAAATGCATCTGACTGTGTCTTAAGCCGTTGAACAATGTGGTTTGAAAAGACAAACTAAAATAGAGACATACAAACTTATCACACAGCATCTGAACCCTTCAATGTTGGTCAGTTACCAAAAAACCTCTATTACTAAAAAAAATAAAAATAAACTTAAGGTGTTCCAATGGTTCAATCAAAGTCTAGACCTGAAATTGACTGAAATAGTGGACTTCAACAAAGATACGTCACTTCTCCCGTTTGTTGTTTTCAACATCATCACATGACATTGTTTCGTCACAATTAGATTCATTACCTCATGGCTATTCATCCTTCACACAGCCAATGGAAAAAGAAATGTACTTCAATCCAACTGCAGGCAACAGGGAGGTCAGGATGTGACGATGCTACAGTAGATGCTTGTCCTCATGGGAAATGCAGTCTTTCTTCATGCAAAATACTACCGATTTTGTCCACACTGGTCACCAAAATCGACCAAAACTGAAACTTCTTTAGTGGTGCTTTAAGAGACATCTAAAAACCTTCTTATGATTGAGCCAAACACAACTACTTAGCTTGTTGCCTTTTTACATCTCTTTCCTTGTAACTCCTTTATTTGTTAATTTAGTTTTAAACATACTTTCTTCCCCACTAAATCCTAATCTTATCGTTTTAATCAGAAAACATTCTGAACTAGACCTATAACCTGGTTTGAAAACCAGTCAACAAAAGTCAACTAATTTGAGTAAAATAAGCATTTAATTATGAGTATCCTTGTTTCATTTTTGTTACTAGAGTCATTGGTGGGGGGAAAAACCATGGACGGACCTCAGAAGGCAGAACATGATAATTAAAAGTTTGATTATGCAAGTTGCACTTTGTTTTCATAGTAATTCATATCAGAAATTAAATTCTGCATACAGTTCTCCTAATCTGACTTTAATTAAACAATACTCTATAAATGGTATGTTCAATGAACAAATGTTCCCTCATAGCCCAGCGAAGGTCCCCAGCCATCCAGCCAGATATGAAGTTGGTTCTCAGGGGAGCTCAAACAAAGTCTGACACGCAGTGATGACAGCTGATGCCTTCAAAATCTTAATTAACTTTTCAATTAGGATGAATCTGATGTTCCTCTCGTGTCTGCTTTGTAACAGCCACACATCTGCACAGGGCGAAAAATAAAACTTTGGTGGAAAAAGACGATGCATTTCGGAAACCTTGAACACCTGGATTAAGGTTTGTAATGTGAGCCTTCACAACTAAAGTGATGCGAGTTGTTTTTACAGATATGTCACATTGTACGTTAATTAAATTTTGAAGCTCAGACCTTTTTTGGCATAAATCTTCAGCCATATTTCAACATGATGTGATAAATGTGAAAGACATTCTGTCAGGTTGAGTCCTTTCAGTGCCGTTTTAAGGTTGTCCACAGGGGGTCGCCAGAGCCTCCGCTGCTGGAGCACCTTTTCCACCTGCACACCTGGCCAGGTGCAATCCATTGCTGCTAACGAGCGGAAGCAGTATAAGAGGAGCGATGGACCATCTACTCGACTTTCTCGAGTGAGTTCTCTAGTGATTCTTGTTCTCTAGTTTTATGTTTCATGTCTCAAGTTCTCCAGTTATAGTTTTCAAGTTCTCTAGTTTATAGTTTAAGTTCTCTAGTCTCCAGTTGCCTTAGTCCTCCAGTTGTTTATTTTTACCTCCTAGCCGTTTTGAGTTTCTTTGTATTTTGCACGTCGATTATTTGATACTTTGATTATTTTGATACTTTGTTTTTTGCCCTTCTATGTCCCTCATCATCGCCTGTGCTCCACCCAAGTTCTTACCTTCACCAGTGGTCAAAGCCTTGCAAGAATCCCACGGTCGTCATAATCATCTGGTTTCCCCGCTCCTCTGGCTCAGCTCGGTCTGGTTGCTCCAGCAACCTCCATCAGTTGCGCTTTCACCCTGGACAACCTTACCACCTGGACACAAGCTGAAAGAACTCACCACTCACTCCTCCCTGGCGTCAACAACCTCCACCAAAATGGTCTCCGGTCTCCCAGGATACCGAGCCAACCACACACTCCGGGGAAACGATGGGAGCTGGTTCTGAAGTTGCATCATCCGGGGAGAACTGGCGAGAGAGAGCGTCAGGTTTGTGGTTCTTTGAGCTGGGTCTGTAAGAAATGGATAGGTTAAAACATGAAAAGAATAAAGACCAGCAAGACTTTCGAGGGTTGAGAAGTTTGGCAGACTTTACGTATGTATTCCAAATTTCTGTGATCAGTCCAGACCAGCACTGGATGAGTAGCACCCTCCAGCCAGTGACGCCATTCTTCCAAGGCCAGTTTGATGGCCTGTGGTCTCCGGTCTCCCACATCGCCCTTGCCATCCTCTGAGTTCCCCATTGAACTGTTGCTGTGCCCGCTGTCTCTGGATTCCCTCTGCACCCGCTGTCTCTGGATTCCCTCTCTGTGTTCACGGCTTCCAGCTCCAAACAATATACAAACCTTCTCAATAAACTCAAAATTATTTGCGCTCCTAAGACTCCTCTATTTCATGTGGGTCAGAAGCTTAAATAACACAACACATTCATTTGGAAATATTTCTGCCTCCGCATTTTTGATTTGAATGTAATGTGATTTTTATACAGAACAATGTATTTCTTTCTATCTTAGCAAAAAATAAACAAAAAAATTGTGAAAATTTTGTTGATCAACAATAAAATAATGATAGAAGCCTATGCATCACAGAATTCATTAAGTATAAACACAAACCAGGTATGAAGTATGGAATACATCTACAGATCTGTGGTCATCAAAAATTGCATTTCAAAAGAAGTATTTTAGTCATCTTGTTTCATGTCTGTCGTCAGGGTATAGCTTTCACAGGAATATTACAGATCAGGTATTTTTACAACCTAAATTAGTCTATTAATACGTTATAAAAACAGGCATTTATTGATCAAAAGCTGAAATTATTATTTAACAAAAAACCAGGACAAACATTAAGGTTAAAACAAAAAGTTAACAAAAGTTAAGAGTAAGCTCAGGTTTATTCAAACTCCAGGATATTTAGATCATTTTATTTAGCCAGAAGTTTGCGTGATGGAAAGACAATTTTTGACTTTTTTTTCTCCAACGTTTTTACATGTTTTTTTATTTTTACTTCAGCTACTTTTGATTATTAATCTTTTGATATTAGTTACTGAAAGCTTGTTGTGCCAAATTGTTCTTCCAGACCGAAAAAGCATGTTGGTCAAAAAAAAAGATTACAAAGGAACCCAACATATTTGTGGATTTTTAGTATGGAGTTCATCATCTTCTTTGTGGAAAGTAAATCCATGACAAGAAATAACAATTTAAATCAGCCAGTCCAGGGGTAGCATTCATTTACCTTGGTGCTGATCGGTTGTTCCCCCAGGAGTGGAGATGTTGTCTTCTGCTTCTGCACTAAGACTCATCTTTAAACATGCTGTAAAAAATATATAAAATACTTTTAAAAAGGAAATAACAAAGAAAAGAAGGGACAAGTTAAAAAAAATGTTTACTCTAAGTTACTTGCGAAAATATCCTAAGTATTTTCAGCCGCATATTTTGCAACTATTACCAACTAATGTATTAATGCTTAAAAGTGACACTAAAGAAGTACATTTCTGTTTCCAGTAGCGGTGTGATCGATGAATAGCCATGAGTTAAGGAATTTAATTGTGGCAAAACAATGTCATACGATGATGTTGAAAATAAGAAACGTTTTGTGTGGCAGGGTTCCTACCACCCTCCTCCAAGTTGCTTAGTGCTGGTTACCCCGGGCCATGGCCATGACAGATGTATCCTTCAACGAACTGTAAGTCCACGTACAATCAGAAAAGTTCTGAAACTTTTTTATGGAGGTTGAAAAGTTACTTTGTGTTGTTTATTATTATTTCCAAATTTGTAAAAGTATGACAATTTTTTATATTCTGCAGATACACACCTGTTTTTCCACTTCTTTTTTTGATTTTTTTTTTACTAAGGACAAGTTGGAAAGCCAAATTTACCTACCAGTCATGTTTTTGTACCTTGGGAGTACCCAGAGAGAACTCCCAGGTGGAAGGGGGGAAACATGTAAACTTAATGCAACAAGACCTCAGGCTGAGAGTCCAACCAAGAACCTTTTTGCTGCAAGGCAATAGTGCTACCAACTGATCCAGTGTGTCTGAAATTTAGTTACAGTTCTTACAGCTAATTTATTTTTAAGGTATTACTGAGCTAAACTATCTCTTTCGAAAGCCTTTAACAAGTAGACATCTGTTCAGAAAATGTTTTCTTCCTGCAATGCTACACTTTCCATTAATGCATATTCCCCTCCATTTTCAGGCCAATATCAGGGCGTCCAATCGGGTCTAAAAGAATTGCTCATGTGCACTGATGTGATGACAATGTGCAGTCGCGGAGCCACTCATTAGCCCGAGTCTGCCTTACACCTGGGGTTCATCCAAAGCACAGGTCAGGGGGCCCGGGATTGGTGCGATAATTATCGACAAGCAGATGCTATAAAATCATTTATGATAATGCAATCATAATAAATGGGCTTTGTGCGGCTGGCCAGATACGTGGAGGAGAAGGAGGAGAACGTTTTCATGAGATAGGGAGTGAGATGTAACACCAAGCTGCTTTGAGTGCATAGAAAAATACTATGATGAAGAGCAGCAGCATAAGCACAGACGAAAATATCTTCATATCAGTGAGGATAAAGCTGGGTTAATTTGCTTTGTTTTCTGTAAGTTCATCAGAATCACTGCGCATTCAGCACAGATTTCTGGATCTAAATTGGGAAGTGAGCGTGATGCTGTTCAGCAGCGTTTTCCCACAGTCCCACATTAGTTCTTAGATATTTTTCATGTGTTGCTGCTTTTGGTCACAATGCTGCCATTTAAAAATAAAAATAACCTTCATCTCCGATGCAATGAGGCTTCTCACAGATAAAATATTAGGAACTAAAACAGGGGGATGAGGATGGCGGGTGGGGG
>JAVLVB010000902.1:2409208-2461016 GCA_032876305.1 Orestias chungarensis | reverse complement strand
GGGGGGGCTTAGGTGTCTTTACTTATATTGTCATTCGCTATAAGACACCCTATCTGTCTCTCGAAATGTGTCAGGAATTACCACCAATTCCAAAAACATGCATTAGCCCCCACCTTAGGTGCAACACTTCCTTTTACAGCGGGCAAATATCGCAAGGAAACACGGCTGAGCGCGGCAGCTAACCTGGCAGCTGGCGGAGAATAACCCTGCGCAGGAAGAAAGCAACCATGTTATCATGCACACACATGTGGTCTGGGTAAAGATTAAGCCGTATTCATCCCTGGCTGCTTCGCTCTCTCCTGCCTCAGTCCATCACAAGATATGGCAGCCGTTCAGCCAGGAAGCCAGGAGAGGTGCCACAGATTTCACGGCGTTCCCAAATCAGGCCGTCTGGAGACTCGGGCGAGGTGCTCTGCATCTCGCTTGGCTTTCCCACAGATCATAGAGCTGTGGGTTTGTAAATTTTGCTGGGAGTGCTGCTGCTGAACAGAAGCTCCCCTTCACCACACACACACACACACACACACACACACACACACACACACACACACACACACACACACACACACACACACACACACACACACACTTAGCCTGAATACAATGCCCCTGTTGTGTGTATGGAATTGGGAATCATCTGCTGATTCATCCTTTCTGAGGACTATTGTTTGACAGCATGTTAATATTTTCAGGGAGTTTTTGTTGTTGCTTTTTTTTTTTTTTTTAAGGGGAGTTGATTTACATGAATGAAAAACAGAATGTAAGAATGAAAATGATTATTTAGCATGGAGAAGTGAGGGATCATTCCATGTCCCTGCTGAGATCTGCATTATTGCTGAAAAGGGGGCTCGGAAAGCTGTTGGCCCTGACTTGGGAGGGAGGCTTACACCCTGAGAGCTACTTAGGGGCCTCTCAATGCTAAGCTGCTAATAATTCCTGTAGTTTCCTTTAAAAAAACAAGGTACAAAAAGGGGTAACAAAGTGATGAATGTAGTGGGGGAGGCCATCATAAAGAAGGTCGAGAACGCAAAGCAAGAGATCTGAACACAAAAGAAAAAAATATTTAAGCACAATTAAAACTTACTAAATATAAAAAGCTGGAGCTCATAATTATTTTTGTCAGTCTCCTGATTATAATCTGACTCTGCAGCTGCAGAGAAAATATTCAATTACGATCATTTCTGAGAGCTGTAAATTTATCTGACCACTCAGTACGCGACACTAAAAGAAAAGCCATGCACGAAGGTGGATATCTGATGCGTTACTTCACTTTAAAAAAAAAGAAAAGCTGCAATTGAACTAAAATCCAAGCAAGGAATTAATTTCATCTTCTTATTTAACGTGTGATAAAAAAAGAAAAAACAGGAAACAAAAATACTGAGCTACCTAAAGTGACAACAGTGTAAATGTGGCTGAAAATTTGATCATTTGCACCAGCTGCTGGGTGGTAAAAATCACCTTCTCGTCGTGGCTGGTGTTTGACAGAAAAACTGCCGACTGGTTTGCACTTTGCACGCGAACCGCAGGTTGTTGGAGCAGATGAAATAACAGTCATTGGGATGGTTAAGTCTCATTGTGCGCTCAAACTTTTTTAATGGGGGTGAATAAAGACAAAAGGCAATCTGCGTCGCCTTGAGGGAGCTCAGAAGTGAAGCCAGGTAATGACAACGACGTATCCAGGCAGAAATAATTGGCTTACCCATCTGAATATTCAAGGTGATGCCCGAGCCATTTGTGTTGGGATTCCTACATCCTCGCTTCAGCAAACACAGACGAAGGAGGTGGGGGGTTGCAGAACTGCGACGGCAAATTCAAAGTGCTTTTCCTATGTTGTTGAATTTTTTTTTTCTCCCTCTCCAAAAGCAACTGGTGCAGTGTATTAGTCATAATTTATGTTTATCATCTCTTGTACCCTGACTGACTTCAACAAACCGTTTAACGCTCGGAGTGTCCGTGCATATGGCCGCTTTAATAGTTATTCTGCATGGAGGAGCCCTTTAAAGACTCTAAATCGCTTCTTTGTACAAACACTAATGAATTATGTCACCACAAGTGCAACTGAAAAGTGCAGGCGAACCGGTGGGAGTCTCTGGGATTTTAATTATCAGGAGTGGGCTCCTTCAAAGTCTAACTAAGAGGCTTCAGAGGGAGGGCAGCGGTGGCAGGAAGAATCCGTTTGTGTGTTCAATGTGCTTCTTTAAATGGTTACAAACTTCCACACTGCTGAGGTGAATCCGTGACTTTCCTTCGGATTTTTCTACAAACATTTTCGGGATTATACGGGATCCTGCTAAAGTGTTCTCTAATTTACTTTTGCGATGTCCCGTGACAGTGAAATCACCATTGGAGGACACACACCTTTGGGGAAGATACGTAGACACTGGTTTTGATCTCGGGCTTAGGTATAAAGACATAAAGTCTGTGGTTGGCAGAAAGCACAGTTTTGACATTAGTTTGAGACATCTAAAGAGAGTTCTTAGCACAAGAGGACTCAGTCGGATCAAATCCTATTCTGATTTAGCAGTTTTGGTTGACTTCATCAATAAACAACTGCAGCCAGAAACAAGTCTCTAGCAGTTGATTTGAGCTTTTTGTTCATTATTTCATCCACTTCGTGAAGAGCGCCAGAACCACATCCAGATGGCATTCGGCCACCACCATGTTCGACATAATTCTTAGTCAGATGACCAAACTTCCCAGCCTCTCTCTAATGGACGCAACACCAAACACCCAGCAAAGGCAATTCAGTTCAGTCGTATTGTATCTACAATCACGTTCCTATTGCCATTATCCAAGATTGTAGATTGACCATGCAGTAACATGAGAGTTTTGCCTTTTGGCTCAGGTCTCCCTTCACCATCCCTCATTGATGAACAATACCTCAACATACTCCTACTCCTCCAATTGGAGCAGGACCCCCTCCCTAACCCACAGCGAGCTGTTCCATTTTCTTTTCCAAGAGTAAACATTTACCAGTCAACTTAAACAACTGGAACAAGAGTTTATTTTATAAAAGATCAGGATCTCCTCCCATGGCAATGTAAAACTAGCTTTCCTGTGGGCCCGGATACTGTTGTCTCTGTTTCCAATGGTTAAAGTAATGCTTTTTTTTTTCTTGGACAAAATGTGGGTTTTCCAACTGGACAGCAATCCAAAAAATATAAATTAAACACAGCTTTAAATGGATACTAACATGTTTGAAAAGGTTAGTGCCTAAGTTTAAAGGCTGGGTCTGTAACAGCAACCATTTTAAATGTCTAAACTCCACCAGCTCAGCCAACAAGCCCGGCTAAATATTCATTCAGAACTATGCCAGGAACTTGCTAATGGCTATAAAGAGCAACTGGTTTCTCCACAACTAACTAGAGGAGGTGTAGGCGAACATTTGTGATGCGTCCAAATCTTATGTTACCAACATGTCACCATTTGAAAAAAAGTTTTGGATCAAATAAAAATCATTTTAAAGTGACATTCAGACACTGGTCAGAGTAAACACGTCAACACATCTGCATATTATGTCCTCCCAGTTTGTTGGTGTACAGAGAAGCTTCAAATAAGTTTGTGGTTTTAAAGGTGAGAAAAAGACACAAATACTTAGCAGACGTGTTGGTGGGAGCAGTTTTTTTTTTTTTAAACCACGTATTCATGCTGGTTCTTCGTTGTCTTGAAACGTTAACTTGTCCGTCAAAAGCAGATTAATGCATTCAGTTTTGGGTTTCTTTTTTATGCCAACTTTTTGGAATATTTTCTGAAATTTCAGTGAGTTTCTGCTTCAGGGGGGATCTTAAAGAGTATTTATGTCTAAATAGAGACAACAGAACCATTTTTAAGTGTCCTGAAATCTGATAGATTTTTATGTATAAACAAAAACACATTTTCAAATAATTAAAATGTCAAAATGATTTATAAATTTTTTTTCTTTTTAGATAACAAAATAGCGGCAATATTTCTTGTGGGGATTTGTGCAAGGTGGCCATCTTACAGAAGGTGTAGCGGTGGGATAAATTTAATTACTGCTTCAAATATTCATTTGGCAAATGTATCAAGGTTGGAAACATGGGCCCAGAAATGCCAAGCCAGCCTGGCAGGCGCTCACAATGGCGGATGGCAAATGACGGTAATCCATGAAAAGAGACCAGACATTTATAGAATTTATAGAGAGGGACTCGCCATTCCACACCTCTGATGTTTGAGGGAATTGGCAAGATAAATGTGGGGAAAATATATAAAATAACCCGAAGCTGTTTTCTTTCCTTCACCTTGGTTGCTAAATGTCCAAATTCATTTAGGTTTAAAGACATGTGTGAACGAAATTCAAACAAATTAGAAGATTTTTTTTATTTTTCCACTCACTTCCAAATATGGGTTATTTGGATTTTAAAAAAACGTGCATGAAGAATGTTCTAACTTCATAGCCGGAGCGCTTACTGTTTTTTTTCCCCCTGCTACTAAAACAAAAATAAGAACATTTTCTGCTCGTCTTTTGTTCTCGGGCCTCAGACGGTCACTCTGAGTGCTGACAGTCGCAGGAAACACGCGTGCGTCTCTGCTCTCTGATCTAACACGCCCGCTGTCTCGTCTCCAGCTGCGCAACACGTTGTAGCGGCATCGCCAGCGAGGCGCCGAGCACAGGTGAAGGCACACCAGGGCACTTCCTCTTCCTGTGACAGCGAGCGAAGGCGGCCTACTTTGTCTGTGTTATCTCGCTTTTGCCCCGTGTAGGTTTGATTTAATCAGAAGGCTGGGGAAGGGAAGTGTGGAGGGGGGGACTCGTAGTGGGGAGAGTGAGCTTGCCTCACCTACCTGAGGTATGGAGCTGGAGGTGAACGTGGGGGCGTTGAGTGGTTCTCTGAAGAACCTGCGTTCACATACATCCCACCATCTTCCCCCTTAATCCAACCAGAAAGAAAAGTTTAGGTCACCGTACTTACCCTGACCTACAGAGGGCCCGATCCATTGGGAACCTTCGGGCGCCAAACTTGGGTTATCGGCAGGGGGGTTAGGGTTCGCTGGAGCTTTTCAGAAAATGGGTGCACTACAGTTAAATGTATCATAGAAACTGGTGCTGACCTACATTAGCGAAGCCACAAGCCATCTTGAGTTTGCTTATTCACCGCACGCTACAAAGTATAATCAAATTAAAGCCGCAGAGAGTTTGCAAAAGCAAGATTAGTATGTGAGGTCAAATAAAATAAGGTGTTAAGTCTGGATAAGTGATTCCAGAGTTTGCTCTGCTGCTATGTGCAAAGTGTCACAGCGGCGCCCCGAATCTTTAGGTTCTCAAAGAAAAAAAAGACCTCTTGTGGCCAAACAGGATCAAACGAGGAAGTCGGGTGATTTTCAGAGTAATAACATCACTTGCTGATATGTTTCGAACTCACAGCTCGGTGTTCCTGTAACTCTTTCCGGCTTTCTTGTAAAACCAAACGCTAATAGGACGTCACCAATAGGCCAAATGTGCTTTGATTAGTCAGCTCTGATGGCCTGAGACGCTGCAACACCGGTACTCTGCATCAGCTTTGCACCAGTCAGGATGTACCTTAATGTGCGATACCACGAAAGGTTGCTGACGGCGCCTCAAAAACAGCTATCAAAAAAATACACATAGTCAGCACATTTTTTTCCATCCACAGATGCTTCACCAACTATATCTGATTGCGTGAGTTTATTCTAATAAAAAGAAACATTTAAACAACAGACGTTAGAGATGTCCACTGTCACGCTTGGCTTTAAAGCAAAATGCTTACATTAAAAACAGAGGATTATTCCAAGAGATGTATTGTAAATATAAAGGCGGTTAAAAAAAGTTCCAACCCAAAGGTGGAAATACTAAACTCACAGTGCATTGGAAATGTCCGCAAAATTACAGCAAACCTTCATTTACTGTATAGCATCCTGTACTCAAGCACAAGCCACGACAGTATTCTCTATACCAAAAATAATAAGCGCTTCTGTTGCATTAGATTTGCAATTCTGACTATGACAGAGTTACATACTATTATCCATTACGTATGATCTTTATCAATGCTGACAACAGAAGAACATAGTTAATCTTCTAGCTTTTTGTCTTTTAGAAAAACAAATAAACTAAATTAATGAGACAAACCCCCAATATTTGGGCATCATTTTTAAAAACAGTTAACTGATTTAGACAAATAAATAAATACATCCTGAGGCTAATTCTTGCTTGACTTCAAGTTGTAAAGTTGAAGGGTTTTGGAGTAGAAATACCGAATAAAGAATATTATAGTCAAGTCATTTTTGAAAGTATAATAGTAGTAAAAAGTACAGCGACGGATGATTAGTCAGTATCTTCCTGCATTAAAGAGCCATCAGAGCAATCTCTGTTTGTAAAAGGAGACATTCTTATAAGAAGAAGCTTAGAAATGAGTGGCAGTTTAAAAAATATTGCTAATATTTTCTTAACCGACTAATGTGAGTTTCGCTACGGTAACTCGTAAAATGTTTTCTTCGGATCAGCCGAGACATTGGAAGGTTTTAACATGACAGTATCTTTAGAAATCTGACTCATAAAATGCGCATTAACGTAAAAGAAAAAAGTCATATTATTGTACTGTATGTTTTAGTATTACTTTTGGTGAAGATCAGGTGAGGACAATATGTGTCATAAGAGTCAAGATTACAGCTATACGGGTTAGGAGGGTCCATTTAAGGTAAGCATTATCAACTTAAAGTTAAAACCTGCCCAACCGGAAATGTTTTTGCCCAACCTCTTAACACTTACAGTAATATATAGTATCTGTATTTTTTTCCGCACAGCAACATTGGTGACACATCACCGTCTGCATGCTTTGTAGTTCAAAAAACAAGTCAGCTACAGTATAACTCTCAATGCATCCAGTCAAACAGAAAAAACAACCAGACAGTGAAAGAACGGCTCGATGCGACTGGTTTACCTTAAATCTAGTTATCAACAGATCGACAGTTAAAACAAAGATGATTAAGTATGCCTCTAAGACACACACAACACTAAAATATGAGATGTTCAAGGACACTGATCTTTGTTTCGGGTGAAAACTAAAAGTGAATGTTACGAGCACAGCCAGTGTATACAGAGGCTGACAACGGTGACCTATGAAAAGGTCATGGGGGCTTATTACTTATTACTGAAGTTAATCAGGAAACTGATTCAAACTGAACTGATTGAAAACAGAACTAACTTTTGATGCTTAGAAAGTGTTAATGTCAGTAAGGTTATCATTTGGAGGAGTAATACCAATGTCACAGTACTGCATAGCTGCCCTTTAATTTCAGCCGCGTAGGAGAATGTGATACCTAAAGAAAATACTGCCTTGGCATTGCCCTGCTTCTGATTTGAGACTGTGGCATTCAGACGAGCAGAAGGATTTTTTTTGCCCCATCAACACGGAAACTTTCACTAAGTAAATACATGAAATGTCACTGAAAAATGAAAGCATCAACCCAATAGGACTGGGTCACGACAGGCGACAGTGAAGTTTATCTGACCACCTGAGATACAGAAATAAATAAAACAAGTACATGAAAAGTAATATCCCCTGTCACGACGCGCTACAACTCTGTAACATTACAGACTCTTAATCCTAAAACACAGGCACTCTTTAGAACGAGCGCATCAAAAGCAAGAAAGATAATTCAACAAAGTTCAACAAAATGTAAAAACATTGTTTAAATTTCTCTCCTTAGGTTCTGCGTGCCGTGTATGTTTCAACTGATCAACACAACGTGATGAGATCTTCGGTGCTTCTATGTTTGTTTTAAAAAGTCAAGACAACCGCTGGTTGTTTTCTTTTGACAGGGCATTTAATACAATATTTGTTTACTTAATCGTTCAAATTCAATGCAGATTCACGGCAAACCCAGCAATAGATGCATTTGTTTCTAAATAGGAAAACGTTGTAGCATTCTCCATCGCTGTGTGGATGAATGAGAGATGATGGGACAGTGGAAGCAGAGGCAGTAGATTTTAAACCAGGGAGACTGGGATGGATGGATGGATGGATGGATGGATGGATGTAGGAGGAGAAGAAGGAAGAGCGAGAGGGCTGATAAAGCCTGATCTGAGCCACGGGGCATTTATGACTGTTGGGGAGGCAGTTTGAGGAGGGGGGGACGGGTGGGAGGAGGCATTGTGTGCTGTGTCCATGCGTTTATAGGATTGAGCTCAAGTTTCCTTTGTGTTTCCATTTTGTTGAGGGATTATGTTCTTTGAGAGAGTTGTGCATGCAGGCAGACACACAGAGTGGAGGCGGAGAGGATGGCTGAGGTGGTTGCTGGTGGGGAGAGCGGGGTGGGGGGGGGATTGAGGAGGGAAACGAGCAAGGAGGGAGTATGTCTTTGTTCAGAGGATTGATCATAACAAGACAGATAGCAGAGGGTGTGTGTGTGTGTGTGTGTGTGTGTGTGTGTGTGTGTGTGTGTGTGTGTGTGTGTGTGTGTGTGTGTGTGTGTGTGTGTGTGTGTGTGTGTGTGTGTGTGTGTGTGTGTGTGTGTGTGTGTTCTCAGTTCTGTGTGTTTGTGTGTTAGAGAGAGGAAAGCAAGATGTCAGGACATGTAAACCAGCCGCGTAACAACTTAAAATCAATTTGCCTCCCAAGAAGGAGCGTCTCTGGGAGACACAATTCTGAACTCCTGCTGTTTTCCAGGACCTGGTCCGATCTGACTGGATATCGGTTACATAATCGGAGTTTTTGTCTCTCGGCCCTTGAAAAGTTAGTCACGGGGTTATTTACCCCTGCACGTTTTCCTTGCTCGCCCGTTGACATTTGCAGCGTCACTGATCAAACACTCATAATGAAGATACACACACAGAAGGAAAAAAAAAGAAGAAGGGCCCCGGCTGAGGCGAGGCAACTTCCTCTGAAGCGTGTTAACCGAAGAAGCAACAGTTGAACTCATTCCCCTGAAAGTCTCCTCCAACCCCACCACCAACAAAAAAAGAAGAAGAAGAAAAACGCAGCTTCCTCTCAGAAATCGATTGGGTAAAGATGAAAGTCTGCGCCACGGTGATAATCCGGGCACTTCAAAGTTTTCTAGCGTGCCTCATTTAAAATATACATCCTGGTGCGTTTGCGTGGATCCAAACCCGCTGGGTAACCATTGTACTTTCCTCAACTTGTTAAAACACCACATGGTGCATTTGCATAGGATAACCAACATATAGCAAATCATTTGCATGCCTGAAAGTGCACTTGAGTAACCGTAATTACACGTGACACCAATTACTCTGTTACTTTGTATTAAATTATAATGGAAAATTCCACCAGAGAATTGAAGACTAATTGCATCTTAATTTACATAATTTTGCATATTAATCACATCTCAGATGAATAATAAATTTCAGTTTATTCTTTTTTATTTATTTATGCATGGTTTCAAAAGAAAAAAGGCAGGTTATAAGATCATTTGTAGCGAGAGACTATTACTAAGAACATTTTAGAGCTAATTTCCTCTTGTTAGGCATCGTTTAAGTCAAACATTTTTAATTATCAACTTCTATTTAATAAAATCCAGAGTTTGTTTAAAAAAAAGGGGGGTGAAAAAAATGAAAACAATATGATTTTCCTCCAAACTTTGTGAATCCATTTTAATGTCGTTCCAGTTTAGAGATGCCAGATTCATTCAACTACCATAATTTAAATTATATTCGTCTCTTTCTTTTTCCCATTTGTTTTATCCTGGGTAACACCTGTGCCTGCTTTTTTTTTTTTACCTGGAAGGCTCCCTGCCAGCTCCCACAAAAAAACAATACCTGTAGCCTAGACTAAATTTGAATTTACAAAAACAACATATTTTCAGATTAGAATATGCAATGCTTGCCAGCAGAAAGTTCTCCTAAAAAACCTAATTATGGGAAAAAAGAGATTGATTCCCCGGTTTATGGTCTGCCATCGAAGAAGTAAAAAATAATTATGAGTCTATTAATCAAATGTATTTTTTTTATTATCATCAAATTACTATTGATCTTATCTTCCATTAAGATAAAAAAACACATTTACTTTTGTTCAGTGACAGGGCTCTGCACAACTTCTTAACAACTTATTTGAACTTTTTGTGGACATTTGTGCTTTTTTTCAAATGAATTTTTAACTATATTTTTATTAAGCATTCTGTCTGGACTTTAAAAAAATTATTTAATCAATTTGAAAAAAACTATAAAAACAAGTTGGTTGGAACTTTCAGACAAATCCCTCATATACAAAAATAAATAAAATAAAAAATGTAAATAAATTGCTGTAACTTTGTGTTGAGTCCCTAATGGAGCCTTCAGATTACAGAGCAAACCCCGACCCGTGTTTAAAAGGACCTGCTTCGCACTCTGGAGGATTGCTCTGAGCATCATCCTCCTCCCTGCCGGTGTTCCTGGGTGGCTCAGCGTGGACAACAGCGACACCCAGCGGCAGAGCAGAGCAGCCAAACACACGCAGCTGTTCCTGCTGTCACTGGGCGTCTGGCACGTTCACTTTAAAAAAAATCTCTGTGAAGCAATATTGCAAAAAGCATCATTTTGCCAGACAAATACAACTTTTCAATTTGAATACATTTAGAAACCATTTAACTGCATTGTTTGTTGGATAGATTGTTTTTCCCCCACAAACTCCAGCTATTGAAATAAACAAAAAAACAAATGCTGTATTTTTTTATTATTATTTTATTGTATTTCTATCACACTTTCTATGAGCTTCCTGTCTTGAAGTGTGAGGTTACAATTCCTCTCAGGTACCTCTTCAAAATGGGACGGGCATGACAACATGTCTTTAAAACTTAGGGTATTCTTGCATTTCGAGGAGAAGAATATTAAAAGAGTTTAACATACAGAATAAGAAAAACAAAGTAGGTCAAGGTCAAGGAAAGCTAAGAAAACATTAGTGGATTAAATAAAGCATCCAAGAGTCACAGTAAAAAACTGATGCAGATTTTATCTGATTTAAAAAAATCTTTTACCAGCTGCTAATAAATATGGACTGCATATATTACAGGACTTAACAACATTGACAAACATGTCACCATATTTTTTAGTTAGCTTTAAATAAACTCAGATATATACCAGTATCATTTGGTAACAAAATTATATTACATAACTTTATATTGATGAGATTGCTAATGCAATTGCATATTAGATGAACATTTAAGAGATCTAAAATTGTTTATATACCTGTTTCTGCAGTTTTGTTTATTTTTGTTGTTTTTTTCCAATATTTCTGTCGGATATAAAGGAGAAATACCACAAAAGTGGTATTTTCACAAACTTTGAAACATCTTCACAGGTCCATTCACCAAATAAATGGGTATTTGTCTCCCTCTGCTGGACACATGGTAAAACACTCATTAAGTTTGGATTTAAACCGTACACTTTTAAATTAAATGTTAAGGTTTTTAAAACAGTTGCTTATGCTTTAGTTTAAAAAATCTAAGTTAACCTAATAAAAATATAGTTTTAGATAAATACATTCTGGGAATGATCACTTTTTGATAGCAATTTGAAGTAAAAATAAAAACTTATAAAATACTTTAGACACAATAATTAGACATAGCTATGACACAAGTAAATCATACTTAACATCATGACACATACATTTACCATTAATCTTTTACCAGGAAAAAAAAACTGTGCAGATCAAAGTTCTTTGCATGAACAAGATCATCTTTATACAGCTAACAGATAAAATTTCCTCTTATCTCTTTCTTGTAAACCCATGAAGAAAACTCGGGACACTATAAAACAGAGGTCTCCAACCCTGGTCCTCCACAGCTGTGCTGCATTTTTTAGATCAAGAATCAGTTTATTGATATAGCGCCAATTTATGACAGATGTTGTCACAAGGCAAGAAAATCTATTTAAATCATAGATACATCATAAACAAATCTGTTTGAAAAAGTAAAAGTTTCCAATCTAAGGAACCCCGAGAGATTGCATCAAGTCATTGACTTGCAGCATTCACTCCTCTGACTCAGCAGACCGAAACAATGGCTTGTGTTGACGTTGACTTTACAGCAATCCCTCATACTGAGCATGCATGTAGCGACAGTGGAGAGGAAAAAACTTCCCTTTAACAGGAAGAAACCTGCAGTGGAACCTTGCTCAGTAATCGCAGCCGTCTGCCAGGACAGACTGGGGGTTTGAAAAGACAGAAGACCAAAATAGATGCTGATGAAACTGAAAAAAACAGAGAGTTTATAGCAGCAGGTGAATAAAGTAATTGGCAGCAACTCAGCTGATGTTCTCCTCCAAGAAGGTGACTCAGCTAACAAAACGCCAGACCAGCTGTAGCTACTATTGAGAGAAGAACACTAAGAGAAAACAAAAGGTTAACAAGTATGAAAAAATGTGAACTAAAGCCAATTGGAGAAGTGGTCAGATTGCAAATGCAACCCTAGATGCAACACTGCTGTCCAAATGATTCTTTCATCAAAAGATAAATCAAAAAGCCTGATTAAAAAGTCAATTATTTGCTTCAGATGTGTTGAAGTAAGGTTACATTTAAAACCTGTAAGACAGTCGCTCCCAAGCACCAGGATGGGATACACCTGCTTAAGAATATTCAGTTGAAATTGACAAAAATTAGTTTTTTCACATTTTAACGAGATGAAGAGTTAGGATTTATCTCTCCTCTGGACTTTCCCTATTTTAATCATTCCTGGCTTGGTCTTGGTTTTGGCCGTTCATGGGGTCTGTTTTTGTATACATGCACTCTCTCCTTTTCGTCAAGCACCCTGATATTTGAAGTAATTTGCTGTGGATTTAACAATGTTGAGCTGGGGAGACCCTGCTACAGAAAAGCATCCCCAAACTGCAATATTTCCCACAGCAATTCAGTTCCCAACAAACATGTCCTTTGTTTCATTGTCCATAT
This sequence comes from Orestias chungarensis, assembly GCA_032876305.1. Taxonomy (NCBI): domain Eukaryota; kingdom Metazoa; phylum Chordata; class Actinopteri; order Cyprinodontiformes; family Cyprinodontidae; genus Orestias; species Orestias chungarensis. The sequence goes on along the minus strand of JAVLVB010000902.1, from coordinate 2,448,162 downwards.
AATTCATATAATCCAGGGAATGTTTTTCCAGAGGCCTATAATCTCTGTGTTAAACTGTAGCGTAACCTTCATCTTTTTGAGAGGAATCATTTCCCCCTTAACCTTGATTTGGGGGATTTTATAGACTTCTTTCAGCATCTTTCAGTCTGCCCTCCAGGTGGACAGCCGGACCTTTCCATGTCCATGAATGGCTTGAACTTTAGAATTTTGTTCATGTGCTTTCTTTAAGAGTCTGGAGACCATCAACAAAATTTCAGAGGTTTCAACAGGGTGAACATCCTTCACAATAATAAATTCCTAATCATGTTAATGATTGAAAGTCGTATTAAATCCTCACCAGCAATCACCAGCAAAAGGGACCCATTACTGTCCCATTACATCCTGACTTGATCGTTATCTCTGACTCCCTCAAAGGCATAATTGAGCTTCACTGCCTCCCCCAAATTCAAGTCACTGATGTTAGCTTACAAGGTGCTCAAGGGTACGGCTCCCATCTACTTGAATCCTCTTGCAAAGGCTTATGTCATAGTTCGGCTACTTCGGTCATCAATGGATTGTCGTCTAGCAGTGCCTACACCACGCTTGAGACAATCCAGACTGTGTTCTTGTGTTGTTCCAAGATGGGGGAAAGACCTACCAAGTCCCACAAGAACAGCAGCGTCCCTGTCTATCTTCAAGAAACTCTTGAAGAGCTTCTCCTATCCTATTCAAACTCTTCCCCATACCTCCACACGCCCTCTACTACGGTTTCAGTACTTCATCTCTTCACTGTCAGCAGTCACTTGGGATTGTCCTCCAGATAGCTTACGGTCAGATTGATAATAACTGTAATAATATGTCTACGTTGTAAGTCGCTTTGGGTAAACGCGTCTGCTAAATGCACAAACACAAACATACTGTGGCTGTGGAAAATTAAACCTGGTGTTCTTCTGCAGGGGATAAAGCCAACGATACACTGACAATATCCACCTTAGGTCTCTGCTGTTCATTCCAGTTAGATGAAGCGACAACACACACATGCACACAGGCCTGCTGTCTACTGAGAATGTCTGTGATGGTTTGTTTTTGGTATATTTCTCTATAAAATATCATTCTACAATGTCTATTCTATTCTAGAATATGCTGTGTTCACTCAGACAAACATTTGTGTCACCTTACATTTTAAATGGCATGTAGGCTAAAGTAACTGTGTTCCACCGAGTCTGTCTTCTTTTAAGGTAAAAAGCTCAGATTCCCATAAAGGATCCGGTTGCAGCGTGTCCTACGGTGCCTGAATGCAGCATCCGAGGCAATTGGCGTCGCGTTTGCCCGCTAAGCATTGTGGGTAGAACATGGGGTGAGTTGCATAAGGACACCAGAGGCTGCAGGACCTGCGGCTGCTGCCCATGATCCGCCGCCCATGCATCGGACCTGCGGCCTCGCTGCTGGCCGGCATCTCCGCGCCCTCGCGGGCGGAGGCAGCTCGGTCCGCCGCCAGGAGCCGCCGCTGGGGCTGCAGCTCGGGAGGCGGCCGTGGACGGGCGGCGGGCGTGCGGCTCCGGTCCGTCCTCACGTCTCCAGGAGGAGGTTCGCGCTCGCCGGGGAGCGATGCCGGGCTTTCAGCTCCGAGGCTGGAGGCGACAACCGCCCGGGGAGCCGCGGCTCTCAGCCGGGCGTGTCCGTGGTGGGCATCCCGGACCCGCTCACCTGGATCCGCTGCAGAGCCGTGATGTTGCTGATCCAGCTCTACTTCGAGGTGGACGTCAACTCTGCGGAGTTTCAGAGGGGAGCGAAGCAGGTGAGCTGCCGGAACCGCTGAAAACAGTCCAGACTGAAGTGTTCCAGTGAAAGATCAGATGCGTTTATGTCCAGGACAGGTTAACACAAACACTGCAGTGATAAGTTATTTCTAAATATTCACAATGATGCATGTTCTGCATACACATGCTTTTTCATACATTATACTATTAAAACGTTTATTTGAATTTCATTTTTGTTGCTGTTAATTATATTAACTGTAGAAAAGTTTATATGTTTATTAGCTGCAGATCTCATGAAAACCACACACACTCAGTTTCTCCATAGGTTTGAATCATACAAAGTACTGTACTGTACTGTACACTCCATACATGTCTGGGGCTTCTTGTGCATTAATAGATGCATCAGTGCATCACATCGAGCCAGTCAGCACATGGCAACACAAGGAATGCACAAGTTGCTGCTCATGTTCTGGGAGTGTCTGCATGTGGATCTCTCTCCAAAACCTTGAACGTCCTTTACTTCCCCCCTAACCTTGTTTCCATCCACTTACCTGTCCATAAATTAAAAAAATTATGCATCCCACATGCAGCGCTCTGTGAAAAACAAGCTTCTTTTTTAAATGATCTATTACGGGTATTTATTAATTTTATAGTTTAAGTGAGCTGCAGCTTTTTTTTTTTTCTTCATTTTTGGAAAATATTAGTTTGAATAAATGACATTAACTAACCCAAAAAAAAAAAAAAAAAAAAATTGGAATGTTTTATTCCCCTTATTCAAAGCCCTCTATTTCTAAGAAAACCAGGTGGACGATTTTCGAATGAAATGATTAACGGTATAAACCAATCAATGATTTACAAAAACACAAACGTGTCGAAAGTTTCACTATGGAGCAAAAAACCCCCGTCTCGCTTCTTCACGTCCTTCCCAGGCTTTGGTCCACGTTTCCAGCAAGATGTCCAAAGGGAGATACCACGAGCTGAAAGGCGTCGTGACCGACGAGGTAACCTCTGACCCCAAGATTCTGTACCCACAGTTTGGTGCCTGATTCACCTCAGGTTGAGGTTTAGTGTAAATGTCCCTCGTTGTTCCTGAAGATGAGGGAATACGTGGAAGAGAAGTGCAAACCTCTCACCAAGGCCCAGAGGAGACATCTTGCCGTCAGCATGGAGGACATCATATTCGTGCTGCCGGAGGACATCTCGGTGGTCTTCGACGAGCACGGTGAGTTCTGGCGAGCTGGACGGGAACCACCGAAAGGGAGAGGCCGGCGTCCCTGAATCCCTTCTTTCGTCGTCCTGGCAGGCAGCAAGTTCTGTTTCGTTGTCATGAGATTTTGGCTCCTCTCATTACACGAGGGTCCCGATGACCCGGAGGGTACCAAGATCTTCAAGGTGGCATCTGGTGAAGACGGGAGCCCACAGAAGAAACTGGCAACCGCAGTTTATGAGTGAGTGTTCAACTCAGTACATCAATGAATCAGACACAATATCTGCTGTAAAGTTCTACAAGTTCAACGGATGAGATGCTAAAGCTCTTAAATGATGTCGGGGATTTATGATGACGGAAAAACCTAAGCGTTTAAAATACAATTTGTGTCAAATGCACACATTGTTCTGCAGACAAAACTATAAATGGCTGTTTTCGTAAAACAGGAAGAAAAAAAACAAACAAACCATAATATAGTTATGGCAGAATTGCTGGATTTAGTTCAGTTCCTGTGAAGTTGCTGCTAAAACAAGAAGGACTAAATCGTTTCACACCCCGAGCCTTCAGCCAAAGCCGCTTTCTGCTCCTCCCCGGTAATCCAGTTAGTTGTTGGGCCTCAGTGTGTGGCGGTTCTACCTAATACCGATCTGCCTAACCAGATCGGCGTCCCCGTGGCTTCAGGTCTTAGGCTCCCCTCTGAGAATCTGAGAAAGCCTGTTACCTGCAAGCATCATCCCGAGGCGAACAGACCGACTGTTAAGCTGTATAAGAGGCTTCTTTTAAAATCTCGTTACCGTGCGTCGCAAATGTTCCCGCTCCCCAAAACTTTGTGCACAATCTACTTTCTTACAACTAATAACTTCCATTGTTGAGTTTTGCAGAATGAAGCGACACAATCCAACCCAGTGCAAAGTTGAGTAGATTACACTGTGTCTGAAGTGTTCACAAGAGAAGTGTGTGTGGGGTGCATTTGTATTTTTTTTTAGAAACATCTTTTCTTTGCATAATAGCCGCAAGTCTGTTAAGGAACGCCTCTACTAAAAACCAGAGGCGGATACTTCTACCCATCGTTCTTTCAAAATGCTCAGAGATCAGTCAGACTGGATGGAGAGGGCCTCTGTCTAGGTGTGTTTATTTAAGGTGTCAGACTAGAGCCTTTTTAGACTCGTATTGGGGAATATTTAGCTTCCGCTCCAGATCCGCACTACTTTTTGTTTATCCGTTTGCTAAAATCCGGGTAAAACAAATTTAAGTATTTTTACGTTTTCTAATCACCTTGAAGGTGAACGCAAAAACAAATCTTAGCTTGAGTATAAAAACTCCATTGGTGTAGCTTATTTCCCTTTAAACCAAGGATATTCTGATGCAATACAAAGTAGAAAAGACATTTCTGCTCTTTGTTTTGTTTTTTTTTATAAACCATTATTTTTCCTCCCATCTTCACAGATTTCACGGAGAGCTAAAAACTGGGACGCCTCCCGACTGGATGGTAACAACTGTCTGGCACTGGCACTGGAAAGTAGCCGAGTAAATGCTCGTCTGCTGAATTTACGTAGTCTGAAAGAACAAAGCTGATGTCTGTTACGGGAGAAAGGACGGACGTATACCTACGAAGCACTCAGATCGTAGGAGATTCGGCCTTGGTTGAAGAGTATGATAACCCGTCTTTCAATTCTACAAGACTTTACATATCAGGACATAAAAACCTTCAAAAACGTTTTTTTTAAAAATGTAGGTAAATAAAACCTCAGATGAACAAGTTTAAACATATTGCATCATCTAACCATTGATTAGTAAACCTTTCATTTTACTACCGTGGGAAAATTCTGCCGTACTTGAAAATAAACCTGTAAAAAGAAACATTCATATTTTTTTATTTAGGAAATGTGAACATGTAAATCTCGCACGCCAAATTGGGAATGTGGCAAAGGCTCCTAAAGCCACTTTAGTTTTTAACATACAGAAAATGTTAAAAAGTAAAAGAAAAAAGGTCTTTAAAGGTGGTTATTGTGCCTAATTAACTTTCTTCAGCTGTACATTATGTTTATAATGTTATTTCTTTACGAAAAACATGACGGGAAATGTTTTAGCTCGTTCATGCAGTGCATTGAGTAATCCTTGACTCTCATGCCAGCCAAGCGTGTCTAAACTCTTCCTCCTGCAGCGCGGCGACTATTTACCCACAGCTGCCCGGCCACAGCCTCAGCCTCTCCCACACAAACGGCGGCGGAAACGAAACATTTCCCAAAAAACTCGATCGCATGACATGGTTCCTTTTGTACCACGGGAATGAACGCTCCCAGCGAAGGTTGTGGACGGCAATGAAAGGCAGGTGTGTGACGGGGAGGGTCAGAAAGGGTCAAGGGTTTTGTTTCTTACAGAAACAGAAGCTTCATTATGGCTGTAATTCAGAGACTAGTTTCTTTTAGGTTGCTTCTGATACGGTATATGAAGCGTTTTCATACCAGCTGAAGACGACAAAGTTGCTTAATGCTGCTACAAAACGGCACCAGATGCCTACAATCATAATAATCCATCTTTTAAAGACCAGATTTTTTAAAATCATTATTAATTTGTTAATAAGCGTCATTTTCTTTTCCTACATTTTTGCTTTTATTTTGGAGCAACAATATACATCTGTTGTTGGTTTTACCTTTATTTTGAGACATGATAAAGAAAAAAAGGATTATATGTTCTTATATGCAAAGCAAACATTGAAAATGGGTGAAGCTACTTTACTTTTTTAGCACGTCTGTAAACAAATCCCTTTAAAAGATCCCCTTGATGCCTTCAGTGTTCCGAAACATTTTATTGATGATACATTAACAATGTTGCCACACTTTGGTTTTTCTTGACGCTTTTTTTCTTTTCCTTTAAGGGATTATTGGAGTAGTTTTTTTTTATTATTATCAAATGGGAACGATGTAACCCATTTGATATTTCAGCAGATACATTTTCCTTTTCACGCTATTCTGAATGATTTGGTTCGGCCTATTTTACCAAAGTCTAGAATGTTACTCAGGACCACTTTTTTTATCATTTTCTATAAATAAACTGCTTGATCTGAACCGAATGTTAAACTCATGAGCTTGGATTTCAACCTTGAACGCTACCATAGCGGTTTCCTGCAGTCTCATCGCCACACGACCACAAAAAACATTAACTGCCGATAAGACCGCGGACAAAAGAGGTAAGTTAATATGTAATTGTGTGTTTGCCGTCTTTGAATTTGCACGGCTATTGGTTCCCCCCCTGTTGGCTGGAAATACCTGAATCTTAAACTTCTAATAAGATGTATTAAGATCTCACACAGAACTGGTGGTTGGGTTAAATAGTTGGTAATGTTGGTGTGTAGTCTTCCCATGCTAATCCAACACTAGTGAAAATGCCTACAAAGCCTAAAATTAAAAATGAATTTCCTTTTTAATCTAAATTTATAAAATTTCACATGGATCTTTGCCCCAGATCTCTGAGGTTTTACGTCTGGAGGCTGAGAATGGCGGACTTGTCCCATGGTGATTTACTCTGGCTAATCTATTAATATACCTAATTTGGATCCATTTTAAATTGCCTGTACCAGATTCGATTCCAGCAGTTCCACAAAGTCTTCTAAAAGTGTTGCCACGGCATTTGGGCTTCAAATACCCCATCACAAGTCCTCTACCATACTTCCATGTGGACATGATGAGCTGGTGCTAGAAAATCCCATCTTGGGTTGCAGCCACTTTGTTTCCTAGCTTCCAATGTGTGCTGGTGTTTTTGAAAAGCAGTGTTGAACAGTTGAATTGCTGATTCCCTTGGAGTTAAATTCACATTGTCCAGCTGCATTATTCCCAGGTAACTTTACCTTTTTAACTGACGTTATATGATGGAAATATCAATGCTCTATCAACGCCTCTAAGTGTTCAACTAATTATTATCCAAATAAGTCCGATAGTAGATGATGGATTCTTTCTCTCTTCCCCCTGGTCGTAAGTATGAGTAAACCAGCTCACAAACCTATTAAAAAGAAAGTACAGCAGAAAAGTATTTTGATGCTTCAGTTACATTTTTTTTTTGTGGGGATTTAAAAGGTGGGTGTAAAGGTTGGCATTTGTGATTTCTTAACATGGGAGTTTTTTCCCCTTTGAATAAATTTGCTTTGATTAAAGCGTGTATTTTTATTTATTTATTTATTTTGTAAAGTGAGATTATGTTACTGCAGTGCAAGATTATCTTAAGCCATTTTTACATCTCTACCATGGGTGCCAAAATATGTGGAGGCTGCTGCATATTTGCATTTAAATGCACGAAGACACAGGCATTTAAAATTAATATGTTTACCTATGGAGGTTGCCAAGCGATGAAATAAAAACGAGAAAACATTTGCACATTTTCTCTATTTGGTATTCAGCGGCGTTTAAAGATGAAGTCAAATCCTTGCCTTCAGTAGATGCCTTCTGTTATGACTAAATCACATGCAGTACTCTACCTACGTTCTTATTAATATAAGGAAAAGTTTCTTTATCTTTAAGCCATGTACAATTACAAATAAAGCTGAATGCAGTATCTCTCAAATTAATGTTAAACACCGCATGTTTTTACATATATATTAAAATGCATGGGGCATCTTTAAAGTTTTAAAGCCAAACCTCAGACTGTCTTTATGTTTGAAGTCCAAGGAGGGAATGGTGAACAGCTGTACCAAGCAGTTGGCGTAATTCAGAGTAAATGTTAGTACAGGTCTTTCAAATAACCTCTTCTCCGCTGTTATAAACATTCCTCTACCCAACATTGACAGATTGTGTTAGTAAGTTTTCCATCCCCCAAAACCTTTGCTGAAAGGTGTCAGGCCAGGACTAAGCATATAATATATATATATATCTATATATGGTGAACTTTCTTAATGATGCTGTCAGTTGTCCACTTGAGGGCGATAGAAAGTATTGAAAAGTAATTTCACCACCTCTTATGAAGAGAAACATCTCTAGGTCTTTCCAAACAGATGTTTCCTTTCCTGTGTCCAAGTGTTCTCTAAAAGTGACTGTCATTTAAAAAGTATTAAACAATTGGTGATGGTATTCATTGATTAACTGAAAAATATATCCATGTAGTATACAGTCTGTGCACCTAATAATTTGTTGGACTACACTTATATAGCGCTTTTCTAATTGAACTGATCACTCAAAGCGCCTTACACCGAAACCACACTCCCTGCAACCTGCACATGGGCGCACTGACGTGACAGCTGGAATCAGACTTGCCTGATTGCAAGACAACTAGTCTACCAACCGTTCCACAGCCACCTCTAATGGATAATTGGGAAGATGATATGTACAAAATTTTTGGTCTCCATCGTCTTCAGATCACCAAAAGCTAAAAATAAACATATCCTTTGTGAGAATTTGCTTCCATGCGCCTGGTCATCCTTTTCTCGCGCAGCAAGGTCTTGCAAAGCTCCAAACCAATGGGGAAGATGGTCCTTTTATTTTGTCTGTTTATTGGTAGCTGGACAGAAAGAGGAAGTAAATGTCCCATGGCAGGAATCCAACTCTTTGGAGAGCTGCCCTAGATGCCTGATTGATAATACTTTTACATACATTCTTTATCAAATTAGTCACAATAGGTTTGTTTTATTTTATCTTATATGGTGTTGTCTTTTGGAGCAGCAGCTTATCTACAAATAAGGGGAAGTGGTTTGAAAAAGCTCATCAGAAAGGCCAGGTTTGTCTGGACACAGCGGAGGTTGTGGGTGAGAGAAGGACTCTAGCTTAACTAACATCTTGGACAGCATCTCCCAGCGTGACGCTGTAGCTGGAAAACTCACTCAGTGACAGACTGCTTTATCTTAAATGCAATGTATTTATATTAATATTGTGCACTTTCTGTATTCTTTTCTTTATTATTTTATAAAGTTTATATTCTTTCTGTATTGCTACTTCCTTTATTTCCCCATGACTGCTTCTGTTGCCAATTTTCAAATGCATTGCCAAGATGCATTTGAAAGTATTTCACTCCTTCCATAAAAATGTTTCCAACACCATTTCTTTTGTTGATCAAAAGCCCACAAACCGCTGACATTCTCCCCGTTGGCTCATGCTTTAACTGTTAAAAAAAACACGTCAACAGCTCAAGACTAATTTATGAACGCTGTGTGTCATTGCATTTTTCAAACTGGCTCCTGTATTATTAATAATAACAAAAAAAACCTATCTTGAGAAATAGAAGGGATGCTGTCATTAGCGGCTCATTTATTCACGCGTAATGACAGACGGGGAGGATTAGTCAAATTTTTCTGTATAGGAACCTTGGTTTTCTGTAGGTTTGCGTGTTTTTTTTTTTTTGTTGTTGCTGTTTGTTTCAGCCGAGTGTCTTGTTGAGTCATAATGAGATTACATGAGTGTGGCTGGCCCGGCTCTTCTCAACATGTGCACAGATATGGTGGGAACACTTAAAACAATTTAGCACTCCTGTGAATCACTTGAACGCGCACAAAAGCGGCTGTTTTCTCTTAGTTTCTAACTGTTTAATGTTTCATTTAGATTAGTCACTGCTGAGCGCCAGGCCGTGTCATTAATTTAATTAATCCAACCCCTGTAATTGGATTAATCTGTCTCACACAGTTTAATGTTTGTTAATGTAACGTGATATAATGTAATGTGATATCATTTTAATAATGTCACGGTCCCTTGTGCATGAATTACTGGATCAATACTGTGCGGCATTGAGGTGATCGGCCTGTAGCTTATTTGTCGTTTGCTCAGGAAGCCCAGGGTACCTCAGTTGAATCTTGTTAAGTCTGGTGTTTTTCCCAATCATTGATTTTGGAAACTTCACTCTGGACCTCGCGCCCCTTGGATTCTGTGCCTCTTCATATTTGCTCCAGACTCAGTCCAGTCCAGATCGTTTTGTCCTAAACTAGGGTAAGAAACTCTCATTTACCCGACTCAAGAGTGGGTTATGGCAAGAAATGTGAACATGGTGAGCAATGTCTGGGATACATTAGTTGAAGTATTATTATGTTTGGATAAACCCTCTGTGAACAGCTAGTGCGTTCTGTAATTGTCTTTTGTGACTTGCCATACAATCGAAATAGTAAGTAATTGTACAAATTGTAAATCGTAAAAAGAAAGGTATAAACTTTAATACTAAAAATACCACCCACTTCTTTTTATATTGTAATACTTTATTTATTTAAAATAATGCAAAAGAATAATGATCACTTTAGTATTATTTGTATTTTTCTATAATTTTTTTATGGTTTAGAAATGAAAGCAAACGTCTTTATTTATTGTTTATCAGATTTTGCTTCCAGTGTTAAACATGTTACTTTGACTAGTCCTGATATAATATAGCTAGCATTGAAGACAACCTTTAAAGCAACACTAAAGAACTTTCGGTTTTGGTCGATTTTAGCGGCCAGTGTGGACAAAAGAGGTTGTGTTTTGCCTGAAGAAGACTGCATTTCCCATGAGCAGCAGCGCATTTCGCAGTTGGATTGAAGTACATCTCTGTTTCCAGTGGCTGTGTAAAGGATTAATAGCGATCAGGTAATGAATATAATTGCGGGGAAACAATGTCATGTGATGATGTTGAAAAAAAGAAACGAGGGAAGTGACGTACACCGTAAAGCAGTCGGCACATTTGTAGTTGTTTTGTGTGGCAGGGTTCCTGCCACCCTACTCAAAGTTGCTTAGTGCCGGTTACAGCAACATGGCGCCCCTCGGGCTATGACAGAGGTGTCATTTAACGAGCTGTAAATGGATGTATAATCATAAAAGTTATGAAAATATTTTATAAAGGTTGAAAAGTTACTTAGTGTTGCTTTAAACTGATAAATGCTTTCCTTTTTTGTTCTCTCTTTCTAATTATTTATATTTTATTCCAGGAAAGCTATTGGAGAATGGGAGGAAGAGTACAGAATATAAAAAAAAGTAACATTTATTATTACATAGGAAACGTTTTTTTTGTTTTGTTACATTGCTCTTATTTCCTTGAGTGTGTTGCGGAACACCTCAACAGAAACTTCCCCGTTCGGCTGCTTCATGGATGCCAGCTTCCAGGCCTCCTCAAATGTGTCCCCAGAAATATCAACACCAATATTCCTGAAGATCTCTTCAATCTTTGACGGGGAGGGTAAAAAGAGTCAGAATCAAAGATTGATATGTTTCTGAGTATCACAACACTTTTGACAAATTTCCCATAAAAACGTTAACTTTACATTTGGACAAAATATAGAAAGTGTTCATAATAAGCACAGCTTAAGAGCGGAGCAACTCGCAGTTGCAACAATTTCTTCCACAAACAATACATCTATAACTACTCCGGCTGTCAGACTAAGATATTAGAGCAGATACTCTTCTGAGGGGAGCACAAAGTCACGAGGTTACAGATAGTTGAGCTAACAGCTGCTTTTAGCAGGTAATGGAGAAGGCATACCTGCAAGCTCAGAGTCAAACAACAAAAAAATTCTGGATTGCATTTCAGTGGCTTAGTAAAACATGCAGCTTTAGGTCAGCACATTTCCTACTTTAGCACGTATGACTTGATCTTCAGCTAAACATCCAACAGCATAAGTGTGACAACTCTGAGATTATCTATATATTTTACATATAGCATCTCTATTATGACATTTAAACAAGTTCTTTTTAAATATCTTACCAATAATTGAACGTAGGTTAAACTTACCTCTTCCTTGGTGCGAGGACGGAAGAAGTGCTCCTCGTAAACACCGTGGACATGGTGGACGGAAGGATGCATGAGATCTGCCGCATTGGATAAATCACCATAGTTGGTTCTGTCGCTGATCCGTTTGATGCGTGGAGCTGGAAGGTCAGTGCGCATGGATGGGATCCCGAAGGTGTGACCGTCTGAAAAATAAATCATTAAAACAAGTTAAACTCTCAGTTATAGAATCTGCAAAAAAAAAAAAATATTACAATTGGAACCACAAAGCTGGTTATATAAATCCATCCTATGTCTTCAGCCATGATAAACTAGACCCGTTTAAATGCTTAATTGGTGTAAAAACATAATATTGATCAAGACAATGCTCTACTCTTGGCTCACTTGATGTGAAAACAGTCTTAGCCCCAATGACAGATGAGGAGGTGGAGAAGAGGTCTGAAGCTGCTCTGGGTCTCCTGATGGTCTTGACAATTTTCTGTAATCTCCCTCCTTTGATCGGCTCCAGGTCTTCGGGCGGGATCAAGACTTGAGAGGAAACAGATTCTTCTGAGTCTGGTTTTCTTTCCTCGTTGACTGGAGCTGAGCTGGGCTCACCCTCTGGAAGAGAGAAGAAAAAAAAAACAAGTCTTGTGCCTGTGATCTAATTAGAAATGCCACAAAAATCTGAGTGTAGAGCAATTTTACTGACCGTTGAAGGGCATCATGTCCTTCCAGTTTAGGAAATTAGCAAACTCCACAAAGTTGATGAATCCATCCTTGTCTACATCACAGTACTCCATCAGGTCATCGAGAACTTCGTGGTTCAGTTTCAGGTTGAACTCATGACACACAATCTGCAGGTCTTCCTTGTCGATCAGGCCCTTTCCTTTCTGGTAAGCAAAACGAAATACCGCAAACCTTTTCAACTTTACTGAAAGTCTGCTATTTAGTTCCAGTCACAATAAATACAAAGCACTGAATAAGATATAAATGTAAGACCCGCCAAAAACTCGTGGACCGTCAAGGTTTCTTGGTGTTTATAGTTAGGGTTAAACTTCATCCAAGACTAGGCTCAAATGCAAACATTTTCCTGGAATAAAAATCTCTACTGGACAATTATGGTGTAGGTAGACCAGTTGATATCCATATTTTGCACACAAGATGAAATTATAATAAATGGCTGTGCTGCCTGCCTAAAAGTGGATTAACCTTCTGCAAATTATTCCATCCATCCATCCATCAAAGACTTCCAGGCTTGCCATAGCCTCTCCTTTTAGTGGGATGTGTCTGGAAACCTCTAAAGGGACCCACTCAGGAGACAAATGCATCCACTGCCCCGACCAACCCAAGCAGGCTCCTTTCAACATATGATGCCCCAAAGAATCCAAATCTGTCTGAACAAGGATATTTTCTACAACACACAAAGTACCTTGTCATAATGTCTGAAAGCTTTCACCAGAGAGGGAAAGTGGTGAAAGTTGATGGTCTTGAGGAGGTGTCTCACTGCACTAACCAGCCCTTGCTGCCAGTCTGGCCCTTTCACAAACGTCCCCGGCTCAGTGGAGTGGATCAGATCACCGGCTCCTGTTGAGAACAGATAATTTTCTGCTTTCCGCTGAGAGTTTCCCAACGTGTGTTTTAGCACTTGGAAAGACATTTTTACCATACTGATCTGATGGAAAGGCAATCCCAAATGTGTGCTCAGGTGGAACGGGTAAGGTATTTCTCCTCCTACAAAGACTGGCGGATCGATAACGTCAAACATTTGGGACTTCAGTTGAACATTCGGTAAAGAACAACAAAATCCTACATGTTATCGGTGTTCCCAATTTGCAATGCCAGCTTTTCCTTACTCCCAGATCTTTTCCAAGTAGCGTTTGGACTGTACATCCTGTAGCAAAGTATTAAAGTACAAGAAGTTTTATGCATCAGATACAAACCATATGGCTGAAATGACTCAGTTAAGTCACAGTTTTACTCACTTGTTTGATTCTCCCAACCAGTGAAGAGTTTTAGCAACATCACGGCCATCGCTGAAGTGTGGTGTAGGAATCCCAAAGTTGTTGCCTTTACTGAAGTAACTGCCATCATACTTTTTGTCAAATTTCTCCCCTCAAAAAACAAAAAAACATTGTTAAAAAAAAGAAAAGAAAAGTATCGCTCCGATTAGGATTACACCGCCTCCAACACACTCACTTCTGTTAGGATGATGCTGAGTCTCCTTCTCCAACTCCTCTGTGGTCTTTGGAGGGTTAATGATCTCACGGGCATTAAGTCCTGGATTAAAGAAGTACAGTTGTTACAATTCCAGGTATACCCACAGTTACACAGCATCTTATTACAACATCTTTTATCAGACTAGATACTTGCTGTGTGTTTGTGGTTGAGCATTTTTAATTGTTTAAAATTGCAGCCGACATCAAAGACAGATTCAGATGAATGCGGGCCCCTGTAAAGAAAACCTGTTGATTTCTAATAAGATCCTTAAGCGGCTTTGTATCAGATTACTTGTACGAGGTCAACTTCCAGGCAGACCCTACTGGAAGCAAATGCAAAGGTTGATAGCATCCAACTGAAGCAGATTAACTGAGTTAACAGAAACATGTAATTTCTCTTTGGGATAAATAAAGTATTTTTGAAATGTTATTTAATTTTGAATTTGAATTGAACCTGAAAAACATGGTATTTTATCAGGAATGTGTCCACAAAAAAGCGGGACGTCTGATCTTTGAGCGGTGGACGTCTTGATTTAAACCAGCTACTAAAACGCATGGATAAAAAGAAATGTTGCTTTCTTTCTCTTCTCTGTTTTGACCAAACATGCATCACATAAATTGTAAACCTTTGAAAATGTTAGATACCTTTAACCGTTTTCACACCAAATGTGGTAGTGTTGTTGTTGAACCAGGCGGGGAGTTCACTGCCTAGGACGGGCCCCCGGCCGAGTGGAGCTTTCCTGCTTGACGCATAAACAGTCTCATTGAGTTCTTGTAACTTTTGTTGGAAGAACGTCTTTTGGGGAAGATTAGGCAAGCCCCCTCCCTGCAGGAGAAAATGAACAATCATTCTGTAATTGTAATGCAGAAACGGCAACATAAGACACTTTTAACCAACAGTGACTGATATCTGCATGTTCATGGTAATTATTTCTTTGGCATTAAGGGTATCTAGTTGTGGATGCTACATTCACTTGTGCTTGAAATGACGATCCTGCAGTACATGCTAACAAACGTTACCATAAATGAATGAAAGAGGTTCCCTGTGATCTAAAGTTGTCTGCTGTACTCACAGAGACCGACGATTTGGTGCAGACGCCATGAATCATGGAGCTGGCGACATCCGGGTCATTTGCCCTCCCTGGGAGAACTCTGATGGCTCCCGGTTCTGGTCGGGTACTGTTGCGGAATTTCCTCAGAACAGGCGGGGTTGGGGGCTGGCGGTTGAAAATGAAGGCACGCCATTAAAAAAACCCCATGTCTGCTGTGTCAGATTATATTCCCTCATCTAGATAATGCAGATAATGACAAAACTGACAAGTGATTGGCAGATTCATTAATGGCTGACGAACTGTGACGGATTAAAACTAAAAAGACCTGTTTCTTTTTCGGGGGTCAATCCATGAAAGAGCCTCTTCACACCCTGCCATTAATGTTGTGAGCAGCAACCAGCAGGCAAACTGTACTCCAACATCAAGTGTGGTGCAGCTTTCCTTCTAAATCTGGTACTGTAAGAAGCCCAGCAGCCGTATTTACTTTATTCCATTTCGAAATAAGTTTTATTTATGTATTTATTTGTATTTTCATCTGTTTGCACTATCTGTTATCTATCCCAGATAAACTCTGCCTCATTTAGTTAATTGCTGTTTAGTATGGAAGTTTTTTTTGTGTGGCACATTTCAGCAACACAATGATTCCAAGTGCTTTACATTATGAAAACATCAAAAATAAATAAATAAAAAAGGTTACATGCTAGTGGTGAAAGTTCCACTTATGATTTGAAGGCAGTTTTAAAGAAAGTTTTTTTTTCGTGATTTAAACAAACTCACCGTTTCAGCCTTTATTTTATTTTATTTTATTTTTTGGTACTTTGGAACTTACAGCTTCCAGGAGGCTAGTGGGTGGAAAGACGAGGCAACATACAGGTATGATCTCAGGGTTGGGAAACAAACCTCGGATGGCTGCGTTGAGAAATAGAGACTCTGTATATGGGGCGTCCGCTCTACCTCTACAGAGTTTAGCACTGTTTTATTTCCTCGTCTTACTGAGAATGCAAACAGCAGCGCATTGGAAGACCGCAGCTGTCTAAATGATTGTATTAGACAGACATGTGTTTTTCAAGATAACGATTCAATCACAGACATTTTCTTTAGGTAATAGAAGGCTGAAATTGTTTGAAGTTCTTTAAGAGGGTTAAGGTAAAATGGTAAAAATTTTGAATTGAATAAAATGAAAGTGAAATATAAGGAACACACAAACTCTAAATAAAGCATGCCTCTTGACTGTGTATAAGAAAGAAAACTTACATGTGAAATTTCTTGTAGGCAGCTCTTTGCGCTGTCTCCAATGGGTTTTAGTTTGCCGGCCTGGTTTAAAAACAAATACAATTATTCATACATGTTTATATTAGTAAATTAAAATTTCAACAGTACTCAAAGAGTGTAACATATATTTTTTTGTATCTATATACAATATCATGTCTTAATGTCAAGAACAGACAATAAGAAGGATACGCCAGAAAAGGCTATAGAAACTGCTATTAGGACATTCATGGAAAGTTATCTGAAAGGAAAAAAAGAGTGATAAAAAAAGAGTGCATAAGCAACTGGTATAATTACCACATTCAACACGGTGCGGCCCGTAACTAAAGTCAAACTTTCAAAAGCCGACATATGGTAAACATACTGTAGACGCGTTGTAATACCATTCCTTGTGTTGACAAGCTTTTTGGAAATGCTGATTTTACTTGCCAGCAGGACTTGGCAACTGCCTATGCTACCAAATCTCCAAAAACCTCCTTCAGTGATCATAGCATGGCTGAGCTTCACTGGACAAGAAGTATTTTCACGAGGAAGATGAAGCACAACAGCGTTCAAGGTAGGAGACAGTATCAAGGCATCCGTAATCAAAATTAGAGCCAACCCTGAGAAACATCTTGGTGACACTGCTAAACAACAGCAGTCTCTTCAGTCAGGTGCTTCAGGATTTTATGTAATACTGACTGCTAGAGGAGATCGTTCCTTCATCTCTTAGCAGAAACTAGAGTAATATGAGTGGAAATAACATTTTGTTTCCCGTACCCATCCCTGGCAGATGGGTTTTCTGAATTAATTACATGAGAAAATGGTACCGTTAAAGAGTTTTATGTTCATTTTTTCAATAATGATCAACCATCATGAAAACGTGCCTGTAAAAGAAAGAAGTGGCTCACCTTTGGTAGGTCTTCTCTTTTATCTCTACATTCTTGCTGGTCTGAGATGTTTCCTTCTGTTAGATTCATCTTGTTTTAAAATTCAACCCAGTTTTTTTGTTTTTTTCGGTCAGTTGTCCAGTTCGACCTGTTAGTATATGTTGCCTAGCAACAGCAGTTACCATGTAGACTGAAGTTTCCATAAATATTCCCCCCCCCTCCCGAACAAAACGTGCCAGTTGAATCTTCTATTTGTGTTTTTTTATTTTATTTTATTACCTCTCTTGCTTTTAATTCGTTTATTTTCGCAGTTGGGATTAAACGTTTAAAACGTAAACGTTTGATTGGTCAGGGCCGCTGACACGCAGGCGGATTGTCAGTTGTAGTCATACGATCTGTCATCATCATCCTTCGCACAATGCGAAAAGGGAAGTTGAAAGAAGTGGGAGAGGGACACCGCGGAGCCGTGCGAAATCTAGCGACCCGGTGCCTGTTCGAATAGGCCACACACCGCGAACAGACCCCGAAGTGCTGTGGATAAACCGGGCCGGAGAGGACGCTTACACTAAGCGGGGGCTGTCCTGCTTTTTACTACTGGTGAGTGGCTAATGTTAGCGAGCTAAATGCTAACAGCGGAGGGCTCCTCCCGAAGCGGCCCCGGCTAAGCAACGTTCCCCCGGCTAGCCTGCACCTGGGAGGGCCGTGCTCGTTAGCCGAGGGAAGCGCGGCTCCTCGCATGTACGGACCAACAGTTCACGGTTGTTCACTCTTAACACAACACAGAGGCATCTTGAGATAACTGTTCGACGAGGAAGTTTAACTACATTCGCCATTTTTCCTCCGTTCTTTCTCTCTCCAGACAACGTAAGCCTTGTTAGGTTAGCTGTACACACCCAAAACCTACATCATCATCTGAGCTCTGATATTCTCAACCGTTGCGTAGGCGTCTGAACCCGTAGTTCACGATATTAACTGCGATTTATTCAATCTTTCACTGACGGAATCCGCTTGTTGATCGGGGAGCTAGACAGTGCCAACCTACGACCTAGCTCTGTTGCTAACACTAGCTGTTTGCTAATTAAAGCTAATAACAGGTTATATTTGGTTGTCCCGATGTCGTAACGCGATTTCTGCGAAGTTGTTGGTAATTATTTTTGGACTAGAGGCTTTGGGAGCTGTGTGACTACCATAAATACGCTTTGTCTTACTCTTAAGGTTTATAAAAAATGTAAGTGTGTAAACGACGCATCCTCGATCATGACAACTTTTCCCAAGTATGTTAGCATAACCTTTCGGATTTAACTGTCAAAGTAGCTGATGCTTGAAAAATCTTTGAACATATAGGGGAAAAAAAGTTAAACAGGATAGAGCAAGTGATATTTATTTAACATTTATAAATGTATATCTACCTGTTTAACTCTGTTAATTCTTATTATTTTGGCTTACATGAAACGAAAATAAACTCTAAAATTACACAACAATTCAATAAGTATTTTTCATATCCAGGAACGAAAGACCCTTTTAAAATGTGAAGATTTACAGTTTTATATCTGCCCAGAATAATCAGTTAAGGCTTGTTTTGCATACATTACTGCATTAGTGCGGCGTGGCACGGAGGAAATCACACCGTGGTTCTGCTGAGATGCTAAGAAAGCCTGGGTCTACACCGTTTTATTAGCACTTACATCTTTTATCTTTTTCCTGACAATAATAGATTATCTTCGAGATTTAGATCAGAGAGTTTGCTGGGTGATTAGTGATGATCAAAAGTGATCTAATGGTTATTAAAGAGGTTATTGGTACCATAAGCAGTCCAGACAGGTCTCAGTTCATACTGGAAAATTAAGTCGGAATCAAATCAGAGTTTGTCAACAGAGTAAACATGCAATTGTCTTAAGTTTCTTGGTAGATAGGTGTGTTGATTTTAGTATTAATGAAACTATGGACCAACATGAGCAGATGAGACGGCTTCCCAAATGGTTTCTGACTGTGGAAACGTCTTGCTTGAAATCCCCTTCCAGACGGCGACACCTTTGTTCCCAAATGAAATCCTAAATCTTGTTTAATCTAAAAGGAAGCCTGAGTTTGAGGAGCAGTTCAATCTTTCTCCGTTTTAATCCAGGTAAGGTCAGGTTCTGGAACGGCATGTGACAGTTGTAGCTTTGGTTCTGGATCGGTCTATGTACTTAGGACTTTGAAACACTGACTCCAGCTTAACTCTGAACCCAGTGAATCTCACCCAAACTCTCAAACGGACTACTTCACAACGCAAAGGCGGTGTTTTACCTTCCATGGAACCTTGTATTAAAATGGTTTAGACACACCAGGAGGGATGAACAGCCAGCTTCCTCAGCGATGAGCTGTTGGGGTTTACGTTTGTTGTTGTCACTTGTATAATTATCAAGTCAACAGTCTTTTCAGTGCATATCTGGGACACAACAAAACATTTCTGTATTAAAAACATTAATTTGGTCAGTATATGTGATGTCTCTGATTTAGAAGTACTCTAATAATCTTGTCAATCTCTCATATTGTTTCTATTTTATAGTCCCTGTACATGAGTGTTTCAGATGCTGTCAGCCCAATTGTGTGTAGGCATATTGGGCACTTAAATATGCAAATATTGCAGCCACACCAATTCTTTGCAAGGATAATATTGCAATTGCTACCTGGCAAAGCTAACAACCAGAGAAACAAATACTTTTTTTAAACATACTTGTGCAATATAGAATATTCAAAAAAACATAAAATCGTAAGGACAATTCCCTTTCTTACGTAAGTTGTGGTGTTGATCCAGAATTTTGTAGTTCTATATCACAAGTAGAAAGTAAAAAGAAGATAATTATGTTTTTATTATTATTATTTAAATTTCACCTTGCTATAGCCAGTAAGGCAGCATTTCCCCCCCTCCAATCATTTTATTGGCAAAGTTTGCAAAATCCCAAACCCACCAAACAGAACCAGAATTGCAGCTCTAAATATTAAGTCTATTCTTACCTAACCCAAGGAGGTTTTCCTGAGTGTTTTGTCCAAACTTGTCTTCTAATCCCCTTTGAGTCATAACTTAAATCCTCCCCGAGGCATTTTTGCAGCTTTTCACAGCTGTAGGATTTCGGGACAACACATTCGTTGTAGAAATCTAAGAAGGTTTTTGTGTCCACAGTTTTTACTCGTTCAAACATAAAAGTAAATAGTTAAGAATGTAATAATGTATACTTTTATATTGTACTGCATAGAATCATTAAAAAGTGTAATTGATAAAGTTTTATTTTTTTATTTCCCTTTATGAATTTATAAAAACTATTTTTTGTTTTGTGAGAAATAACACAGAAAACTTATATATTGTCTTTATGTCTCTGTTACACAGTGTTTTCCCAAGCATTTTGGTTTGAGAGGACGTGTTATATCTGGATACAATTTGTGCAAACTGTAAATTTGATTATTTGCTACTATAGCTGTTGGAGATTCCCAGTCAGTCAGCTAAGGATCAAAATCTGCCAGGTTTCCTGTGATTTTTTCACTATAATTCTTGTGGATTTACAACTCCTACTTTTAACAAAGACATCACTTTTTTTTCTTTTTCTTTTGGTTACGATCCTTTGAGAAAAATGTCAGAATAAGTCAAAACTGGGATTGGCTGGTCTGAGCTCAAGGAATTTTGGATATCTGTTTTGGCAAAGGAAAAATCTCATTGGTTTGTCTTTAATATCTGAAATAGGAAATAGATAGAAAGCATCGATACTATAGTTAGAAGGTTTAAGGTCAGCGACTCAATTCTTAATATGATCTCTAAGACTTGAAATAAGCAATACAACTTCTGGATGTCATTACAGATTTTTAAATATTTAAAAGATTAAAAAAATAGGTGTAAATTCATAAAATGCATACAGTTTATTTAATTATTGGCAGTTTTTGTACTCTTAAACCAGAAATACTCAGTTAAAAAACACAATAGATTGCTATATTGAAAACAGTAACATTTTATTTTAGAAAACATTAAATAAATGAAAGAATCTGCATTTCACAAATACGAGAGAATACAACAGAATACAAGTAAAGTAGCTGAGAAATAAATGTACAGACAGGACAGACTGGAAAAAAGTAGTAATAATAATAATAAGTAGGTATCACGTTATGATGTCACAATGTTCTGAATTTCCTGTCCAGCTACATTAAAAGTACCATCTCTCTGGTCTTATGTTTACCTTGGAGCCACTTACCTTTATGGAGTGCACACAATTTAGATAGGTATGATGATGCTTGATAATTTAAAACTAAACAGGAAACCAGAAAAGGCCTGTACAGTTGAGATGTCATAAGTAAAACTTATGCTGTTTTATTGTTCTAAACCAAAGAGCAGGACTGGGAAATCTCAAAGGAAAGAATGTTGCTTTCTAAAAATGTGAAAAATCATCAGACTCCAGCAAGGAGTCTTAGAAGGAAAGGGATATTTGGCAACTGGATTTAACATTTTTTATTTTTTTTATAAAAGTGCCTTGAACTGATCTGGATCTTTGTTTCTGTCCCCCCTTTTTACGTAGGTGTCAATAAACTTTTCTGCCACCACATCAGCATCCAGGGGAAGAAACCACAGAGAGTGACATGGCAAGTAGAGGCGGAGCCACACGACCCAATGGACCCAATGCAGGCAACAAGATATGCCAGTTCAAACTTGTGCTTTTAGGAGAGTCGGCGGTGGGAAAGTCAAGTCTTGTACTGCGGTTTGTTAAGGGTCAGTTTCACGAATTCCAGGAGAGCACGATCGGAGGTATGTATGATGATGAGTTCAAAAATGTTCTCTGTGGGAATCAGTGATGCAGTAAATGAAAGTATGAGTTAAGGTTAATAACAAACAGCTGTAACAAGAATCCAAGACACTTCCAAATCTGAACATTTATTTGACATTAGCTGAGGAACAATGCTACCATATCACAAACGGGGAAGCAGATATGGCCTTTTATGAAACTTTTTAAAACATAGATGGTACCGTTACATGTAATTATTCCGATTAAAAAAATGGATGATTTAGTGCTAAACTCATGTAAATATCTTCATTGTTAATACTGAACTGTTGCTCACAATACTTAGATTGGCTCTGACTACACGAAACACACTAAAGATTTGAATAAATGTTTATCTTAGAGCAGTTACTTGTAAACCAAACAAACCGGCATAATTTACCGCAAAGAAAAGGGGAATAGCAATATTCTGGTAGCTGTATTTTCTGCTTTTGATCTTACCAATATCGTTGCTCTGACAAGCACATGCGTGCTTATGCACGCTCCTCCCAACAGCCGAGTCAAAGGATTAGCTAATTTAAATGAGTGAGCGATGCAGTGGTTGGCTGGGTGTGTGGTTTTATATTTTCTTACGTAAGTTCTAAATTACAGCGATTTAGCTGCCAACATGTTATCGTGAGGACGCCATCCGTCAAACTACTCAAACCTTACAGTTAGATTCCATCTCAATATGTCCGGCCCACAAATGTAACGTCAAGCTCATTCTGAATCTGCGGTTGGTGAAACTGAAAATGCTGATTATAGCTGATAAAACTCTTTTTTAATGGCTTAAACATCTTAATTTTTCTTAGTTTTACCATTAAGTTTTTTATGGAGAAGATGAAACATTAACAGGAGAGATTTCCAAGCTGTACTGTTAGATATGATTTAAAAAATAAAAAAAAAATGGTGGTAACTTTCACTTTTTGTCGGTGTGGCTAAAATATATTCTCTCGAACCATTTCATGTGCTTTAGAAATAAATAAATGGCAAATAGCCTAAAGCTATCCTATGTTTTTAGGTTTCCTTAGACTAAAATATAACAGGGTTTGCACCTTCAGTGATGTTGCTAGGTACGCGTCTGGCGTCTCTGACGCAATAAAATCTGAAAGGAGCAGTGAATTCACCATGCATGCGGCATATGGACGCAACTCATTTTTCTCATGGAAAAGCATACATTTTGAACAAAATGTGTGTTTAAAATCACAGTAAATAGCTAAAGGAACCTGTCAGCGCACGTGACAAGTGCTTTGTCCACCCTTTTTGCCATTAACTCAGCGTCGACATGACCTTTTGGGCACGATATCGCAAGATGCTAGTTTAGCCGCTACAACAGGGCTGCCCAAAACGTCGGTCGCGAGAGGAATGCGGGTCAATCGCACGGCACTAAAGGAAGTAGGACCGCATCCATCCTGCCTTTTTGTCTTTTTTCACATACCGGGCGCCCGACAGCTTACTGATACGCATTAAACCACGCATGAGCACTCTACGTTAGGTTTCCGTTAGCTGCCGTAGCAAACCACGGAGTCTGTCTCTTAGCAGAGGCGGAACTAGAAGGGGGTGCCGTGGGTGGCACTGGAACCCTCTGATAAAAAATGAAAATAAATATACAATATATACAAATAGGTGTTGTGCTTTCTTTTGTGGTTAGATCCCTTAGGACTTTTAGGCTAGCTCTCAAACAGGAAAGGTGTGGGCACCCCTGCGCTCCAACAAGTCCGTAAACGCGGATTTGATTTAAACAATAAATAATAAAAACTTTTTCTTAGTTGGATTCAGGTTTTAATTGCTCTATGTGTTCACTCAGATCAATAATGTTCTAAATGGACATGCTGTAATGAAATAAGTTAAGTAATGCTCAAGCGGCGTCTGTGCCTCCACCTTCCCCCCACCCACCCCCCAAAAAAAAAACATTGGCAAGCAGGGGCTCACAACATATCAATGGCTTTAAAGTTTATCACTACACTATAAGAAATAGAAGAATATCGGAAATATAAATATATAAATTTGAGATCCATTGGATTTCTCAGGGACCCACTCAAATCGCCACCTGTGGGTCCTGGGGACTCACTACATTGACAACCTGTCAACATCACTGCACTTTAAGTTTTAATCATGTTTAGATGTCTCGGAAGAACAAAGAGCCTCAGAAAAAACTGAAGCGAATTCCTCATTCATGCTCTCATAGTTTCTCGTAGTTGTTATACAATTTGTCGAGGTAAAGCTGTGTGTTGTGTATAGAAGCTTGTATAGAAACTGGGAGACAGTCGTATTTCATTGAATATGCTATTTTTATGAGAAATTCATAAATCCGGGGAAAAGGGTTGTGAATTGTATTAGAAGCAAAGCCTTTCTGTCAGGAAGCAGCTAAATAAATAAATAAAAAAATGTCCCTAAATCTTTCTGTACCAAGTCCTTTAGCTTCTAACCCTTCTGATTTTGCATGTTCAGTGCGAGCATGGGCGCTGGCTCGTGTTACTTTCAGCAAAACGCGCTTTGTGTCGCTCAGCGTGTGACTCGCCTTATCTGCTTTGTCTCCCCGCAGCTGCCTTCCTGACTCAGACGGTATGTTTGGACGACACGACAGTCAAATTCGAAATCTGGGACACAGCTGGTCAGGAGCGCTACCACAGTCTGGCCCCCATGTACTACAGAGGCGCCCAGGCAGCCATCGTGGTCTACGATATAACCAACGAGGTAAGCCAGGTGCTTTCTGCGTTGTTTTCTATGCAGCCTTGTTGCTAATCTTCGCTAGCTTGCAGGTAAATATTGCGGCATATGAGGAAATGGCCGTGGTGGGGATTTACATCTGCGATATTATTTTCTTTTGAGCGACGTTGAGGTTAAAAACGGGAGCTTATTTTTAAAACTTGAAACGCTGCGAGATGAGTCACGCCTCAACATCAGTGGACAGCAGACGATGTTTATAGACATTTTGTACCAACTTTTTCATTGATGCTTAATAGTTCTTTATCTAAAGCAAACTTTAAAACCACTGTGTTGTTTAATCGTTGTAAACAAACAGCTTCCTCAAATAGATTTATTTGAACAAGTATTGATTACGTCTAAGGCAGGACAAAAATAAATATATTAACTAATTATATGTTAATAATCTCACCTGAAATACAGATTTGGATCATGTGCTTGTTTAGCTTTGTTTCCACATGACTATTAGTTTGCAAACTTTGCAGCTTTAGTCATTGTAGTGACTGCAAATTAATTCTTATTAGATTCAAATGCTTGTTTGGTACCAAAATAAGACATTTTTATTCATATTAACAGTGCAGGTATAGCTGTAAAGCCATCGCTTTACCGCTGTAATCTGATGGCGGTCAGATAAACTCATAACTATTGCCTTCATGTGTTAGTTGTTGTCACATTACCCTGCATGAAGATGCATAATCCCTTTATATTAAGACAACCCGACAGGCAGGATATCTGTTTTACAGTAACGGTTATCGTCAGGATCTTTTAAGGTAAAACATTTAGTTGTAGCAAAAATGGTGAAAAGAGATCGTCTCGTCAGGATGGTGCTACAGAATCGTGTTGCCACCAGAGCACAGCTTTTTCTTTTACTGGAAGTGAGCGGTTCAAGAAAGACAACAAAGAAGTTGCTGGTATTACAGCTCATTGAAATCATTAAGGATTAATGTGCATAATTTGTCAAAATGTTTTTTTTTTTTTTAATAAATCATCCCTTTGATTGTTTGAAACACCTGGAAAAATCATTTTCTGGGCAGGAAACTCTGTCCCCGAGCTGTCCCAGTGATCCATCTGTGGAAGTGTCTTCCGACTATTCATTGGTTGCTGCCAAGGAAAACATTAGAGGAGGATCGCTTCCTCCCAGTTCAGCTCAGCATACTGCCTTGATTAGACCGTGGGATCAAAACATTCTCCCAGCAGCAACTTCTTTTAACAATTTGATAAGGATCTGCGGATGTTCCAGTGTGATGGTCTTCCTGGACAGAGGGGAAAAAAAGTGATAGTGAACTTGATCATAGAAATGTTGAATTTGTGGTCAGAAAAATCCAAACGCTGCTGTTGTTGTTCTTGTTATTACTGTGGTAATAACAGATGTATTATTTTTTTATATTAAATATAAAATCAAGAGAACTAATCTCACTATGACAGAGGAGCTTTTTTTTTTTTTTTTTAGGGAGCACTAGTGGATATTGAACAAAAGGCCTCATGAAGACCAAGACACAGCAGAAAGGACATGAATAAAGCTGTGGATACATTTAACCGTCTAGGTGGAACTGTAGGAGTGGGCTGCTCTGTTTTGGTCTTTGTGGAGAAGAGGCAAAACGAAATGTTCTCATCTTAAAAGAAAACCATAAAAATGGCCATTTGAAAGTTTCCAGATGTAGGTAACATTTTGCCAGGCGTGTCAGAAGGCACCGTGTTCAGATGAGACAAAAGCGCGATATGTGGCGGAAAACTGGACCCCAATTGAAAGCAAACCTTTGAGAAAAGTGGTGGTACATTCATGCTGTGGGGATGCTTTTTATCAGCAGTGGCAGGTTGTTGGTCAGAGTTTACGGGAAGGCAGATTGAAGGAAATTCAGGGCGATACTGACCCTATTTGACCGTATTTCCCGTTTTTTTTTTAAGCTTCTCTGCATGACGTCGGTGCGTTTTTGTTTTCATTATATTATCTTTTTATTTGCTTTTGCTTCCCTAAATTATCTGATTCTAAAATCCCTTTTGAAGACTCATCTTGTTATGTTTTTTTTTACCTTTGACACAATCTAAGATGTTGGCTTTGTTGTTTTGTATTTTACTGTTTCATCCGCAGTACTAGTATTTTTATAAAAGTACAATTATTATTATTATTATTACTGATCAAATCAGGCTTGTGACTATATCATAATTGCAATATCAGTGTGATCCATATTTATATCGCAAAGAACTGTGAATATATTTTAAGGGTTTTAAAGTTGTTTTTTTTTTTTTTTTTTTTTTTTTTAAATAATCAATGCAATATTGATTGATGCAGAAAAGCTCAAAACGGACACAAACGACTTGGCAAAAGAAGCAAAAATTGTGTAGCGATTTAATCCTGTGGGTGTTTTGGGTGCTTTAAATACAGACGACATGATGCGGTAAACATAAGGCCAGAAGTACAAATCACGTTTAAATTTCAATTAACCCAAATTTGTTTGTAGGCTAGAATCATTAAACAGATAAACACGGCTTAGTTTACTTGTTTACTTTCTGTACTTGAAAGCTTCATGGTTCCTGAGAGCATTTCTGTTTAAAGGATCAGTTTTAATAAATTGTCGCTCCGACCTCGTTCTCCATCATTTTGGACTTGATCGTTAGCTGCCCTTAACCCTCTTTGTTCTGTTTGCCAGGAGTCATTTGTACGAGCGAAGAACTGGGTCAAAGAGCTTCAGAGACAAGCCAGTCCAAACATCGTAATAGCCCTGGCCGGGAACAAGGCGGACCTCGCAAGCAAGAGAGCTCTGGACTTCCAGGTTTGTCCCGTTGAAACTTTTATGATTTCATGAAATAATTCACCATCGATAACTTAGAAAGATGAGTTTTTCCTCTTATCGTTTAAGCATTTCTTTTCCGCCTGTTCGTGGTCTTTATACAGCGTCATAAACTGTTTGCGACGCTCTGTTACAGGACGCACAGTCATACGCAGACGACAACAGTTTGCTTTTCATGGAAACTTCAGCAAAGACCTCCATGAACGTGAACGAGATTTTCATGGCCATCGGTGAGTAAACAGTCTTGTCAAGGGCCTTGTCATTGTTGTCCCTGTTGCAAACACCGCATCTGAAGCTTCATATATCGTATCTGTGGTTCATGAAAGGTGGATAGATAAATCAAACAACACTCACTGCTCTTCCCCCATAATGGCAATCATCATTCGTTTGACTAAAGTATATTTACATAGATGCTGCTGTATTCTTAACCTGTAGCATTCAACAAAGACCAGGAAGGTTGTTTGAGTTTTTTCTATTTGAATTTATGTAAAAATTAGTCACTGATCTGCAGGTAGAGATGAGATGCTCCCAAATTTACTGTTTATTTAAATATATTCAGGCATTTGTTTTTACAGGTGTTAATAGTTCACTATAACTTTTTTGATTACCTGTAAATCGATCAGGTTTCTTTGAACTGAGCATCTTGTTGAGGAAAGAATCGGAGATGGAGAAGATGAAGAAGCTACTGTGAAGCCCCTAAAAGTCATATTTACTCTCTACCGTAAAAAAAACAGACTTTTAACATTAAAAGCAACTGAATGCAGTTTTAAGGGGTAAAGCAGTGAATTTGCTTGCACATTTTATCACTAGATGGCACTGTGGAGTTTTTTTTAGGAACGCATTAACGAACTCAGACTTTGATGAGGTCTGCAACATTATAAATAACAGGCAAACATAAATCTAAATTTACTCCAATCACGTTAGATTGGCTTTTATACGTTTCTGAAACCAGCATAGGGGATTCAATGTTTTTTTGTTTTTATGTTGTTGTTTTTTTTCAAGTTGAATTATGTTTGAGTTTTAAAGTGTTTCTTTTAGGTTATTACTTGGCCCTGTGTTAAAACACTTATTTATTGCTAAGGAGCAAAAAAAACCTGTTTTTTCTTTAAGGTGCGTAGACTGATAATAATAATAATAATTTTAATAATTATAACACATAGCTGCCGCTTTCCCTCTTACACCCAGCTGTAGCATCAAGCATCAGCTTAGTTTTTCTCCTGGCTGTGCTGACAGGGAGGCTGAGCTTTATCATAGACTTTAACAGCAGCCCTTTTAAAACTAACTTTTGTTTATCCGACTTTGATGCACTTGGCCGAGGATCAGTGTTATAAAGTCCCTTTTACAAGCCGCGTTACAAAAACAATCTCCTGCGATTGCTCCTGAGCGAACAGCCTCACCGATCGACGTTTTGTCGCCTCTGCAGCAAAGAAGCTTCCGAAGAACGAGTCGCAGGCCGCCGGAGCCAGCAGCGGACGGAACCGGGGCGTGGACCTGACGGAGACGGCTCAGCCAAGCAGCCGCCCCTGCTGCAGTAACTAGCCCAGCTGCTTTGCCCACCTCTCCCTCCTCTCTGCTCCCACAACGGCATCTGGACGTCCAACCCTCCCTGACTTCCAGATGTGCAACTATTTCATCACCCTCACTTCCCTGGAATAGCTAAAAGACTCTGTATAGCTGCATTTCTAATACCTTTTGTTTATGTTCAATTGTTTTGTTTTGTTTTTTTAAAACTTTTTTTAAGAAGTGTTAATCAGTATACGGATGCATGTATCACTACAACTCCTAAAGAAACAAAACAACAAAAAAAGAAAAGAGAAGCAACACATTTTTATCATCTATTCAGTTTAAAGACTAACCCTTATTTCAGAAACTTGAGCGAGTGAGAAACCCGTGAACGTGTGATCTTGGCATGTGTGAGAGCGCAGATGCGGAGACTCTTTTCTCATTCAGCGGGGTCGACTGGATGTTGTAGCCTGTGTTCGGGTCCCTTTTGTTGTATGTCCTACAAAGAACATTTGAGTAGAAGCGGTGCGAGGAGAGGATCGCCCCGCAAGCCAGCTCACGTCACATTACCTGGAACAAATGTTAATCCGAGTCTTCTTACGGGATATCTGGGGAAAAATAGGTCTATTACTGCCCAACCTAAATAGACATTTGTTAGCTCCTGTTCCGATGAGGCCTGTAGTAAACCTGAATCTGTGTTTAAAAAAAACAACAGATATTGTAACGTTTTTATTGGCTGCAATGTCGTCATCCTTCTTTATTTCAGCTAACAACGCTCAGCAGCTCACCTGGTCGTTTATTCAGAGACTCCGATCAATTGTACAGTTCAACATTCGCCTCCTTTGGTTCCCCCCCCTCTTGATGCTCCTCAAACCTGCTCCGATGTTAGGCAGTGACGGTCTTTTTAGAATACATGTAGTGTTAACAAAAATTCTTCTCTGGTGTCTTGTCAGCTTTTAAAAACATTTTTTTTTATTATTTTAAATGAATTCTTTCAGTTTCTCTTCTTTTTAGAAAAAAGCTCCACGGTCGTGTTTGAACGAAACTTTTATTGCATTGCACAGTGTTGATCATGTTTTGATTATTGACAACTGCCCTTGGATTTTTTTTTTTTTTATATGACGAACTGTATTGGATTCGCTAACCTTTTGGATGTGGGCGCAGAGCGTATTTAACCTACCTGGTGGTCTCTCTTACAGCTCAATGAATTCTAATGATGTAAAAGAAACAAAAAAACAGCATTACTAGTGATGGGCTGATCCGTTTTTGAGTGTCTGAATCTTAATAAATCCAGTAAAAAGGTGTCTGGTATGACTATGTGTGATGAGCGACTATAATGTGAAACATAGATTTTGGTTTTTGATTCAGTTAAATTACTTTTTATGATCATTGATCAAGCCTGACACCCAAGTGTTGTAGACCCACTCATCGATACAAACAAAATTGGGAAAACAGATTAAATAAATCATGGTTTTATTTAGTGGGTTACAAGAACCAGACCCACACCTTTTTTTATTATTAAAGAAGATTTAAATCAAACTTTCCCTGTTCAGATCAGTTTGAACTACAAAATTGTTTTGTTTTTTTTAATCTACCAAATGCCACAAGAGAAACGGTTTTATATTATTCAAAATTAGAAATATACCACATAAAACAACCTGAGGTAAAGCGGTTAAGAGTACTGGTTGGCTGAGGCTGTTATCTAGTTCACCGATGAGAAGGAAGTGACTTCATCAGGGTGTGACAGCAGGCCTGCAAAAACAAAAAATAAAAACACAAGAGGGAAACTTTTTGTAAGAAAGACCCAGTGGACATAATAAAGTGTCATAAAAGCAAAAGAAAAGTGAGTCGCCGGGTAAATTCCTGCTTTAAAACACGATTCAGCACTTCTTGTGGTTTACAGCAAGTTTATTTGCACATAACTGTTAACACACAAAGTACCTCAATGAGCCTTACAGAACCGTATCAGCATTTAAGGGAAAACTACAATGAAAATAATAAGCATAAAACTAGATATATACACCAAATAAAAGGACTGAACTACTTTAATACAACTTTTAATTTAACTACATTTATTCCATGGGTTCTATAATTTCTTGATTAGCTGATCTGCAAAATAAGGAAGCGACAGGAGAACATGCCATTCAAGTAAGGAGGATATGTGTAGATAACAATGACATGCTATCTATTGGATGTCCCAACCAGATCTTCAGGAGGAATTCTGTGGAAAAGAGCCACAAATGTAAATATGATCACTGGATTTTATAATTTTTTTTGTATGAAAGAGATCCGTTTGCGTTAAATACTTTATGTGGGGTTGAAGTGAAACGAGGAAATTGTAAAATAGCACGTCACTGTTGGTGTGTGGCGAAGCCTCTGTGATGATTTATGGCTCTTTCCTCTTTAAAAACATTGGAAATCTTGCATAATGAACTCTTTGAAAAAATTAATTATAAATAGAAATTTGGTTGACTTATGCAAAAATTATAGACTTTTCTTTTTCGAAGCAATTCGAGGTCCACGATTTTACCCAGAGAAAAATAATTGAGAACTGAAAAAAACAAAAAACAAAACCAATGACAACTACAAATGAGTCATACACACATTTTCCAGCATCTCACTTGTTCTCCTCTCTTACTTTGATGTCTCTGCATATTTCCATCCCCTTGACTCCTCTCTCAGCCTGACACTCGACACACTTCACATCCTCAAAGGCCACATCAGACGATTCATGTTCACGGCTCTCAATCAGCCAAATCACCTAATAGCCATGAGTCAAAACACACTTCTCGTGTCCTCATGAACGGCTTCATTCGGCTCATAACCACACAAAACGCTGCACTTACATAAATAAGGAGTTGAACTAATCACTAATGTGAGCATAACATCTTACAGCTTTGATTGCATTTACAAGGTAGCGATGCGTTGTTGATTAAAGAACATTATCCTATGTTCATAATACTACGTTATTTACGCTTTTTCCATCTGATTATAATGAATTATTACTGTTGGCTCTTGCAAACTGAGGATCTGATCTCAAAGATCATTTATTTATACAAACTTACACAGTAAAGTTGAATGTATTCTGTATTTTACCGGGCTTCATAAAGAGAGAAGGAATTGGGTTAAACCAAGGTTTGCCATTGCCAATTTATCACAGAGCAACATATGACAAGCAATCAAGTATACACACACACACACACACACACACACACACACACACACACATACACACTTGAGTGCAATTTAAATTTAAATTACCATTCATATTTTATGAATCTGGGAGGAAGCCAGAGTACCCAGAGAGAACCCAGGCATGCACAAGACAGTCCAGTGACACAATCCACTGATGTTTTTACTGTTTTTTGTTGTTGTTATTTTCTTATTTATTTAGGTTTGGGTTTTAAATCACACTGTCACACTTGTTTGGTATTGGGGAAGATCTTTGATGCTGCGGGTCTTCTGTTCCTTCAGAGGACCTTGCATAGATAGTCTAATGAACCCTGTCTAATACCTGGAGATTTTAGATAAAAATGTACTGGATTTTTACTCAATGCTATGATAGAAAGCCAACAGAAAGGAACAAGGAGGAACAATGGTTGCTGTTTATCAGTCTGACTAGATGTATGAGGTTGTATAATAATCATGCAGGTGCTGTATTTATACTGACCACATAAAAAAAGGATTTATATACAAGACACATTTCTGCAACCACCAGTATGTTTACATAGTGATAACAAGAGACACTTTAAAGCTTTTTTTAAATCAGGCGTTGGACTCAATTGGTGTCAGAAGACACATTTTTCTACAACGGACAACGGACTGAAGCACACTGCTCTCTCCTGGCCCTCCAAATCCAGGCTGTGCACCCTGAGCTGATGGATAGATGGGGTTTTTGATCAACACATATCCACATCCTAGGCTGTGGTGTGGTCAGTTATTTTATCTGTAGAGCGAGAAAAAAAAGAAGCGTGCATCTCGTCTGAAGACCATTTACAAGGATGATTGTAAAGAAATTTGGTTTTGGGAGTAAATGTTTTGTTAGGTGGCATGCAAATTAAATAAGAGCGTTAAACCTTCTTTCCCCTTTATGTGATAAGTAGCACATAATGATAAAGTGGCCAGGGCAAAGATGCATACATTTTTCTTGGTATTTTTCATCAGATAAAAATATAAAAAAAAAAAAAAAAAACACACAAACATCGCCCTGAACTCTGAATAAAGGGATCAACACATCACTTGTGTGTAATTTAATCTGAGCATGAGAACAGCCGCTTCGGTGAGGGCCTCCGAGGTTTATTTTTATATTTCAAGAGAACATTGGTGAATAAACAGCATTGTAAAGATCAAGGGAAAACAGCAGACATATCGGGGAGAATGTTCCATACAATGGCTAAAGCAGAATTAAGTTATAGAGAAATGTCCAGGGCATTTTATTTCAATTTACTACTTACATTTGTGCACCTTTGTGTTAGTCTATCACGCAAAAAAAAAAATCCATTAAAGTATGTTGTGATGTGAATTTAAGAGTAACGTACTGTAACCTTCGCTGAGCTGTCCCTTTGTCTGAATTGTCCTGCGGCTGTCAATCGTAGCAAGAACTGTGGAATACTGATGCCTTTAATATCATTTAAAATAATAATGAAAGTATTTACAGTTCATCCTAAAGCGTTGATTTGGACGAGTGTAAGAGGAACTGTGGATATATTTATTTGTACGTGTAAGCGGTTTCTCCTAAGCAGAGCAATAAACTGTGTCAGTGCTGAGCCTTAGAAACACCAAACATTGCATTTCTGGTTTTAATTTGTCATCTTGCCTTTCAAATGGAAAGCAGCAAATGGGACACTGTGTCGAGACTCATGCAAATTTATTCCAAGCAGGCAAAACAAAACAAGCTTTTAAATTTCCAAAGCTCTGTTTGGGTTTGGATATATGAAGCTGTCATTCAGCTTTTGTTTCAGATCTTCCAAATGTAAATATCTGCACATTTTTGCATGGAAGTGACTGAAAACTTTGTTTTGATGATGTCTAAGACATTTCTCCACTTCAGTCCCGTTATTCAGTAGGAACCGCGTTTTTGTACGGCGCTGTTAAACAAGTTTCCAGAACCTGTCACTTGTTCCACAGTTTGTTATGTTTCATGCTCATTTTGTTATTTTTTATCCAGCTAATACATCTACCTAACATGCACCTCTGTGCCAAAGTTCAGCTCGGCTGTTCGAGGTTGTTTATAAATTCATTAGGACTAAAGAAACTGTTTTATTCAAATCTTCCAACCCTTCACTCATTGCTTTACTAAAGCGGCTGCAAGACCAATCATACAAGCTTGAAAGGCCTTCTTCTTTAGAGGTTTATTCGATTTTCCTTGGCAGAAAACTAAACTGAATTAGTTTAAGAACATCACAGCACCAGCTGTGACTCACTCGAGTCAGTCCATGAGCTTTTTATTCGCCGGTGTGAATGCTGAGGTGAGGATAGCCGACATGCTGACGCACAAACAGAAGGCTGACACGATTTATTGGAATAGGCAGATTTCAAGTAATATTTATGTGTTATGAGATGTGATGAGGGATCCGTTTCCTCAGTTCGGATTTCGGGGAGCAGAACATGTGGTCTTCTACGGAACACCTGGTTCGGGCTAGATTAGGGCTGAAAGAGGCCTTTCGCTTTTTGATTGAGAACGGTGAACGAGGTCGATGATTGAGGACGATGAGCACCCATAGCGCTCCATGACCAACCTCCTTTAATCAAGCAGACAACGGGGAACGGATGGAGAGATAAAGGAACGCAGAACTCCTGGCAATTAACATCATGATGTATTTAAATTAGCCACACGATGCCACAATTGTTAAGACACAGCCTCTGTTTGATTTTTTCTAATTTAAATACTGTGATGTCGTGTCAGACCATCTCCAGTTTACAGAACTGATGGTTTATTTGACCAAATTAGTTTTCCTCTTCTTTTTGTTCCCAGGTGATGGCAGCAGTGTACCATTGTTAAACTATATACCCCTGCTGGTATTTAATAGCAGCAGCCAGTCTGTCCCTGTCTCTAATATCTGTAGTTTAAGTCAGAAACGTTATGAAAAATGTTATGCATTCCCCTCCTGTCAAATGTTCTCTGTTTTACTTATCATATAGTTGGGCTTTGAATGGCAAAAATATGACTTAATAAATCGGACAAGAAAGGAATGAAATTTTCCTTCTAAATAAATTTCATTTTACATTCTTTAAATTAGCATTGTTGTAGAATAAAACAATAAAATCTGTTTCCTATTATTCAGGTTCTGTAGCCCAAAGCTGTA
Organism: Orestias chungarensis; assembly: GCA_032876305.1. Taxonomy (NCBI): domain Eukaryota; kingdom Metazoa; phylum Chordata; class Actinopteri; order Cyprinodontiformes; family Cyprinodontidae; genus Orestias; species Orestias chungarensis. The sequence continues at coordinate 2,413,083 of JAVLVB010000902.1, read as the reverse complement.
CCTCTAGATGTACTCGAGTCCACTGATGAAACATAATTACTTTGCTGCTCGAACAAACAGGGCAAAACACAGAGAAGTAAGATATTTTCTAACATGCCCAAGGGCCTTGAACTTCTTGTGTATCATTTCTCTACAAAGAAGAACATTGTGAGTTTTTTATAGAGCTTTCATTTTATGTAATCATCGCTGCAGAGCATCAACAATGGTTAGGTATCGGCGACCACTTAGGCCAAACACAATAGTTATGATGCTCATGCAGACGTTAATTACTGTTGTGCTGGCGGTTCTGCTCTGACTGATTTATTTCCTCACACCGGTCATTACAGTGCACAGCTACACAGAAAGCAAAGAAAGGGTCATGAGATATAATAGCAGGCCTTTTCCACGTTTATCCATCAAAAGACAGAAATGTCGTGAGACAGGTAATATCCGAGCCATGTCCTGGCTGGCTGCGTTTGATGTGTTGACGTAGAGCACAAGGTTAGACCTTCTAAAAGTCACGGCTGCCGGCCGCTCCGATCTCCATAGCCGGTGGCATGCGTCACCTGTCCCGGCTGTAATACGTGACCCTGGGACCTCGCCATGGTGACAGCCTCATCACAGATAACTCGGCTGGCAGCCATTCTGTTTGCCATGATGTTATGATGTGTAGCCTTCCGGTGATGACCGGGGCTCCACGCTGCACAGCTTCAGCTCCTCGTCTTGAGGCTGCCACTTTTTTTTTTTGTTTTTTTTCCATCCACATCCACCTGCAGGCTAAAGAGGAAGCAGTTGGCAAGGCGACGAAACGCCGCCGCAACACGTCATGAGTTCATAAGGTTTACCAAAGAGTGCATGATGCCTGTTTAGATCCGCAGAGCTCCGCCCTGTAGCCCACTCAGGTTATACAGGTGCTACGTCTCAAGAGAGTCAAAGGTTTAGCAAAATGAGCTTCCGATATGTTTTGCTTAGAATTGTAGGCTGCTGGATTCAGCTGATACATTCAGGAGACGCTAATCAAAGCAACAGTGTGGTTATATTTTATTTTTTTATCCTATGAACAATCTGATGACTTGCCACGCTTGTTGCGGTCATTTTAACTAAACCTAAATTTAGGCATGTAGCTATGAAGGTATGAACACCTTTAGTAGAAATAGCACAATTTAATGGTATCACAGTATCTACAGTAAACCTTGAGAAGGAAAAGTGTTACTTACTAGGGGAAGTCCTAGTTTGTAGAAAGTGATAAAAAACAGGCTGATCATTACAAAACTAAAACATTTTCTGCAACATTTTTACTCCGTGAATCACTTTGACTAATTCTTCGAGCTACTACTTCACAATTAATGATTCTTTCTTCTTTATAAACCTTATTAAAGAAACATTTTGTGCAAACCATGAAATTAACGTAAAGTCTTCGTGATAACACCATCTATGTGTACAGTGTACATTTATTTATTCATATGTTAACATCTTACGTTACCAGTTCTAACAGACTAAAAATAATTATAACAAACAGAGTAACGTCCATTTTCAAAATGTTTCCCACATGCATTTCGACCATGTTAGCAGTAATCTGGCAACCCGATAAATAAACATAATGAGAATACAACTTCAAAACATAGACTTTTAACCATGCGCCTCAAGGCAGGCCAAAGACGGATCAGTCCTTTGACATATATATATATATATATATATATATAAACCTACATAAATCATTGTTAAAACTAAGGAACAATGTTTTTTTGACTTGTTTTAAACTATTTTAAAGTGTTACAAACAAAAGGAAAAGACGAAAAAACAACCCAGGATTGGAAAAAACACAGAGCCTTGGAACTTTTATGACACCGTGATCAATACAGTCAATACAGTCTATCTTGCGTGGCTTCAAGCTCTATGTTTTTTATTACCAAGCCACAGGGCTTCATATCAGTCAATGTTGGATAATAGCCACAGACTGATGACAGTAAATAATGGCATCGCTTACTGGAATGGATCTTTAAAACCAAAATACAGAGAAGAAGAAGAAGAAGAAGAAGAAGAAGAAGAAGAAGGAAAAAAAAAAACGTCTAGCTTTCTAAGTTGAAAAAAGGTTTTAGCTCTCGTCCCTACAAGTGTGGATGTAAACTGTTTTGACGAGTCGAAGGCGAAGGCGGGTAGATGGTGACAGCGAGAAGCATTTTAAAACCAAGGTTTACTCTTTGTCCAAACATTTTGCAGTGATGACTTACTTTAGATGGACCTACTCAATAAACTGTCTAGTGTGAGGTTTGCTCTCTGCTCTGGTGTGGCAGGTTTACAACTCTGCTAAAAGCTCTGCTGAATCAATGATAACCTAATAGGTCGGTGTTAAATATGTGCCTTTAAAGGTCTTGGATGACTTCTGAACAGCTTCAACTCCCCACCACTCTGGTAAAAAACAAATGTAACAATAAATTTTTTTTATTTTTTATTGAGAAGAATATAAAGAATTATTTGGTAAGTTTAAATGTTACAGGTCGCCACCTGAAATTCCAAATATGCCAAATAAATCCCAGTCTTGCATTTTACAACATTTTTAATACACACTAAAGGAATTTCATACCTTGAACAACTTTTTCACCCAGTATATTTTCAATCAGGATTGACTACTTTGTGGAAGCAGCACAATTTCTCAATCAAAGTTTTTTCTACTTGTTTTTTTCAGACGTAGATTTTCTGCTCTGCTTTGGATTAGTTATCATTTTCTATAAAGGAGGTGTCAGGAAGGAGACCAAAACTTGTGACCTCAAAGGGAGGATTGTATTTTGAACTTGTTCTGAATTCCTCAATCGCCTCAGGTTGTTTGGCCAGAACAATAATGAAGACAAGTCACACTCTCATGACACTCTTTATTGAAAGTTTACGTATGTTTCCATGTATGTATGTATGTATGTATGTATGGTTTATTCTCATGGATGCATTGGAACTTACAAGATGAAAATACTGATATCCCTGAAAATATCCGAATGAGGAAGGAGCTTTTATCCCCATGGAAAGTTACCTGCCAACAGGCAACACAGAGCAAACTAGACAGAGGTGAGCCAAAACCTTGACCTGATTGGTGGGAAAGGTAACTTGTGATTGCTTGAAATAGTTCCCAAGGAGTTAACTGAATCTTACTCTAGATGATAAGAAAATAAGGCAAACTTGAACAATTCTGAACTTCACAAATATATGAAATATAATAAAACAACACCCTCTTTAAAATCTTCCGTAACCCAAGAATGCCTGTTTTTAAGGTCACAGCGCTGTGAGTGTCATGATCTATGTTTTGGTTTGGGTCAGTTTGTTGTTGTTTTCATTTACGTTTAGTTCTCTTGTATTATTATTAGATTTATTATTCATTTATATTTTCTATTTTTATTATGTTCTCTAGTTTGTTCCTCCACTCCCCTGTTCTCTGTTTCTTCCTGTGTGTATGTGTGTCTCCACTCATTATCATTTACAGCTGTTTCCAATAATCCAATCTTCTTCTCCACCAATCACACCCCGGTTCCACAGTATTTAAGCCCTTCTCATTCTTTCACTCACCGCTGGATCGTCTGTTGTAGTTCCCTGTAGCTTTGCCTTCTCGTCTCTCTGCGTTATCCCCTGTTGTCACTCCCTGCTAAATTGCCTTCTCGTCTCTCTGCGTCATCTCTTGTGGTCATTCCCTGTTGTCCTTCCTGAGGTCTTTCCCTGATGTCCCTCGCCTCTCGCTTCTGAGTTTCTCGGCCCCAACGTCTCCGGTAAGTCTCTTGCTCGCTAGCTCTCAGTCCTGGCTCTTCACCTTGGTCCCCTGGTCTCATCCCGTGTTCTCTGTTTGTCTTAGTTCCTATAGTCTCCGGTTCCCGTGTTCTTCCCCTCGTGATTATTATTTGTTATTATTTTTATCT
>JAVLVB010000902.1:2358819-2396443 GCA_032876305.1 Orestias chungarensis | reverse complement strand
CGAAGCCCCCCCCCCCCCCAAAAAAAAAAAAAAACCCCAACCCAAAACAACATCTTAAGCACTGCAGACCTCACCTATTTTAGTTAACGTCAGTATTCTCATCTCAGCATTAGGACATTTCCGAGGGTTTTTTCCCCCACCAGAAAATCTTAAGGGGGGAATCTCCAGTAATCAATTAATGGAAAAGGACAATTGCACTTGGGTTTTCAGCTGAGCAATGACTCAAAGGGATAACTGCAAGTCCAACTCTGAAAAGCAAATCAAGGCAATTTCGACTTTTACATTAGCCTAGTCAAAGTCTGGACATAAATCTGACTTAGATACTGTGGCTTGATGATTGATACACAAGAAGGTCACGATAAAACCCATAAAATGCACCTGAATAAAATATTTCTGCAAATGTTTCTCTGCAGTTATATAACATACAGATTGTTAGTCATAGCAGTAAATCAATAGCAGTTTTTTGCTATTTGATTTGGGAAGGAAGATCATTATTTTTGAAACAATCAGAAAGCTATATTCATCTTTCTTTTAATTTAGTCTAATATTAAGTGCCTTGCTATCCTTGCTGTTTCCTTGAGAATTTCCCCACTGTGGGACTAATGAAGAATTATCTTATCTTATCTTATCTTATCTTTTCTTAAAATCAGTGAGACAATTTGAAAATATTGTAATATTTTAAATTACTCCACTATAATAAAAACACTTTTGTTTAATAGTGAAAGTACTTCCTCCCACATTAAAACAAGGAAACCGTTGAAGAAAAAAAAATCCGCTCTACTGATTTACATATAATGGTGATGATTAAAACAATAACTGACATCAATTACAAATAAGCGTTTCTTTTATTTTAAATTTTTCATCTTTTACATGACAATTCAACACGACAAGCTTCTGTGGTCCCTCCGGCCAGAGACGGCGACGATGGGAACCGGATAACAACTGGAATGGCTTACGATGGAAAGAAATATTTCCCACACTTGTTAATGCACGTAGACCGACACTCTCCCACAGGCATAAAGATATGCAGAGACAGATGCAAAACAATAAAACAAAACCAACACCCACACACACTTTACGAGACACCTAACACAGTCTAGCGATCTACTGTAGACAACAGAAAGAGCTTAAAGTGCATACAGGAACCGAGGAGAGCTTCTCTGGCTCTCAGTACCAGTAAAAACATGTTTAAATTTTACAGGTGACAATATTCCTCCATGTCAACAAATATCTTGGTGCCGTGCAGCAGATCCCAACCGTAGCCTTGAATCAGGATGTAATAACACTGCATAGTTCACCGGGTCAGTATTATACATTATTGCGGTACGATGTACGGTAGCTGTGGTCATTCTAGGGTGTAACGCCATGGCACATTAAGCGTGTTCAGTCTGGACTGAAGAAATAAATCCACCACAAGAAGTTTGCTCTGCAAATTTGAATGGCCGATGGCAAAGTTTCCAAAATGGCATGAAAATGTTCAGTAATCAGATGCATAGAAAGAGACTGAAAGGACTCCACATGGTTTGGGGCTTTGAGTTGGAGGAGCTCCACCGGGGAATCTGCAGGCTCAGTAAGGGGAAAAGAGGACTTGTGGATGAGAGGTCCTGACAGGCCCGGGAGCCGGTCGGAGCAGTGCAGCAGGCAGCATATGAGTCTGAAAGAGGGCGCGGCTCGGTGTTAGACTGGTTCCCTGGTGTGTGCGATGCGTGAAGGAGCCTCCGATGGCGGCGGCAGCGATAGCTGCCAAGTGAGCAGGTAGGATCTGAGCAGTGAGAGGTCGAAACTGATGTTCCTTTCCTAAAATCAGCTTGATCTAGAAGTAAAAGATAGAATAAGCATTTCAGTTAATTAAAATAATACATTACTATTATTCATGGCCACCATGTAGGTCATGGACAGTTACTTTGTGGAAAAATAGAAAAAAAGCTGTTTGCCCTATTTCAGTTCTTTGGTTGTACATGTGAAGATTTGGTCAACAAAAGGAGTAAAAGGTGATTAAATTGTCCTTTACTGGTCCAAAAACCACATTTTAGCCTCCAGTTGTTTTCCCCACCACATTGTCAATGCACATTGTCAATTACACTGACTGAATTAACATAAAACCAAAAGGGAAAATCTGTGTCTGAAAAAGCTAATTCACCCCATGACCCAGTAGAAACTAGTAAACCTCCAGTCGTAATGATTCTCAGTACCTTTATTCTACCTTTTGATTTTTTTCAGTTTCTCACATTGTTGAGGAGGAACTTTGGTCAACTGTTTATTACAGCATGCTTTCAGCTTTTGAATTTTGCCATATTTAATTACTGCACCGCTATCGTAAGGTTCCAGCTTACTGATCAGATTGAGGTCTGGACTTTTAACTGAGTCATTCCATTGCCATGATACCCTTTATCATGCTTTGTTTGGGTCAACGTCGACGAGGATTTCGTATGGGTCCCAGCTTCAGCTACCAGACAGAAGGCCTTAAAGCTGATCCTAGATTACTGCTGAGAGCACAGGTAATCCTGCAGCTTTTTGTTACGTAAACAGACATTTTTATGTTTTCAGTGTATTTAGTTGGTTTTGCTGCTCCACGCTGTTACCATCACTGTGCTTTAAGAATATTTTTTTTCGGGGTGGTGTAGTGCAATCCAGAGCACAATTCAGTTTCCTTAGTGCTGACTGGCTGCACCCCTATGAGGGGACATGAGGAAGAATGTAGATACAGTAGTAGCGTCTTTGGTGGTGCAATAACTGTTTCCACTGCACATATTAATTATTTATCATGGTATATTTGATATAGGCAGTTATACATATTTTTAAAGGCAGTCTTAGTTATTTCCTAGAGGATGTGGTCCCTAACCCTCACAAATACGAAGGTCCACCACAAGCTAAACTTTTAAAGTAATTTCCCATTTTCCTTTCTAACAAGCTGATTCCTATGTGGAGTTTGAGATGGAGCTTTTTGCAATTTCCTTATGCGTTGGATGCATTTGACCTTTTAATAAATGTAGTGATGGCTTTAGATTCTATATTTATAGTAATAAGGCCATGTTAAGTCTAAACTAAATATATTCTCTAGCTCAGCTGGTGATTTTCCCTTTTTTACGGTGGTTGTGCCATCTGATTTTTATCAGTCCATCAAGTGTGGGTTTTAGCAGACTGCGTCACTTTTAAAGCTTTTGAAGGCAGTAACCTTATCCCCTTTATTTATCATCTTCGCCTTTTTTAGAATAACAGTTTTGCATCTATAAAATGTTATATAGAGGTAAAGTTAGTGTTAAATCAAGTTCAAGTTCAAGTTAAGGTTTATTTGTCACATACATGGTCATACACAGTACAACTTGCAGTGAAATGCTTTGTTGTGACTGCTCCGTCACACTAATTAACCAAATACAAAATAGGTAAAAACTTGTTAAAGCAAAAAGAATGTATTTACAATAGAAAAAAAGAGATATAAGAAATATAAAAAAAATTAAAATGTATCTAAAAGAACTAAAAGAACTAGTTAAAGTGAAGTAAGCATTGTAGAATTACCATTATAATTTAAAATGGCATATAAAGTGAACCAATGTGTAGGGTGACAAAATAGTGCAACATGATGCTACATATGCGGTAGATGTCATAATGTAAACCCCATCCATACATATACATATGCCAGTGTGCACGCATATAATTATATATACATACCAATGTCCACATATATACACATACATATACATATAAATTGGACTTTGATGTAGATACATTTAGAGTCGGGGATACTCCTCATTAATTAAACACTAGAGTTGAAAAAGTGTCTACTTATTTATGTATAACTGTATGGTCCCAAAATGTTCATCCTACACTTTCAAAAAAATACTCTCAAACATACTTAAAGTCCAGTCGGGGTTTAATCATTGTATATTACAAGAGGGGTTAGAGGTCAACAAACCTAGAGACATATAAACTGCTAAAGACGCTCACAAAGGAAGATTTGTTTCAACACGTGATCTGTAATCTGGGCATCAGGCGTAGAGAAAGCTTTTTCTCACAGCTCTGCTGCTGTTTAACAGTTTAAAGATAAATAGACAATGTGACAAATCATACAAATAAGAAAAAAAATTGCGTATTTAAGAAGACCGTTCCCAACTATATGCATTTCATCTAAAACCGAATTCCCAGTTTTGCATCTTTTGTCATGTACTTTTAGCTGAAAAGAAGAAAAATGAAAAATCATACAGGGGGTGGAAATGTCACTAAAGTTGTCGAGCTTAATCTTGTGTATCAGTGATGAAAAGGCTGCGTTCTCCCAGCATAGCGGATGCCGTCACAGGTTATCAATAACCGACTTGTGCATCGAAACCAAACGGGAAGCAATCCTTACTCCGTGCTCATCGGAGGAGCTCCTCTCCGTTAAGTCAGTCAATGATGGGTTTCAGAAAAAGCCATTTCCCCCTCACTGATAACCCTGCTGCTCGGTCTCCGCAAACAGTGGGTGCCATGTGCAATAGCTTGTGCTTTTCTTTTAAGATTAACAGCTTTCCACATTAAACCCCACACGGCTCTTTTTATTCATCGTATGTGACAATCAAACATATTTGAAAAGGATTGTTTCAGCCCAACTTCCAGAAAGTTCAGCGCGACTCCAGGTAAACATGTTTTCTTCTGTTCTCTCTTTCGTTCTGTGGTTTATTAGCTCGACTGACCGTAATGTGAACCACTTTGAAGCCTCGGAACCAGCTCAAAACAAGTTAAATCTGACATTTACAATCACCTCGAAACAGTAATCGACCCAAGCCTGCATTCCTCCTGCAGCATGCCTGATCAGACATGCCATTTCTGTCAATAAAATATCAAAGTTTCAAATTATACAGCAGCGTTCCTGAACACAGACTTCTAATAAGCCAGCATCTGGTCCGCATATAAAGGCTGACATTTTACTGGAGGGTGGACCGAACGTGACTTATCACAGATCACTTCATGGGAATATCCCAAAAACTAAAACAAAATACAGCTTGGCTTAATTGGATAAAACCTCAGAACCAGAAAGCAGCTGGTAGAACTGTTGCTGTTGTGTTGACACCATGACTTGTGTATGTAAGTGGGGAAGATTGTGGTCTGCAGACACTCACCGGCTGTTTGGTTGGGCCTTTCTGGGGTTTGGTGTAGGGGCTGTATTTGGGCTTGACTGGTTTACCTGCTGCTCGATCTTTATGGCGTCGACTGCTGATGTGCTAAAAGAAAAAAAAAAAGGAGGGAAAGTTGAAACGACAAGAAAAAAGGGATCAATTTGAACTGAGCGTGATGAACTTAACATGAACGGTAGTTTAAATTCCACCATGCACAACACGTTCATTTAATTAGCCTGGGCTGAAGAGAGCAGTTGTAAACAATATCTGTTCCGGTCTCTGAGATTTAGGGTTGAGGGTTCAGAAAAAATAGGAGGCGTTCACCTTCTAAACAACCTAAAACAACAAAAATTCAAGCAAAGTCCGCAGCTGGATAACCTTCAAGTTGCAGAACTACAGTAATTTTGAAGAGTTAAAAGTGTACGTAAATGAGAGCGAATGTAAAAGAAATGAGCAGCCGCTATTCCTAACTCCAGGTCATCAGGTAAGTGGAACACCTACAGCTCAAGGAAACAAAAAAAAGTTGATTGCCTTTCAGAGTCCACTGGTACATCCACATTACAATAACTGGCTGTGTAACCATGGCAACAGAGTAAAAAAAACCCACAAACAACACAATGCCAATGTTGTTCAAAGCGTTTACCCAGCAGGTGACCATCGAGTGTGCAAGACAAAAAAAAATAGACCTAATCATTAGTCTTCTGCACAAAGCTGAAATTTATGAGTAACTGCAGTAAAGAAAAGTCATTGAGGGAATATAAAAAAAAATAAAACCCATTTAAATGTATTATCACTCCATCTACACATGTGGAGCATAAAATATGACATCCATAACATGTTTAAATTTATATAGTAAACAAGAAGATCTGATTAGACAGTAAAATCTAATCTAAGATACAAAGTAAGTAACAATTGATCCATCAGAGAGGCTTTTTCACACATCAGTCTGAGCTTGTTTTCTGTATCGCTCTGGGTGAAATATGAAATATGAGTTACTATCCAGTCATTAGCAGCTGAAAACCTTAACTGAAGAGGTAAGAGGCCTCATTTCCCCAAAGTAAATTTGGGGACTGTTTTTTTTAACAAAAGAAAAATGTTCAAGAAAAAAGCAATAAAAATGAATTTAAATTTATGGAACCCAAAGACACTATTACAACTTCAGCTCTGTATAGCAACCGCAAAATGTATGTCATATTTATCTAAAAAAAATAAACACCAACTAAAATATAAATACATCCATTTGCATCTTATGTCTCTTAAAACCCCCAGTCGGTCACGGCAGACGTCCGCTCATACAGAGCCAGGTTCCGCTGGGGGTTTCTTCTCGTAAAAGACAGTTTTTCCTCTCGACTGTCGCTTCATACATGCCGAGTATAAGAGATTGCTGGAAAATCACGGACAATGCAAGCAATCATTTGGGTGTTCTGATCAAGGAGGAGAGATTGCTGCAAGTCAATGACTAAAAGCAATCTGCTGGGTTTGCTTAGGTTGGAAACTTTTTTGACCTATTGTTTGTGATGTATTAGTGATTTCATCTAATGATTTTCCTGTAAGTTGCCTTGAGACGACATGGGTTGCAATTTGGCGCTATGAAAATAAACTGATTCTTGATTCTTTTTCAACTACAGAGCAAAATGTGGCTCTTTAAGTTTTCCATGGTGGCTCCTAATATCGTGACCTAAAATGATAAAAAACACAACTAATAGTTTTAAATCGAAATATTATGTCATTTTAGGAGTTTTTATATGGACAGACAATATTTATCAGTAGGTTTCACAAAGAATGACACTAAATGTACCAGTAATACTATTTAAGAGCTATTGTCGACGACAAAAAGCCATAAGAAGTCCCATTTAAACATGTAAAAGAAGACGCTCTCATTAAATTTAGCAAAACTGTACTCTGTATCCAAAATTCAACTATAGGGGAAAACTACATTAATCTAAAAAAATAATCTTTATAACTTAACATGGTGGTGGCCTCACCATATTGTGGTTTTTGCTGAAATTGTGATGTTGGTCAGATATATGGAAAATTGGTAGAACCGAACATTGGGTAATCACAAACGAAAACCTTTCAGAGTATGAAAAGATCACCTGACAGGAATATTATCTTTGACTAAGACCACATCTCCATAGGTAGAATGGAAAAGTTTCAACTAAGTCCTATGTTTATTGGCTGTCTACATCTAATCTGACTGATTAGATGCAAAGTAAATACTGCCAAAAGCGGTTCTGAGAAATATCATAGACAGACACTTGGAGGCTGCATACAAATGCTCGTTACACTATAAATTGATATTTAAGTTTTTAGAAAAGAATGTTGCTTTCCTGATGCTGAAATATGAAAAACAGCTGCTGCAACCTGCTTTTCTGTAGAACAAGCTGTCAAAAAAAAAGAAAAAAGAGGGATAAAGAAGTGTAGGTACATCCTGATAGGTTCATGGCAATTTTTTACATGGGACTGTTGTAGAGAATCACTGCTCTTCAGAAGTACATGTGAAATTTTAACGAGAGCCCGCTATTTTGTTTAAGGTAAAAACATTAAGGTCAACGCTAACATTGGACAAGGTTTGGTTGTAAAAAAAACTAACAACAAAACAACCTCCCCCCCAAAAAAAAAGAAATAACAAAACAACAAAACAAAAGGCCAAAAAACAGTGGAATATTTGGTGGAGCAGCCACAGACTAAGAGAGATCTAGGTCTAGATTTAACTGTCGCCTAACTACACAATATAATGTAGAAGTCCATGAAGTTGTTTCCGAAACTTTAATCTTGGATTAATGAGTCATCAAACGTTTTCTGCTGCCAGAGTGGAAAAACTAAAAACAAAAACTGCAATGATCAAAACAGAAATTTTGTGCATAAGCTGCAGGTCATATGTTGACAGATTTAACTCTGGAACGTTTATGTCACAGCCTCATAATTATTTACATTTCATTTCAGGATTATCATACAAAGATAGAATTGTTTTTATATGCGGTGGACGCTGCAGAACCATAAAGTGAACTTTATACAGTGCAGAACTTTCCCTCTGTAGAGTTGAAAATGAGAAAACATAAAACAAACGTATTTATAATGGGGCTAGTTTCTTAATTTTTGTTTGGCAACTACAGCTTTCTGTTGTAAATGAGCAAGAAGGCGCATCAGCCACAAACAGGAATGGACTATTTGTTCTTTTTTTAAAAACTGTAATTTAAACTGAAAATCAAGGTTTTGGAAATGTCAACAACCTGTTGGGGAACTTTTTAAATAAATGTGCACAATTAAGCAAAACTGATGAGGACGAAGGGAGTTCAGACGATTTTACAACGAGATCTGGCTCTTGCCAGTTTACAAACCATTCTGGTTGCTTGGCAGGAAATAATGCAAAGAAAATAGGAGTAGCTGAAGATTTGTGCCCTATAGTGTTAGAAACCTGACATAAGGGGACTCCTTTTCTCCCTCAACATGACCCATCTAGACACAAATTTATTCAGTGTAATAAGACATGGACTGATCAGCGGGTGCTGCTGTATTACAGCAGCCTCTGTGTCAGCCCGAAATTTCAAAGACATAATTTGCATAAAGTACAGAGTAGTGATCTGACTTCCTTCCTTATCCTCCTCCTGATGATATAACAGCCCACATGAAGGAGGCGTGTTTGCTTGTCCTCCAACAGCTCCATATTGACCCTTTAAAATGAAATATTTTGACATGTTGTGTAAATGTGAATAATTAATTATGTTTAGTTCAGCTTGATAATTTTTACTCTTTCCCACTTAAATATTTAAAACTAAAATGTATTGTAACTGAAATCCACTTTCCAGCTCACGCAGGATCAAAGTGTTTTAGCCTGCAGAGCTCACCTGTTTTAGCTGAATCTCTGAGTTGACATGCACATCACACGTCTCACAGTAAAAGGTTTTGTTCTGCAGGCCCGTTGATGATTTGGTGGATGGAGCCAATGTGCTTTTGACTCCCGGTCGAGGAAAAGACTTGATGGAGCCCACACCACTCCGCGCCTCGAGCATCGTCTTGTGTTTCGTACCTGCAGGTCAGAACAGGAAGCGGGATGTGTCAGAACTTGATTGTCACCTCAGGAGAGACAGCCAGTGGAAAAGTTAAAATAAAGGAGGTGTGTGTTTTCTGAAATAAGTTGAAGGGTCAGGTTCTAAATTATCATCACACACCTCTGATCACAGACTGCTGAGAAGACCCAAGACAGTGTCAAGGAAATAGGAGTTGGGGAGTGGGGGCGTCGTGAAAGAAAGAACAGGTAAACCTAACCTTTAAACCTTCAGATTAAAACCTTAAATATTCTAACCTCTGTAGTTTTCCATGTATATATCCACCCAATTACCAACACCCATTTATCATTACAGGGTCACACGGGGATGGTGCCTATTTTGAGCTATCATTGCCTAAAAGGTAGGGTATACCCTTAACAGGTTGCCAAGGCTGCACAAACTAGTCCAAATACATTGTCATTGCAATACTAGTTTGCACAATATTCATATCCCAAAATAATCTGTGGAATGCAATTGTTGGTTAATACTGTATATTTTAGGAGTCCTGAAGTTGTATCTTCCACACTGATGCAATATTTATCCAGTGGGGCAGTGGCTCACCAAAACGAAAACTCACAGCGGACACAAATGGCATTGCCAAAAAAGCTGGAGGTCACACTGAGTTAAGAGCACATTCTAGAGAGAGAGAAAGGGAGAAAACTGGCATATATTGCTCCCAATATCAGCATCGCAATATTTACCCAAATTGTTGCTATCGCAAGTTGTCCTACAGCTGATAACATTAATCTGTTTAATACAAATAGTTTTTCTATTAAGCACTTTCAATCAACAGTAAAATAAAACTCACAACACATTACGGAAAATGAGTGGGTCTTTAGCTTGGCTTTAAAAACCTCTACAGCGCAGGCTTGTCTTACATGCAAAGGAAGAATCAAGAATCAAGAATCAGTTTATTTATATAGCGCCAATTTACAACAGGTGTCATCTCAAGGCACTTCACAGAAAATCAGTTAAAATCAAAGATACATCATAACAAATCAATTTGAAAAAGACTACCTAGGTTCCTGAAATGAAAAAGCTCACTCACTAACAGTCTTTTCCTGTCCCTAGGTATTTTCAATAAGCCATTTCCCTCAGACCAGACGGAATGAGAATGTACATACATACTGAAAAAATCATGAAGTCTCAAGCCTATGAAGAGTACCATAAAATAATCTCAAACCTAACAAAAACAAAACTATAAAAGAGGCCAACATTGGGGCACTTTTCTTATTTTGCAAGCTTAAGATAAAATATTAGCAGAAACATTTTGTCCCATCTGCAGAACCCTTTTGAAGTGGACCAGACAGAAGGGGAATACAGCATCTAAGTGAGATATCACAAATGAATGGATGAAGAGGTCAGCATCCTGGTAAGATGGACCTGGTCCTAGCCATTGTTTAATTGTTTAAGAGATAAAGAAATATTATTGAATTGATGATGCAATGTCTGTGGTGTACCTCTGTCTTTGTAGAGTTAAAAAAACGGGCCGTTTTATGACAATAAAATACCAACAGCTGATAGACGGTTTGAAGAGATTAGATACATTTTCAAAGGTTAAATGCATACATAGCTGTAAGTTAATAATTGGCAAAGGGGTGAAATATGAAAGAAAAAAATCACACAGGACCCAATGCCTAACTGTACAAGGCTTAAACAAAACAGTTGTATCTAATAAAAAAAAGACTTTAAACACGTAAACACCTTTCATTAATTGATTTTGAGACTGGGTGTCCATTTTTTACACTTGAAATGACCATTTTTGTTAAATGTCTTAAAGTGATATGCTGTAAATTGGCGCTACATAAATAAAATGAACTGAATTAAAAAGACGTAAATTGTCTGGTGTAAAACTTACAGATTTGATGTTTCAGCAGTTTGAAACAGAAGATATAAAGCTGCAATATAGGCCTCTGAACTTTAGTCAATATATTATTAAAGTCAGAAATTATCATAATTATGATAACAAAGTAAGCAGTTTACCCACGGAGTCTTGGGACTGAAGAATTCAAGAAATCCTACAATAATGTAGGTAGGAGTGACTTTGGGTATTTCCAAAGCCTGCTTTTCCAATTGATTCTTCAATTTTGGTAAACACTGATTGGAAATAAACAGAATTTAGCATTCTTTGCAAGCTAGCTACATTTTAAATGGTATTAAGAAATAGTTCTAGGAAAAACAACATATCAGCTATCTAAAACCACATCTTTTTTGATGGTTTCAATGTTGCTCTCTGGTAATTTAAACTCAGAGTGTAACTCTTAAAAACAAGATGCTACATCAGGGACCTTCCTCTACCCTCTGCTTTAGGACAAAGTACTTTCCGTACACACAGAACATTTGACTCTGCTCCATCGTACTCAGCAACGGACACCCTCAAGGCAGTGTATTGAGCCCTCTGCTTTACTTTTATAACCATGACTTCACTACAGAGCACCAAATACCTTTAATACATCAGATGATACTTCTGTAGTTTGGTTCAGTTCAAAAGGTAATGAGATGCAGTAAATGATGACATGCATAATCATTTGCAGGCTCTGGCCTATTGTTAACATATTTCCACCCATCATTGGATGAGACACAGGCTAAACCCTATTGAGTTGTGGGGTTTCACTACTGTTCCACTCATCAGTCAACTCTGATTCATCCTTATGACACATTTATCAGGTTTGACGACATCCCTGCCACCACAAATAATTGGTACGCAATATCTATACTGCATAGGAGTGAAATTAATTTTCAGGGAAAAATGAATAAAGCTTACTTTTTGTACATTTTTAATTTATATATGACAAAATACTTGTTATTAAACATGGTATTCATCATCTTAACCCTCAAGATATTGAACCCCTTTCAGAAGGTGTGCAAAAGAGGAAATACTCAAACTGAATAAATAGTAAAGGTTCTGTAACAAAGAAGGAAAAGAAACAGAACAAAAGACGAAAAGAAACCCTGACTGGTTTGTTATAAAAAAGACCGTTCTGAATCGTTTTCTGTAAAAGGTAGTGTAACTATTGTCTGCTATCTGTGAACAGTTGCGGTTTTTATTGTGTAGGAGTTCTTGTGACAGTCATGCTGGAAATCCGGCAGACACGAAAGTTTCTCTTTTTAAACTTCCGAAAATGTCTCATTCTGTGATGAGACAACTAGATGTTGGAGGTTTTGAAAAGCAACAGTGACTCATTGTGCTGCCATTCCTTTACGCATATCCTTTCATTCAGTGATTTGGAAACATTATTTGTATATGACCTAAAGCATTTCTGAAATCAACAAACAAAACAAAATGAATAACTCACTTATTGACAATGGGTTTGTTCCTTAAAGCCTTAATCTGATTCCCAGCTACTGGTGAAAAATAACACATCAAGTCTTGATACACTCTTTCTCACCGGTGTTGTGAGCATCAAGCTGTGATGCAGAGTTGACCGCGACTTTGCAGAGTGAGCAGTAAAGAAGGCGGCGGGCTTTCTCCTCCTCTGTCTCTGTGTCGGTCTCCATCTCGGCTTCCGTCTTGTGGTCCACAGCTGACTCCGAGGGCGAGGTTGACTTTGACAGCTTCTCCTCTCCATGGGAAGAAGAGGTGGTGTCAGAGGCTGCTGTTTCACCCGGGGCTTTCGAAGAGCGCAACGGTTCGGGTGAGGATACGGCTTGGGTCACCATGGGTTTCGCTGGTCTGATCAGGGAGGAAACCACCGATCCAGTAATGACATCTGTGGAAGGTCAAGTGGAAATCCTGTTTAGTTCATATAATCCAACTAGAGTCACTTTGGGATAATGACACATCCAATCACATTAGTAATTGCAAACATTTCAAAATCACTCATTTCAATGTTTCACCCAAATAGCTTTAAAACTGTTGTTATCTTCAGATGTAATCTTGTTCTGAAGATATTAAAATGTTTTGAAAAAAAAAAGTTTTTTATTTTAACTTAGGTAGCTTTCTTTACCAGAGGGTTCGAGTAAGGCTTTTTAAACATCCGTGACAACATGTTGAGAATTAAAACACACTGTTTTCTCTTAAAGTATAGTTTGTTATTTATGTATGTATATAGTTTACTAGGCGATGTATATTTGTGATGTAAGGCTTTAAATCTCGACTTCTAGTTCTGTGGTAGTAGCCTATAAAGGATTGCACAACGTTCAACACATTAAATTGCTGAACCCTGACAAAAAGGTCTGTATGTTTTTTTTTATTTTTATGAAAAAAGACAACAGAAGATCAATATATTTGACTCAGAAAACAACATCACACATCCCAACCATCGAATACAGAAGAACTGCTGCAACGTTTACAAAAAATGAAATTTCTTCTCGCTGACACCGGCTGGTCGATGCCGACGCCTCCAACTTCTCCGCACTGCTGCGTAACAGAATGAAGATCGGTGATCGGAGAGCAAATCAATAGTGAATTATGTCATGCTGGTTTTATGGACTATTATTTATGGTTTCATATTTATCCCAGCAGAGGTGTCAATGGTTTGTAGCGCAACACCCTGTAATTGTAACGGTGTAACAAATATCACCGCAATCATATCTGAAGCCAGAAGGTTCAAAATTTGGCTTCTTTAGAAATAATTTTGATAAAGTGGTTAATTTAGGTTTTTTATGATTAAGTCTCTGAGTGGCTGAATAAACACTTTATAAATGTATGGAAATGTATACAGTGTGATATTTACTATCTCAGTGTTTGTGAGAATCCATTCCATTAACCTCCTGAAAAAGGCTCTGAGGCACATTCTTACTTATAATACTCTCCTTTTACACCTGAATGACTTCGATTATAAAATTTGCAGCTTGATCATAAAACCCACTGCAGCTTCTGAATGCAGATCCTCAAACAAATAAACAGTGCAGGGTGACTATAGAAAGGCCGGAAGGCTGCTTCATAATGTAATGAGGCTGTGCTTTATGATATTTAAATAACATGCAATGCAATCTCAACATATTTTACAAAATACCACATTTCACCGCATTAAATAAGAGACTGTATTTTGAAGTGTCACTTTGTGTTTTTTACACTTACTGACACCAACATTTGTCTTTGTCAAACAGTAAAACTTACTTTGTGAATATATACACTTATATAATATAAGTATAATGTTGTCTAAGCGATATGGATATCATCTTAAAAATCAAACTGTTTCCTGTTTCCCTGTTAAATACTTGGCAAATGGCAAACAGCCAGTACTTGTGGAATGCTTTATCAAATCCAGAGAATATGAAAGCGCTTCACGCACACATTCACACACTGAGGCATTGGAGAGGCATTGGAGTGGAGAGGAGACACTTATCTAAAATGTTTCCTTATTGCATAATGCTATGCATGTCATCTACAATAATGTCTTTGGACGTTCAAAATATTTGTCCAGAGATGCCTAAAATCCTTTCAAAATTGGCATTCATCATTCACACGCCAGCCTCCATTACTCAACCCGGGAAAAAATAGGAAAAGACTCGCAGTAGAAGCAATGAACACTGTCCAGTCACCGAGAAGCAGATTTGCTAGGATTATCATGGGACGTCTGTGTTTGCCGAAACATGGTAGGTAATTTGTGGTTGAACTTTTACTTTACAAATTTTACACATTGCCTATTCGCACTGGATCAAGCTTTGACTTCACACCATAGCTGTACCTTATGCATTGAAATTTGCCTCTGTCTCTGTAAGGAGCACCTATCCTGTCGGACACTCTCTCTTCAGAATGACATTTCAACGCTGCTCCTCATTGCTGTCCAATGAAGCTGTTTACAATCAGTGTTAGGAATTTTGTATTTAGTTACTCAAAAGAGAAACAATTTTTAAATTTGGTTTATGGAAACTGGAAACTCTGGATACTGTTGCAGTCCTACCAGATGTTAGCTAATTGCTGCTAGTCTAGCGCCTCTGACACATACCTATAGGTAAACAGGTGGTGCATTGCAAGAGTCAATGTTTAAGCACCTCAGATTGGCTGAGATTAAAGGATTACAATATCAAATCAACACTTCTGGTATGTTTTTGATCAGGGATTAAGGTACCATGGTATAAATCTGAGAAAAACTTTACTTTGCTTTATATCCTTATCCTTAACACTATAAATTCATGATGTTCCACCATCATAATTTAAAGCTGGTAAATGATGATCTTTCACGGCAGCAAAGACATGAATTAAATTTGAAATAATTTGTGTTTAAACTTGCACCAGATGTTGTTTTAAGGGGTTTGGAGCATGTCTCTTTGTTAGGGAATAAATGGGAAGGTTTGGGGCCAAGAAAAAAAAAACTGTCTTTGTCCAGGTCCATAAACGCATGTTGGAAACTCACCAACCTCCATGGAAAAGCAGGATTAGTTATTTAATTTTCCAGTGGAACCAATGTAAGTTGCTCCGAGCAGTAAATTTATCCGGCTGAACTT
Source organism: Orestias chungarensis (assembly GCA_032876305.1). Classification (NCBI taxonomy): domain Eukaryota; kingdom Metazoa; phylum Chordata; class Actinopteri; order Cyprinodontiformes; family Cyprinodontidae; genus Orestias; species Orestias chungarensis. The sequence goes on along the minus strand of JAVLVB010000902.1, from coordinate 2,380,911 downwards.
TCTCCTGACACTGAACGGTGCTTTAATAGTATTTAAAACAAATACAGCACATTGAAATCGTTTTTTTTTTTTGTACTCTTTGAACTTTTCCACAATAAAACAACACATTTTAATGAATCAATATTTTACTGGGATATTATTCTCTAATACCCCTGAACCCAGTGGTCCCGTATTTCACCTTATTTGTAAGAAGAGTCCAATTTGGTAAAAATAGTTATCTGTTCTAACACAGCCAAGATGTAAGTCTAGATGCACAAGTTATACCTTGAAACATTGTATTGGCAGCAGTATACTTCAATAAGGACAGAAATAATGGAAAAATATATGGAGGTTTGGGAAATAATGCCAAAAAAAGACTTAACTGCAGAATTACCTTCCTGCATGATAACAACTTAGAAAACACAATGAAATCTACTATAAAATTATTTAGGTAAAAGCATACTTTTACGTTAGAATGATCCAGTCAGAGCACAGATGTAAAGCCAACTCAGAATGTGTAGCTTTAAAGCAACACTAAAGAAGTTTCAGATTTTGTACATTTTGGCGCTCAGTGTGGACAAAGGCGGTTGTGTTTTGCCTATAACACCGCAGTTCCCATAAAAAACAGCGCAAACGTTGTAAAATCCTGATCTCCCGGTTGCCTCCCGTAGGATTGATGTACATTTCTGTCTCCAGTGGCTGTGTGAAGGATGAATAGCGATGAGGTAATGTATCTAACTGTGGCGAAACAATATCATGTTTCGCCACAATTTTCGCCACATAAAGGTTGAAAAGTTATTTAGTATAGCTTTAAAATTTATGTTTATAGATGTTTGCAGTCAGATTTGCTTGTGCATGAGCTTCTTTCTAGCTTAATTTACTTGTTTATATCATTAGTTTGGTGTCTGTTTGACCAAGGGGTTCTGTGTTACCACTAAACTTCCAGTTAGAGGTACCCAGGAGTCAAATAGTGTAGATTTTCTTTCTAATATATTTGAAGGAAAATAATCTAAACCAACCTGCAGAGATTTTCTTGAGCTGTTGTGTGACACTGTAGTGTCCAAATCATAAGACGTCATAAGACGCCAGATTTTAATTGTTTTCCTGCACCAGTGACAGTAAAGGTAGAATTCCTCCTCAACATGTCATCAAGTTCTGCAATGGCTTGGATTTGAACTTGGTGTGCTGACGGAGAATCATGGTTAAAAGTGTGCAGGACACCAGCAGGGTTTGAACTTTCTATTTTGTTTTCTATGGATTCTCTGAACTTTTAACCCTTCACACACTAGCTTCAGTGATCAAAATCTTTAAAAAGGTATCGCTCACGAAACATATTAACAAACTAAAGAATCACTGAGCGTAATTCCAACTACCAGATGGCAGCAAACTGCCTCCATTGAACTATTGCTATGTGTGGAACATGCATTAAGTAGCCTGTGTAGAGATGTGTTAGGATTAAAAGTTGTTCAAAAACAATTTGTAACAATAGTCTATGTTTGGGGAAAAAGGTGATTAATGCAGAATTGGCTCAAATGGAAAAGAAATGCAGAAATTTGGAAAGTTTTATATCACGCCCATTGCATAATGTTGTCCTTTATGTTGGTCTATTATATAAAATACTATTGAAATACACAAAAGGTTGTGCGAGTAACCAGAGTGACTGAACAAAAAATTGAGATTTATAAGTAATTGTGCAAAGGCAAAGTTGTTTTTTCCTCTAAACTTCAAAATTCAGACAGTAAAAGGTATTTATGAAGATTTATTTGACAGCAGCATAAGGAAGAAATGAAATGATCTAACACTGCTTTAAAATCTTTATGTGAAATTCAATGGAAAGTCTATTGATTTGGAGGAATTTCCTTTGAAACAGCACAAATTTCTGCTTTAACTAAGTTTGGCAGCGATGCCGTTTCTCTCTGTACTTTGGCCTCGAGCTAAAGTTCTTTTGTCCCATTTAACACAGCGCTTCTGACAGGATCTGTCCATCTCATGACCTCAAACAAGGGCGCCTGTTGATTACTGTTGCCAGCAGATGATTGAGCGCTGGCGGAGCGGCGTGGAGCACCTGTGGTCGTTGACCTCTGGGTGTCAGCGTGTTTTCCTGCAGACACTGCAGATGTCTGTCGACAGATTTAAGAAAGGCCATTATTTCCAGCTGGTGCATCCAATATCATGAGAGAAATATTTGAAGGTTTGCTACTCAACTTAAACGATGGAATTCATTTGTTGTCAACTTAGTTTACTTCAAGCTTTGTTTTAGAGGCATCGAACCTCACATCGAGTCCCATCAAATCTAGTGGACTGGTTACATGACACAGCCAACCTCTAGTTAAAGTTTATACGGTAAGCAGACAGCCAACGACCTCTTTGCTCCCTACAATTAACCGCCATCAACTCCCAGTCGGCTGCGGTGTGCCAAGCATGAAAACAGCCTGAAATCACAGCGATTAACTCAGTCAGGCTTGCTATTGTCGTTGGGCTGCCATCACACCTGCATCTCTATGCAGCTTTTCAGTACCTCGAGTACGTTTCCAGGGAAATGTGAGGCAAAGTTTTGGCGCCTCCTCGAACCAGAGGTTCTGCGTCTTGGCCTAACGCTTTTGAGTTGGTCTGAGAGGAACAAGAGAATGAATTCCAACTAGAGCTTTCAGAGATTTGCAAGCTGTACTCTTTATTTCTAATGTTTCAACTGTTGGAGAAAAACGATCTAAATCAACCGGGGGATTTTCTCTTCAGCTATTGCGCAACATATCTAAATCCAGGTGTCAGACACCAGTGTCCTGCCCCCAGTGTAACTGCAACGGTAGATTTACCTTCTCAACATGTCGTGGCCTGATGGTAACTTATTGGTTCCAACCTGGTGTGTTGAGCCGGAGACACATCTAAAATGTGCAAGACAGCGTAACAGTTTTGAATTAAATAGCACTACAAGGAGGCTTGATTTGGAAAATATTATGTGTGTCCAGTTTTTCTGCGCATTCTCTGGAGTTTTAACCCTGGACATATAAGTTTCAATTCTTTTCAATTCGTTTGCCATAGAGAAAAATAAAAAAGCAAACAAACATACAAACGAAACAAAAAACAATGTGGTAGCTGAAATAGGATTTCCATTATATTGAATGGGGAGACATGACATGCAATATATCTCTACAAATACATTTTTGATAATAACAGGTTTGGACTTTCCATCAACCTAAACAACCGGAATTGTTAGAATTAGCAAAGCACTTTCCACAACAAACTTCCCCATTAGCAAAGTTCAAGCTATTGTTGTCATAGCAGAATTAGACAATAAAAAAGAACGAGAAAAAAAGAGAAATGCTTATTTATTTTACAGAACCACAAATCCCACTCTTATCTTAAATAAATGATTCAAGCTGCATAATTTTTTAAGAAACTGGAGTTTTCCGTTGTGCTAAGCCATCATCAGGCTTGGAATGACACATAGGAACTGCATCAACTTGTGTGTAATCACTATATAGATGTGAGTTTTGCTATCTGAACTGAATACATGCATTTTTCCACAGGCTGCATTGTTTTGCAATATTACAATGATTTAAAGTTGTTTTCAGTTGTTTTTCTTGCAGCTAGTTGCCATCCCTTACTAATCACTTTTGAGTAACAACAAAACAGAGAATTCACAGAAATAAGAACAGTTTCTACTGAAAGCAGCAGCTGCATGAGTACAGTTCATTTATGTTTAACTCGCACATTAAAGCTGTGCAAGACAAAAGAAAAATGAATAATAATCAGCAATGGACTTCTGTCCTTATCCATCTGCTTTCTACAGAACCTGGTTGGCATAAGTGTTTGCCCTTGTGTCAGGGGGGTGAACCCATCTACCACACCATCATTAAAGAGCCATTTAGTGTTGGAGGGACTGGTGATTAAAGTGTACTTTAGCTGGCACTGAAAGCCTTGCATTCTGGGAACCTTCCAGTAATCCATATCCCTAGTCAGTGTGACCTAACGGGCTCTGCAAGGCTCAGTTAAGAACTCAATCCCCTCTCATTAATGGGGGTAACGACTGTGATCAATCTTAAGTTGGTAAGGGTGAGCGGTGCCCTGACAGCAAGGTTGGAGGTGAGGGGATAAACACATAAGAGATGGAGAGCAGGTGGAAGAAAGGGAAACAGATAAGAGGATTGATTCAGAAGACAGGGAGGTAAACTAAAGAAAAAAAAAGTGGGAAAAGTTTGTGAGCAAACAAACGTAGAAAACAAGTCTGAAGGAGCACAAAGGGCTAAAAAAAATTTTTGTGGGGATACGAGAGATAAGATTAAAGGCGACTAATCGAATACGGGACACGATTAAAGCTGGGGAAATTGAGAGGGTGGGAACGCTGAAGGCAACAAAGAAGGCGAGGATTGGATGGGGAGTAACTCTGGACAGGTGATGTGACCTGTTCGAGCTGGAGTCACAGCCTCCTCCTCTCCTTCTTCTCCCCAATGATGCCCTACTAAAGATAGAGGAGGGAAAATCCTTCTATTCTGCTTAAACTTCCAGCCAATCACGACTCCCCCAAGATCTGATTACCTTCCTCATTCAAGCAGGATTAGCCTCTTTAATTAAAAAGATCAAGCTTTATTATAACCTGTCACAACTTAAAGGACAGGAACTCCTCAAAGCCCACGAGTTCTGTCAAATTTCATTTAGCTTCTTGCTTGTATTTTTCGTGCCTTTACTGTATTTTTCGTGCACTGCAAGCATCTGTGTAACCAAAAACAAATTCCTTGTATGTGTGAGCATAACTGGCCAATAAAGCCTGATTCTGATTCTGATTCTGAGATTCTGATACTGATTCTGATACTCCGCCTGTTTACATGCAGACCTGAGCGCCAGCTTGGTTTCTCAGATAAAGGACAGAGGGGGGAGGGCGGGGTGTAGAGAAGTGCAGCAAGGTGTCAGAAAGTCGTCCTGTGTAGTAGAACCAAAAGGGAAAAGGTCTGAGAACAGCTCCTGCCTCCCTGCAGCTAGCAGTCTTGTACAGCTGTTGTCAGTGCTCCCCTGACAATCTGCTCTTTAATAGCTAATATCAGGGTACATTTCCTCAGGCACTGGGCTGGAACTGAGAGATGGAGGGATGCGTTGTGGGCATTTCTTTCAACCTCTACTCTCTGCGGTGCTGCTGTAAGGACAAGCAGAGTCAGACCTAACAGGCGGCTGCTGCTGAGTCATCCGGGTGATACCATCTCTGTGTAAGCGGATGCCGATCCATTTTGACATGCATGTTGGTTGATGAAAAATCTAAATTATAGATGGGTGTTTGGCCATTATGTTTTTTTATAAGATGCATTCCTCTTCGCTGATGTTTAAAAAAAAAAACACCTGGAGTCTGCAACTTTATGGGTTACATAAAGCCAGGCTTTATTGCACAAACAGCACATTCATGCACATACAATAAAGAAAGGAAAGAGAACAGAGTGAGTCTAAGGCAAGTTTAAGATTATTAAAACTTTTAAGAAATGTGAAAATCTTACGGTTCTCATTATCTGAGATAATGTGAACAAAACAATTATTATTTAGATCAACAAAACTAGATCCAGAGAAAAGTTCCTTCTTGCCCATCCAACCACAGTATCAGCACAAGTCTGCACAACATTTCCTTGTCTCTTGTCTCAATCTATAATTTACTGTCCGTATGTGAACAGAGTTTTGTATTTTTATCCAAACCCACCCAACATCTAATATCTACTGTAAAACAATAGGTAATAACCAACTGGACATTGTATAGTATCCGGTTGGGGGAAGAACTCATTCTTGACAAATGGTTTTCCTTTGCTCTACCTCCTTCATGTCTCACTCTACAGTAAAACATGAAGACATGGTTATTTAAGTTATTTCTATAGTTATGCTGCTATATGCTTAGACTGCAGGAGGACAATCTGACCACTTCTCACTCTGTTACTTTCTTCCTTTGTCCAATCTGCTTCAGTTAACGGTATTTCAACCTCGTTAACCTTTTGTTTTCTCTTAGTGTTCTTCACTCCATAGTAACAACACCTGATCTGGCGTTTTGTTAGCTGAGAAAGCTTCTAGGAGGAGAACATGGGCTGAGATGCTGCCAGCGACGCTCTACAACTGCTGCTATAAACTCTTTTTTTTCAGTATCCTCTGTAGCTATTTTAGTTTTTATGTTTCTTCAAACCCCCAGTCGGTCGTTGGAGATGGCTGCTTGTACTGAGCCAGGTTCTGCAGGAGTTTTCTTCCAGTTAAAGGGGAGTTTTTTCTCTCTACTGTCACTACATGCATGCTCAGTATGAGGGATTGCTGTAAAGTCAACAACAACACAAGCCATTGTTTCGGTCTGCTGATTCCAGAGGAGTGAATGCTGCAAGTCAATGACTCCATGAATCTGCTGGAGCTCCTTAGATTGAAATTTTTTTCGAACTGATTTGTTTATGATGTATCTATGATTTTAATTGATTTTCTTGTAAAGTGCCTTGAGACGACATCTATCCTAAATTATCGAAACAGGTTCAAATGAAAAAAAAACAAAAAAAAACGTGGTGATCAGAGCACTCGGGACAGATAGCCCAGCAGCGGACCGAACAGATACCGGAACCAAAGCCTGACATCCCAGTCCAGACCAGCACAGTCGTAGGAACGGATAAAAGTCTACAAAGATCCCTTAGACTCCTAAGATATATGTATAAAAAAAAAAACAGGATTTATTCAACTGTGGTATTTGTAAAAGGCTTCATGATATCACAAAAACATCTCACAATCAATGATATGGGTTAAAGTTGCAATGACTTGCGGTAATTAAACAAATAATTGTTTCCTTCCTGCTTTGGGTTAGTGAACATGCAATCTACTTACTTGGAAAACAAAAGAAAATTTTTCTATTCCGAAAAAAGTTTTATTGAAAAATTGCTTTTTAAAACTTTGCCACATTACTGACTCCTTCTCTTGTAAAACATATTTAACCCCGCAGAAGCAAACCAGGTTCAACAAAGGCATAAAAAGCTGAAATGCATATTTACTGGACAATCAGCTAACAATTTTTGCAGTTGAGGTAGTTCTTTGCAGTATATATTTTGTGTACATTGATATCAAGATAACGATAAACCTTTTATTTATTGTCCAGCTGTATTATTACTACGTAACACTTTTACACATTTCTGTTTTAGAAAGTTTTAATGTCACTGAATTTCTTTGAAGAACTAATATAAAAGTCAGTTATGAACTAAACTTTGTTTTTTTTGGTAACATTTCTAGGTCATTAAACACGACTTTGGTGAATTTCACTTGACAAAATGTTTTTCAAAGAAACCCTACACCTTATGCTTGTTTTTCTATAATGAAATTTAATTCAGAACAATTGGATATGCGTTTTGAAGAAAAGTTCAGTCATGTTTTTACAGCTTTGCAGCAACAGCGGGGCCTGAGAAGCTTTCTTTCTCTAAAGCACGGCCATGAGAAAAACATTTGAGAACTAGTATGTTCACTGTTTTAAGAAGGAATAGAAACAGAGTTGTGTTTATGGTGCTACAGATGTTTATATTTTTTGTAAACAATATAAAGAAGTACAAAGGTCTTTGCTCTATACTGGTGAAAAGCTATCATTCATAAGTAATAAGATAATTTAGATCTATTTATTTGGACTTGTTTTATGCAGAGCCGGTCTGTCAAAAAGTACTATTTCTAACTGATTTCAAACAGACTGGGAAGAGTAGAAATAGCGCAGGGACGCAGCACTTAGTGTCTTGACAAATATGGCAGTGTTTCACCATAATGACTTGAACTGTGTAGCCGACTGCCAAAATATTCTTAATTTGACAGCTCGTATGGTTCTGTGTGATTTGGATATCTTAAAGCTTTTCCCTTCCTGTAATTCACAAGGAAAAACTACAGCCTCACTTGTATTTGACTTTCGTTTTTCGAGTTACTTTACGTACTTCGGCTTTTATGAAACACAGACTTTAAACTGAAAACATTCCCTTTTCATTATTGATGAATAGCTCATAATGTGGTATTTTACTGAAAGAAATTAAAACTATTATTGTTTTTGACAATCACACATATTTGTAAAAACAAAAATGAGCAATCAGCCAGTATTGTTAACACCATCATTTCGCTGAATTTAAGGGCAAAAACAAGTAATTTAAAATCCTCCCACAATAAAAAAAAAAAACCCACAGCTCTGCCTCCCCCGTTGTTCCCACCTACCCTCAGTGCGGCCATTACTCCACCACCAAACTGAAAGTTTCATTAGAGCATGTTCAAAGGCCGTGAAACGCTTCAGCCGTTCAGACAATGCCGCATTTATCCGCCTTGACTATTCATTTTACTGACATGTGAGCACATTAATATTCATTACCCAGAACCACTTGAGTTAAACCGACTCCACCGTGTGCTACGGAGATCTCAGTTAGATGCTAGAGAAAATGTGCAGGTGGTGTTTTTTCAGGGCAATGAACTGAATAATGTTTATCTGCTAATTGTCTCATTTAAAGGCTTTCAGATTTTCACCTGTTAATAATGTGTTTACAGCCTTTCGAAACTCAAACCTATACATCCACGTCCAGGTACAGAGAGTGAAAGAATATTGGACATGAATGAACATCATTACTCAGTTTTGAAGACTTTTTGTGCCTTTTTAAACATAGTTTGATGGCTTTCTGCCTGTTAAAAGTATGATTGATGTTTAAAGGTGGTTTCTGTGGCAGATCATCTTTTGTCTGAGTCAGGTAAAATTCTATAGGAGCTTTGGAAAGAAATTCCAATACTAAATTTATGCACAGTAAAACAAGAAAAGAACCTAAAACCATCTGCGGAACATGGAGGGCAAGTGTCATGATTTGTGGGTGCGTAGTTGAAGCAGGATCCTTCCAGTTCCCCATCCTTTACCATGAAATTGAGTGTGTTAGGAGGCTGTTCGGACTATTTTTGACTATCTGTAAAAAAAACAAAAAAACAAACAAATCTGAGGCTTTACTGTACTGTTATGTATGACAATGACCGAACATTTACATGTAAATCCACTAAAAAATAGGCTAAGAAATAGGAAGCCCTGTACAGAGTCTAAACCTTCTTACAAAAAAAACCCCCAAAAAACAAACCATAGTTTTTAATAATATATATGAAAATCCACATTAATTCAACTTAGGTCTAGAATTTGTGAATTTTTATTACAATAAAATACCTTTTTAGAGCCCTAAAACGTAAAATTTTGTCTTTAATTTGGAACAAAAAAAACATCTGTGTGCAGCAGTAGAGAACACCTACGTGGCAGAAGCCATAAATTAGCTTGACACTTTAATAGGTGGAAAGTAGCTTTATAACATATTCTCCCTAAAATGGAAAAAAACAAAAACATTTCATATTCTGAAACAAATGTTGCCAGCAGTGATCGTTACATCTTACTGCTTATCTTTAGTTTACATTATTTAGAACAAGCTCAGAATGATTGCTATAGGTTTGGAGGTGAACTGTATGAGACAGCTCAGTGTTTACCCTGCTTATTTTTTCTACATTTCCACTTTCAAAGTGCCAACGTTTTTACTTTTAGGAGGCTTAGAGGAGATTATATTGTCCTGCACAAATGTTAGTTCAGAAGGCCAAGAGTGACTTATCAGCAGTGCAGTAAGTTGCCATCAAGGAGCAACATATAATCAGCATCTGGTTACCATCACTGGCTGTAGGAGACATTTCGTTTTGCGAGCCATGAAACAAACACAGCCAATATTACTACCTGTAACAACAGCAATGGATTTCCTCTTACAGTGTACAATCACAACAAGATGTACCTGCCAGTATTTCAGTATAAATACAGCAAATTGGTATAGCAAATGTTTTAAATTTCAATTAGCTAAAAAGACTACTAAATACTAAACAGATTGGCGTCCACTGAAACTCATCATTGTAAACAGAGCTAGTGGATAAGAAATTCCCGAAGACCTGAATTCAAGCCAGAGTTTACTGTCATAAATTGTGGCTGAGGTATCAGGATACTCGGATGTTTCTCATAAATTCTAGCTTTGCTTAGTTTGAGTTGAAGGGGAAATTGACATTGAAGTGGTTGTTTCCACAAGAGACGGACCCTAAACACACCAATAAGAGAACTGCATCTTGATACCGACCAACAAGATCATAATTATAAAGCAGGCAGTCATAACACAGATCAGTGGCATGGAACAGGTTGTTTCTGATGCACATGTAATGAAACTGTGGATTGAATGTCCTGGGATTGAATGTATTTTTGCAAAGAAATGACTAAGCTACCTGAAACAGCCACTAAGAAGATGACAACAAAGATCCAGTGTTTCAAGGCTGACAAATCCCTTAGATACCTTCTATTTCTAACCTCAGATGAACTAAAAATAAATCCTGTTCTCTTCATCTCTGACTTTTTTGCAAAACCTCTCAGACTTGAAAACCTCTGATATTCTCCCACTAACTTGGCAGTTTCCCCATTGTTAAATCCGCCAGTACATAGTTCAACATAATCCACAGGGATTTAATCGAGGTCCTAAAGGGGGAAAAGGTGTATTTTAACGTTGATGTCGCTGAGGTGCAGCAGCTGCAGCATAGCGTGTGTCAGGGAATGTGCGGAGGGCAGGAAAACACAGACCTCTCCTGTCAGTGCCGTTGGGGACCAGCAAGGTGTTGATGCCCTTGGCGGTCTCCTGGTTGGCAGTTTCCTTGGTGACTGCTGATCCTTTGAGCTTACTCTTCGGGGTTTCCAGGGCTTTTAGCTTCTTGGCATGTTTGGTGCCCTTGTAGTGGGCCAAGGCCTGCCTCTGTAACAGAACCAAATAAAGATAGATTTAGCAGGTGAAATCAGCTGAATGTGGACAGAAGATGGAAAATAAAAATGATAAATCTATAAAACAAGTTAAACAGGATTAGCGGAGGACACCTACTGGAATTTCTTTTTAAATAAATGTTTATGTTGCATTTTATTTTTGACAGTTTCCTTAATTGTGTACGTGCTAAATAAATTACACATTTATTTCTTTTTTGTATAATTAATTTTCTATAATCACTTGAATATCCAACATATGAACGAAACGGGAGACGTAATTGGGAGAGTTCAAGCTGCTTCGAGCCCACTGCAAAAATCTTTGGAAAACCACTGGACTGGTCCTAATCCTCCCACTTTCAGACATTTTGTATCCAATCTGAGGGCTTTGTTCGGTTGGGGAATAACATGAAAGTGGACTCAGAATTAGGAGCAAAGAAGAAATCTCTACTTCTGATTAATGAGGAGTTGGATCAGTTCAAACTTGATGTAGAAGTCAACTATAGCAGTCTGAAAAATCTATATATTGCTTTATTCACTATAAAAAAACAGACCTTTTTGGTATTCTTAAGGTTCTAAATGCTGGATAATGACAAAATGAAAGATCCTTGAGATCAAACTTTGTTTTTAATCTGTTCAAACTTCAAACCCCACCAAATACAATTATATTCTCTTTTTTCTTACTTTTTAAAACTGCAGCAACCTCTGTTGTTAATTAAACCTCTGGGACAGTGTGATGTTTAGGATGGGAAATCTCACACTGAAATATTTATACATACTCCACCTTTAATTGACACACATTTGTTCAGGTGTGAAACAATCTAAAATTTTAAAGAAACATTGGCGGCTCACTAAACTTTTTCTTTTAAAGAGAGAGAGCTTTATTTATCTTATGTGCTCCTTAAAATGGAAGGACAAGGAAACATTGGAATGAAATGGAGCAGACGTGTGTCATTCTTATGAGGTTAGATAATAGCTTACAATCTTCACACAACTCTAGTGACAGCAGTAATAAAAACTGAACCTGAATCTGTGAAAACTGACATGAATCCAAATTTAATGCACCTCCACATCAGAAAGGTGGTAGCACAAAAAAGTAGCACCATAGAAAAAAAGCATTTATTTATTTATTTTTACATCTACATACCTACTAGCTTTGGGAGTTTGACTGCAAGTTTGTTGGAATATTAAATTGTTATTTGAATAGAACAAGATTGAGAGGATTTTTTAGCAAGTACTTCACTGGTGCTGCTGTTGTGTTTCCTTGGCATCATGAACTCTGTATGTCCAGGTCAATCACACAAAAAGAAACATAGTTCCAATTTGATCTCAGTCCTCAGATCTGCTCGCTTAACTTAGATGAAGTAAGAGAATCATTAGAGTAGACCTCAGACTCTGGACAAGAGATCTTATAAAAGAGGAGCAACACCCGATTAATGAAACATACTTTCTACCCCAACTGACTTAATTTTTTATTCAAAATATACGTTGGATTTGTATTTTGTATTCTTATTAGGGGGACTTAGAGACAGAAGTAGTTGATTTGAAATGACAATTGTTTGATGAAGCTGAAAATATCAGGGATGAAGCGTTGTATAATATGTGTGGAGTTTATTTCCTGACTGGTTTCCCATTCTGAACACGTAGGATCACCAAGATTCACCTTCACAACAAATTCCTCTAGACACACAGACGTGGGACATACACGCAGACTCTGAGCAGTCCTTGTTTACTGCCGAGTATTTCCCTGCTTACTTTGCCTGTGGCAGGAAGGAAGCCATCAAGAAGGGATGAAACTGCTTTTTGAAATAAATAAGTCAGCCAACTTCAGGATCCCACAAAATACCACAATGGATTATTAGTATTATTTATGGTCCACAGCAAAAATAGAGGCCATATATGACAGCGTCTCCTTTCGAATAATTGACCTGCTTTGTTTTGCAGTCAGATGCACAGCATGCCTGATTTTTTTAAAACAGATTGACAGCTTCCATTGCATCTCATGAGGACAGTAATTCTTTATTCAGTCATTTTCTTGCTAAAAACATTTAAGGGGATTTTTTACCAAGAAGCATCTTTTTTCTTGTTCTGGCATGTAACTATTAATTTTCACCCCCATTCATCACCCTGTAGGTACAGAAGACATGACTAACAGTTTGTCATGAGACTCCTCTCGAACGGATGGCTGCTTAATGCAGCCTTAGTGATATTTCATCTTTTATCAGAGCAGTGAAACATAGACCCCGAATTCCAGGTCTGGCACACGTATTATTAAATCTAGGAGCGAAACGATTTGTTTTCCTTCCGGGGGCCTCTCAAAGAAGACAAGACATGATGTGCTGTAATTCCTGAAAGGTTTAAAATGGATCTAGAAAATTCAGTTGAAGCCATAAAGTTTGAAACAAACACTTAGTATTCATTAAGTTTTTAAGCAACACTAAGTAACTCTTTAACCTTCATAAATATTCATAACTTTTCTGATTATACGTCGACTTACAGCTCGTTGAATGACACCTCTGTCATGGCTCGACGGGGTCAATATCGCTTTAATCGGCACTAAGCAATTTTAAGGAGGGTGGCAGGAACCCTGTCACACATAACAAATACAAAGGTGCCGACTGCTTTAAGGCATACCTCTCGCGCTTTTTATTTTCAACATCATCATATGACATTGTTTCACCAAAATTAGATTCATTACCTCATTGCTATTCATCCATCACACAGCCACTGGACACAGAAATGTACTTCAAACCAACTGCAGGCGACAGGGAGATCAAGATTTTACGACCAAAACTAAACCTCTTTAGTTTTGCTTTAATCTCTCAATGTATGCATGGCTATACAAAGCTAATATAAGTTACTTGAACTAACTATAAACAATAATTTTAGATATTATCCAAATAAGCATCCAGAGGTAATGATATGGTATGCTATGGCTCTAAATTTGATCACATATCTATGCATGCAAGTTTGAAATGTGGTTTTGCCCATTTGTACTCTTGTGCTTCAGGAAGTGCTTCTTAGGAAGTAATGTTTCACTTATTATCTCAGTTTTAAAGTTGAGAAACGCTTACACTGATGGTTTTACAGCAGTGAGTATCTCGGTTCATAGGAAACGGCAAAACATATCGACGAGTATCGACAACAAACTGCTTGAAAGATTCTTAACAGTCATTATACAAAACTTCTACACAGATATTAAACGTTATTCAATGTATTTAAGGCAAACAAACTGCTATTAATGCACTGGTGGTGTGTCTAGCATTTTTAAAATTCAGGTCTTTTTAGCTCAAATTTGAAGTTTGTCAACTCAAAAACCTATTTCCAACATAATTTGCTACAAACCTTATCAACTAATCAAATTTAAGGCAAAACGGGTAAATAACAAAGTGTTACTATTAGCTTTTCCAAAATGAATTATAGGAAGCAAATGCTTGTTTATTCGAAATTCAGCTGTCAACTAAATGTTACACAAATTTAATGTAAACCTTATATGATAAGGGAAACCTATTTAAGAAGTTAGACAGACATTTGATGTTTTGACTTTCCAGAAGGTTTTTCTCTTTCTTTGTATGGGGTTTGACTTGTTTTCTATTTTTTTTTAAGTATTATTATTATTTCTGGAGCCATCCACCACCTTTATTTGTAATGCTGTTTATTCACTATTCTTAGCCTCTCATAAATCTTTATCCACTGGGTGCATAAACGAGTATGTGGAGTACTGAGGATCTAAATTATGAAAATCGATTTCTTTGAGAGCGCAATAATAATCTATAGTGACTCAGAGTTTAGGCCTCTCTTTCTTGCATAAATGGGAAATGGAGGTCATTTGGATCATTCCCATTTTATCACTGCCGAACGATTGCAGAAATGCACACACCTATGAATGAGTAAAAAAAAAAAACCCCACAAAAGGTCTGCAATACAAAACAGATAAACCAGGAACCATTTCAGGAAGCCATAACTGCAAGACATAAATAGTGTCTTCAAGGAGAAGATTCCAATTTTGAAACGCAGTGTGACTCACGAATGATTTCTGAAACAAATCAAAATAAACAAGTTCCCAAAATACATGTTTCTACTCCAAGCAAGCAGCCAAGACCTGCTCCCTGTTGAGTATCATATATGCTTTCGTGTCAATAGAACAAAATCTAATCATTCCTGCATGAATCGTTGCTGTAGGGTTGTATCAGAAATGTTCCAATGTTCAAAAGTAAGGTTTGAGTCCATGAAGAATAAATCTTTAAGCAGGCACGTTGATGTTTTTTGCAGCAGACTAAAAATAAAGGCCTGTAAAAAAAAAAAAAAGTTAGCCTCGCCAACAGATGTTCAGTTTTTGCATTTTTTTAATCATTTGGATGTTTTTAAGCTAAAGAACATGTTATTAGAAAACAAAAGAACAGTAAATAACAAAAAAATGTAGTTTGAAAATAATTTGATTTAAGGGAAAAAAGCCTCTAAATGTACCCTAAACCTGATAGTTGTTGCATATTTTGCATTAAGAACTGTCACCACATATTTTTTATAAACAGACAATAAGTCGCTAGCATTGTTTTGGATGAAGTTTCCCTCACTTCCCCTCTTCTTGGACAATTGTCTTATTTCAACCTCACTGGAATGTTTGCATGCATTATGCTGCGTTACCACCAATCGCGTCTTGAGAGACGAGTGTCCGGTTTACACGCAAAGCCTATGTAAACGAGAAAAATTGAACTTTCGCCCCTGCATGCTTGAGCCACAACCAATCAGAGAGCAGCTTCTATGTGACGTAGTGACAAATTTTACAACAGGGCGGAAGATTAAGAAGTGATAATGGAGGATAGATTTATTGTCGCTGTTTTATGCTAATTGGAGTGAGATAAAACTAGCGTGGAAATCGAGCCTCATCAGTGCATTTCCCGGGGTAGGTGGTGAAAATCACCAAACTCTAAACGCTGGTGAATTTTTCCAGTAGATACTGACATGGCACCGAGGCAGCCGACAACGACGCTCTCTTGCGTTTTATATTTCATTAAATAACACCAAACCGCCCATTCAATTTCATCCGCCATTGTAAAAAAAGACCCTTGAAGAGACCGGAAGTGGAGCGTTTGAACCGTCTGACCCTAAAAACTGCACAAACGCGACGCCATTTTGATGCTCCAGGTGCGTTTGGTGGGATCGCAGCATGAAAGATTTCAGGTCATTCCAAAGCATCTTATAGAGTCTACTTTAAGTAGACCACTTCAAATCTCTAATCTAGTACGTTATTCAACATTCTTATGTAGAAACTTTATTTACATAAGAAAACCCACACACTTCCAAAAGTGTTTGGATTAAGTTTTTTTGTAAATTTACCCTATATTAGGGCTGCAGTTGTCACTAAATAGATCTTGTTTTAATAACTACAATGTGCTTTTCATTAAATTATCTGATAAGATTTAAAAAATTACCCCAAAGCATTTCAAGCTGTCCACTGATCACATTATTTAAGGCTGACAGCTGAACATGGAAATCTTTTTCATTAATCAAACCCTGGCATAGCTGATGAACAGTAAGTATAGACTCAGGTACGATTTCCTTGGTAAAAGCATAATAATACCATCCGGAGTAATCACCTGCCCATTCAGCGTTGAAAATGGATTGATTACTCCTTAATGAAAGGTGCCATGACACTGCCAGTTAGGGATGCTTCGGATGAAACAACATACAGCACCACTGATTTTCTTTTTACATTTTTTTTTGGATTACTTTCAAAGTGGAATGGAAATTAGGTGCTGGAGAGAATCGAAACCCATGTGCTTGGTTAGGCGCTCGTACATTGGTTTGACTTAGCGAGTTAATGTGAACGCTCTGCATTTGATTAAAATACTTGAGCGTGAAGAAGATACTGCATATTGCAGTGTGGTAATTTATGCTTCTTTTAATGAGCTCTGAACATGTGATGTTTTGGGAAAACATGATGTAATGGCAACAAACAAAGAAGAGAAGGACCATCATTGACATCAAAGTTCAACTTCAGTTTAAACCCTGATTTCAATTAATAATGTAAAGTTGGGCCTTCAGAATTTCTACTTTTACATTTAAGCGAACAAACTTTTGGTTTTCAATGCATTTAATTAATAATAGTTATTTTGAAAGAGAGGAATAAAGAGAACAAAAAATCATTATGTTCTGTCACTTAAAGCAACACTAAAGAACTTTCAGTTTTGGTCTATCTTGGCGTTCCATACCACCATACTAATACCTCTGGCTGCTTATTCTGATCATATCACAATACGCTTTAGGCTTAGTTCAAGTAACTTTAAAAGTAGCATGATATACCACTGCATACATAAAGAGATTCAAGCAACCCTAAAGAACTTTGAGTGTTTTGGTGGAACTTGGCGGCCAGTATGGACAAAATAGGAAGTGTTTTGCCTAAAGGAAGACTGCATTTCCCATGAGGACTTGCACATTGCGTCGTAAAATCCTGATCTACCGGTCGCCTAAAGTTGATTTGAAGTACATTTCTTTTTCCAGTGACTGTGTGAAGGATGAATAGCGATGATGTAATGAATCTAACTTTTGCGAAATATTGTCATATGATGATGTTGAAAAAAGGAAACAGGGGAAGTGATGTATGCCGTAAAGGAGTTAGCACATTTGCAGTTGTTTTGTTTGTCAGGGTTACTGCCACCCTCCTCAAAGTTGCTTAGTCCGGGTTAAAGCGATACGGACACTGATACATGACAGAGGTGTTATTTAACAAGCTATAACTCATAAGCAAATAATCACAAAAAAATCACAAAAGTTATGAAAATAATCTATGAAAACTAAAAAGTTATTTAGTGTTGCTTTAAGGCAACAAACCATCATGCGAACATTATTTTGTGTGACTGTTGCTGTTTGCTGGAAAAGTTATTCTTTGAAGTCACACATAAAAAAAGAAATTCCAACAGTAATCTTTTAGTCCATTATCATCCTTGACATAATTTGAGAAAAAAAACAATCCACAACTTCTTTATCTTGTAGTTGCATTTCTTAAACCGTTTGCAAGTGTCAGGTTTTCGTCTGCTTTACTGTGAGCACCATCCCCTACTAAACACTGAGCTCTTCATCTGCTTCTTAATATGATACAACGTAGCTGTAGCTGTGATCTGAGCAGAACGGTCTGCTAAATTAAGCTTTTGTCAGGGCGGATTTAGTGGAGAATTTATATTCGACTCTCTCACCTGTGAGTTGAACCTCAGCTGGCAGACGCTGCAGGACACATGCTTCCTCTTGGCTGTGGGAGGGATGCCGAGGGTGTGATGGAGGACGGCCTTCTGCACCGGGTCCATCTGGAGGACGGACACAGACAGAAAGACAGGCAAATTAAAGTGGTGCTAAAGCTGAATTGTAAACCCACCTGACTAGGCAGTGGCATGCTGGGCTGTGAAGAGAAAACAGGCTGCCTGCGGCATTCTGGGAAGCCAGGTGTCAATCTCTCACCTCAGTAGGTGAATTCTAACATTATGGTAGGAATAAATGCTTACTTTTAGCCACACGGAGAGTTTTTACTGACCTTAGGGCTATGGCTTTTAGCCAACTTTATAAGGTCTCATGGAAATGATTCTCCTCTAATTGCCTCAAACTTTCTTTTGCTCTACCTTAGTCTGAACAGAAAGGGAAAAATCCATTAGCTTTGAGTATGGTTACAATAATACAATTTTCAACTAATCGTTTCAACTTTTTTGCAATAGAAAACAGAAAACTTTTTAAAAGAGGTTTTCTATTCTGAAATACCAAGGATGGTAAACAAAACCTGGCAAAAGTAATAAAAGTTTGCAACAATAAAAAAAAAAACGTCTATGAAAACATGTAAATCATTTTGAACGGGTGCATAAATTCTTTATTCTCCAACTGTGCCAGGAATAAAGATTGCAGCGTAAAAAAAGAGGTCGTACAACAGATTTGAAGCATGCGTGCAAATATTTCATAAGGAAAATACATTAGCATTTGCATGCTCGGATGACTCTGTTGACTTAGATTTTTTGCTGTTCCGTTGCTGTTTAAGATCAAAATAATATCAATGAAAAAATAACTAATTAATTTTTTTTTCAGTCATTAATTTAATTAAGTAAAATAAAAAATATCAAGAAACTTGTAACTGCCTTCCTTGACAATATGTTGATTATTAAATATAAAAAATGTTCAACTTGCCCAGGCCAAATCAGGAAATCATTAAAATAGATCAAATATCTATGGAAAATAATTAAATAAAAAATATAAAAAAAACGAACGAGAAACAGGGTCATTGACATGACAAGGTACCACATCTTCCCCAAGATGACTGGCGCTTTTTTTGAATTATATAAAAGATCGCAAAAAAACACATAACAAACAACACAGCTAAAGTCATGAAATCCATCACATCCACCAGAAAACAAAACAAAAAATAACAAACAAAAAAAAAATAATTCTGTGCTTAGATGAACCAAATGTGGATATTTTTGAAGAACATCAAAATTAGCTGCGTCTAACATTCATCACATTACACCAACACTCAAAGTTTGTGGTGGTAAATTAAGGGTCAGAAGTGGTTCGGCTTGAAGCAGAATGTCTGGCCAATAGTTTGTGACCTTTAGCTTTAGCACACTTGGATCATGCAGCAGGAGAATTACCTAAAGCTCATCAGCAATAAACCCTCACTCATCTGTGGCTCAGTATTCTTGCCTTTGCTTGTGTGCAGAATGTTTCTGTGTAAAATGCGTTCAAATTATGTGTTGGAAAATCTGTCTATATGTAGATGGTTTTTGTGCAGCACTTTTTAAATGTTCTAAAGAGAATGCAGGGGAGTTAAAATTGAGCAATGTGACTCAAACTATTGCCTGGCAAAACACAGCCAATACAGGAGCGGCATGCATTACCTTCAAGCAGATTAGCTTTACTAGCTATTGTGGTAGTGTTTTACTTTGTATTTTTATGCATCTTAAAGTATATTTTTTGATTGAACTATCAAAATGAGCAGTTATATATGTTTTCAAAGGTTGCATCAAGTAATCATGCTTTCAGCTATTTGTGGACGCTCACAGACACCAGTGGTTCACTGTCCTTCCAAATGGCTGAAAACTAAAATAAAATGAGATAAATTCTAAATTTCAATCTGATTTACATACTAGGCCCTTGCTATAACCATGTCCTTCATGTTTGATGCTGCTGCTAATGTGGCTGCATTCAAATTTCTTCCAGAAAAATACAGAAAAAATCAAAACAAAGCAAAAAATGAGACAACAATAAATAAATAAATAAAAAAGTGTATTTGTTGCTACAAGCGACAGAACCAGTTTATTGGATCTGGAGAAAAATTGCTTTCTAGTTCCATCAAGTTGGTTTGGAAAGATTATTTTTATTAGTGAATAGAATATTTAAATATTTGATCATCTGAAACATTAAAGTGTGCTTTAAAGAAATTTGTGAGGGGACAAACACTTTTTGATTTTACAAAAAGTATGCTAACAAATACAGGGAAGAAAATGACAAAATCTGCCTAAAATGGCAAAGTTAAGACGGCATAACAAATGAAAAATATATATATAACTTTTATGTCATATGTAGTTTTATAGTAATAAAATCGAATACTTCTGTTTACAAGTTGCTCTACTCACCAAACAGCTTTGTCAGTTTTCTAAATCCACTCCTCAGATTTTCTCACGCTCACCTTTATTGTTGTTTACATTTTAATGAGCATTTGCAGATACTTTTGATGCAGGTGAAAAGTAGTTTTAGCAGCTGCATTGATCCAGATGGCAGAGGATAAATTTGTGTCTTTATATCCATTTTGTCTCATGTTTTTACTAAAGACTCCTTTAACTATACAATCATATCATCTGCAGCAGGTATAGCAGCAAACATGAAAAAAATTTGCAAAAAATAAATGGTAAGTAGTATTTTCTACTGAAAAATCAGAAATCCCATTCAGCAGTTCAAGCACACAAAAACATAGTTTGGTAGGAAATGTGGGGCTTAATATCTTGACAAGGACATTAATATTAAACCTGGGGACATTGAAATTTACGACTAATAAATATTTGTGACTGAACAAAGGTAGCTCTATATACTAGAACAGTTTATGTAGCATTGTTCTATGATAACAATGTGTTTGATTGGGACATTGAAAATACCTTTGCGTTTGGGGCAAAAGCACCTTGACAGATACAAATTTTGTTCATTTATCTTGTTGCCGCCGAGGGCAGTGAGGCAACTAGCAGATATTGTGTAGCACCCCGGGTCCAGTCCAGCACCATATCTCACTTTTTCACTCTCACGCTCATTACTCCAGCACAGCAGAATACAAACACTTGGCAGATGTTTTATTTTTGAAGTGCAGTTTCATGATATGAAGTACGAGTGATACCCAGCTGTTGCTGCACAGATAATGTGAGCAGGATGGATGCATTGTTCACTGACAAAAGAAGAAAATGTCAGTCTGCAGAACACAGAGCACACAAAAGATCCGCTGCAGCGAACAAACTACAGATATTTTGAGCGTCATGCATTTGTGAAACTCTTAACTCGTCTGTTTTTCTTTCCCTTCGAGGTGGCAGAGTGTTTCTGAAAAGAACAAACAAGCCCGTCTGTTTTGGGAAAAGTCTCCCTGTGACCACATGGCTGGTGAAAGTGCAAAGGTGTTGGCACGGCATGGGAGGACTAATCAACCACAAAAAATGTTCTACAGAGGGAATAGTGATGAGAGCTAGTTCAACTGTTTGGCTGCAAAGAAATACTTTAGATCGTACACTGAATGAATAATAAATTAAATAACCCAATGGCTAAAATTTTCATGTGTATTATTTAAATTTCTATGCACACTTTTGAGGTTAGTGCAAGCCTATCCTAAAAAAAAATTCTTAGAAATGTAGTTTAATTGTGAACAGCAAAGAGCAAGCAGTGAAAACAGACAGAAACAACAAAAAATATCAACAAACAGACAAAGTAATCAGGTGCTGCTGGAAGAATAAACCTGTTCGAGATTGCACGTGTCTGTTTGATAATTGAGTGAATTTAAATCAGAGATGTGAGCAAAAGACTGAAATGATAACAAAGAAGAAACCAAACCATGTCGTTTCCAACATAAACGTAGCAATTGAAGCAAAGCTTGTAGCTACAGAGAGTTAGAAAAGTGTATTTTATTGCTTCTACACATTCAGACGTTGACACTAAATGGTATTAGGTAAAGTTTTTTGGGGGGGCCATAAAAGACACGTATGTATATCTGTTTATATATATATATATATATATATATATATAAACAGGTATACATACCTATATATATATATATATATATATATATATATATATATATATATATATATATATATATATATATATATATATATATATATATATATATATATATATATATA
>JAVLVB010000902.1:2343778-2358719 GCA_032876305.1 Orestias chungarensis | reverse complement strand
ACAGACGGTTCTCCTTTGCTCTACTTTCTTCATGTCTCACTCTACAGGGTTAGGCTATTTAAGTTATTTCTATAGTTATGCTGCTATAGGCTTAGACCACTGGAGGACAATCTGACCACTTCTCTACTACATTCTTCCTTTGTCCAATCTGCTTTAGTTACCGTTATTTCAACCTTTTAACCTTTTGTTTTCTTTTGGTGTTCTTCACTCCATAGTAGCCACACCTGGTCTGGCTTTCCGTTAGTTGAGGCAGCTTCTTGGAGGAGAACCTGGGATGAGATGCTGCCAGCGATGCTCTACAGCTGCTGCTATAAACTCTTCATTTTCATTATCTTCTGCATCTATTTTAGTTTTCTGTCTCTTCAAACCCCCAGTCGGTTGTGGCAGACGGCTGCTTGTACTGAGCCAGGTTTTCGGAAGTTTCCTGTTAAAGGGGAGTTTTTCCTCTCCACTGTCGCTACATGCATGCTCAGTATGAGGGAATGCTGTAAAGTCAACAACAAAACAATGCATGCTCAGTATGAGGGAATGCTGTAAAGTCAACAACAAAACAATGCATGCTCAGTATGAGGGAATGCTGTAAAGTCAACAACAAAACAAGCCACTGTTTCGATCTGCTGATTCCAGAGCAGTGAATGTTGCAGTCTCAATGCAATCTGCTGAGGTTCCTTGGATTGGAAACTTTTTCAAACTGATTTGTAGTTATGTATCTATGTCAAGTTGGGTCCTTTCAGTGCCATTTTCAGGTTTTCCAAAGGGGGTCATCCGAGCCTCCTGTGCTGGAGCACCTTCTCCATCTCTCACCTGCCAGGTGCAGCCCATTGACGCTAACGAACTGAAGCTGTATAGAGGAAGCGGTGGACCAACTACTCATCGCCTGAGTATTAGCCGCTTCTGGTAAACCTTTGTTCTCAGTGTCAGCCTACTCGAGTTAACTCTCTAGTGATTCTTATTCTCTAGCCTTATGTTTATGTTTCTGGTTCTCTAGTTGTTGTTTCAAGTTCTCTAGTCTCAAGTTGCCTGAGTCCTCAGTTGTTTGTTTATTCTCCCAGCCTTTTGAGTCATCTCCTGTGCTCCACCCAGGTTCCTACCATCATCTGTGATCAAACCCTTTCAAGAATCCCACGGTCCTCACAATCACCTGGTCTCACCGCTCCTCTGGCTCAGCTTGGTCTGCTTGCTCCAGCCCTCACCATCAGTTGCGCTTCCCCCCGGACAACCTTTCCACCAGCTGAAAGGACTCACCACTCACTCCTCCCTGTCGTCAACAACCACCATCAAAAGTAAGATAATTCCATTATTCATCACGCTCCATCTGGATCACCTCACCCCACTCTGCTTACCTCTCAGTAGTCTCCGGTCTCCCACGTCGTCCTTGCCATCCTCTGAGTTCCCCTTTGAACTATTGCCATTCCCGCTGTCTCTGGATTCCCGCCTTGTTCACGGCATCCAGCTCCAAACAATTTACAGTTAGAGGATAGCAGGGAAATAACATTCGTGCAAGTATAGAAGCAATTTTACAGATGGTGAGGCAATAAAGGAAGAATAAATACAAGCCTAAACTGAGCTTTCAATTTGAATTCTCATACATCTATAAGCTATAATTACCACAGCTGCTTAGCTGGAGGCATTTTTGTAAGCAAAAACACTATTAGAGTATATTAGCTGTATAACTGTTATAAAGGAGGGGGAAAAAATTAAACATAACAAGGTTTTTACATGTTGGCATTGCTGGACTTCAGTAGGAAATTTAAGAGGTAGCAGCAAAGACTTCTGTGTGTTTACTTTCACAAACAAAGATGCTTGTGAATTAAAATTGATCTTGTAAATCTTTGAAAGACAGGAGCCAAGTGTAATTTCACAGCTATGATGTGTAAACATCATGGAGACTAAGGTTTTGACACCATCTGCATCTTCATCATGAGTCACGAGTGAACGCAGTAACAGGGCAAGTAATTATAGACCACTTGAATCTGGTGTAAAACAAAAGAAGCAGCACACAGTTCTAGTACGTTTTCTACATTAGAAAAGTAGCAGAGCATATCTCAACTCATTAAAAGAAGAGGGCCTCTGGCATCATGAAGGACCCCACACACCCAGCACACTCACTTTTTGGCCCGCTCCCCACAGGCAGGAGGCTGCGGAGCATAAAGTGCAAAACCACCAGACTGAGAAACAGCTTCATTCCTGAAGCTGTGAGACTCTCAAAACACACTCAATTACAAATGAAAAACACTTTCTCATTTAACCGGCACTGTTCACTTTAATATCACACTTTAAAATGTCACTTTAAAATGTCACTTAATATGTCACTTGCACTCCGAATTTTCATTGCTGCTATGTCCGAAGTCCCATATTGTAGATTCTGTGCAGTCAAATCCTATTTCTCGCATAGTTCTTTATATTTTATTATCTTATTTAAAATTGCTATTAGGGTGTAAACTGGTCCGGGGGATTAGAATTTCGTCCCACCTCATGTACCACATGTGATGTGATGACAAATAAAATTCCTTGATTCCTTTATTCCTTGATTCCTTGAATAAAAATATGTAAACAAACATCTACCAGTACAGCCATATGAATACAATTAGCAGAAAGATTTCTTTGCAACAACATATAGAAAGAAATATGACGGATTCAGTTATTCCTTCCTTTATGTATTTTAGCTGTGCAGCATCAGATTCAGTCACTGTTGACTGAAAGATACAGTTTCTTTAAAAAAAAGTAAAATATGCATTTTAACAGTAAAAAATAAAAGCTGAATAGAAAGCATTTTGGATTTTTTATGAGGTAGGGTAAGTGTTAAGGCAGACTTACAGTAGTTGCAACAGGACAACTGAAGTCCCGGCAGCAGATAATGTTATTGTCACACAAACAATTGTTGATCGAGTTTATTGCAGCTCGGACACAAAGAATGAGATGTGATGGAATGTAAAGGTGAAAAGTGAAGGTTAGAAAAAAATATGTAATTCTTACCCCCAACATACACACGATGCATCATGATGAAAGTGCGCAGAGACAACAAATTGAAAGACTTCAGCTATCTACGTTTTTTTTTTGTTTAAATCACCTTGTTCGTCATATGTCTTACAGCAGATGTGGTCCCTCCAATTAACAAATGCTGGAACCCTCTGTTTTGGTTTTTTTTTTTATTCAAGGTGTTTTTGAACCTAAATTAAGTATCATAATGAAGATGAAATTGCGACACTTCTGTTTTTTGTTTTTTTCCAAAATAGAAGTATTTGCTCTTTGATTTGAAAATTTGTGATCAGAGAAAAATTGCTGCAACATAGCTTAGACTTGGAAAAAGAATGTTGCACGGAATTCCTGACAGTACATCTGTTCACAAACAGTGCCCCACTTCACAAAGTATCCCTTGTGGGTGTTGTCATACACTTATACTCCTATGTAGTAAACATAAGCGAGGGGTGTGCAATTTCATTTAGTAGACTTAATCTAATTAGATCTGGAATGGTGTCCCCATAGTAGATAATGCAGATTAACCCTCCAAGACAGTTAATGTTATACATTTAATGCATACAGAGAAACCAGATGATCCAGCATCATACTAAAGTTTTAAACAGTGCATTACATTCCCATTTTTGGTCCTACTAATTAGAAGAAGCTGCCCACTACTCAAAAATTTAATTTAATTGATGCCAATAAAGGAGATAGGAAGCAAAAGGAATATAGCAAAGCATTTTAGGTGACCATTTCCTCAGTTCCTTTTATAATTAAGAACCAGCAGTTATCTGAAACTGCTGAGGTCAAACTAAGGGCTCTAAGAGAGGGAAAACCTTCTGAGTGGGATGTTCATGAGATCCATCCTGAGGTCAATGAAAAAGACTTCCACATCAAAAGATGACAGGTTTGGATTTGGATGGATTTGGCAAAGAAAAAAAAAGCTAATCGTTTTTGAGGAGTACATGGACAGGATTTCGAGGTCATGAGAGTTAGCTCCTCATTGTTCTCAGCTTGGCCCGGATCGGTAATGTCTGTCATAAATGTGTCAGATCTAGTTTCTTGTTGTCTGGTCCTCGATTAATGGCCGGATGGAGCCGAACATTGAGAGACAAATCGGGGCTATTAATGCAGACATGAAGACGATCCTTCAGCGCTTTGACAAAAATAACGAATAAGCTGTGTAAAATTGCGTGGCAAAGGTGGCTGAAGATGGGCAGCAGATAGATGGTCTCCAGTGTAGCACCAGTACCAGTGTGTAACTATATTTAAAGTAACCAAAATTAACATCCAGTGCACCAAGCTAAACTGGCCTAATCCTCCCCTTTCCTTCCCTGAACTAACATCTACCTTCATCCCCATTTATACTAGCAAAAACCTGTGTTGACTATTTGACTATGAAAGGTTCACACTAAAAACATCCCACCAAAAACAATCTAAACTCCAAGGTCAACCTAATAATTTCTCTCCTCTTCACAAGGTCCCTCCTGTGAAAACACTTCCACAAATCTACCACTACAGGTAAGATGTAAGGTTACAAACAGCAACATGCAAGTTTTAGCCAAAATACATTTACAAACATTTTAAACCTATTTCTAACCAAGATTTTAAACCACATAATCTGAGACAATGCAGACATAAACAAACCCGGGATAATAAATGTCTGCAAACAGAAGATGAGGTATGACAAACAAAACTAAATGTTGGTAGAATCACAAACACCAAACAGTGGCCCTCCGTTTTATCACAAGCTGCTCCAGAAAGTAAAACTCTGGGTTTACGGGTCAATCTGCACGTACGGTCCTCTGAAAGAAAAGGTTTCTTGATACCTCTAACCGGTGCTTTAATTGGAAAAAAGGGTAAACCTCTTAAGGTCGTCCAGATATAGGACAGAAACAAGGGGGATATTTGTCTATCGATCCATAAATAAAAAAGGCCAAAGTACAAAGACAGATTGAAATCCAATCCTTATGACCCTAATTGAAGGAATCATGGAACATATTTTATTAACTTCAAACATTCAATTAAAAAAACATTTTTTTTCCATTAAGCCTATTTTTATTTTAAACTGGCTTGAAACAATGTGTTGTAAATTTGCTCTACATAAATAAACTAAACTTAAGTTGAATTGAATTCTGATAAGTCAACTATCATAAATTCATTTGCTTTTTACATTTTTGTGTCCTAATGCTTTGATTGGAAAAAAATAAATAAAAGCAGCAAAACCAGAGTCTAAAAAGACGAAAGAAAACCTTAAGAACAACTGATTATTGTAATAGATTTGTGTCTGGCGGCTAGGGGGAAAAATCTGCATAGGTTAAACTAATTTTCAAGCTCCAAATTAGGGAGATTAAAGGCGCTAAATTTTGTAATCTGAATGAGCATTTGAAGCATTGTCTATGTTTGCTTCTATGCTAGAAACCACAGCAGTGGAACATCATGAGTGACAATTATACGCCCAATTTCTAAATTTCTGTATAAAATCAGAGTTTGTCTCACAGAAGTTACTTCCAACTATTCAAACTGGGATGAACTGCGTGAAAAATGTGTTGAAACCTATAAGTGAGTTTTAGCCTAAAAAAATAAAAAAAACTTGACATCTCTACATCATATTAACACAGGAAGGGACTCTGATTTGCTGTGTGATGACACACAGGGTTGGCCGGCATCACTGGCAGAGAAAACAGTTGGAGGAGAGAAGCGCAGTCTGTGCAGCTTGTTGGAAACCTGAGCTCAGGGAACCTAACGTGAGCTGAAAACATCTTGGCGACGAGAGATCGCTGACCTCTTACAAGAAACATGCACTGGGATAGAAATATGTTATTCTTCCTTTCTTCCCAGAGCGGAGGCTGTGAAATAACTCCAGACTGATGAGACCACAAGTGAAGGCATAATCCAGCAAAAACACACGAGACTTTATAGCCTATCTGTGGAGAATCATCTATAATTTCGAATAAAACCGTAACTATTTTTTTTCTCCTTCTGGTTTGATTAGTTATAGCTTAAAAACTCTGTTCACACATACATTGTTCCATACATATTTTGAAGGATTCCTCATAGTGAAACAGCACGAAGGAGGGAGTCTGCAGAAAACAGCTGCAATTCTACGGACTTGTTGTTCCCCTAAGTTCCACACTCACGAACCACCCACCGAGCCCCACGGTCCACATAAAACGCACCTGGCAGACGGCGAGACGCTGAGGGAGCATATGCATTATACACACCAGTCCAACACACACATTAACTGGATGCCCACACTAAAACAAAACCTTTAGCAGTGCACAGAGCTCGTTCTCATTATGTGCCTTAAATTCAGTGTCATCTTTCAAATCACTTCCTGGAGCTCTAATATGAATTTTCCCACCCCCTGGCAGGTCAAGCTGCAGTGCAAAGGCTTGTCAGTCATCCTGATGAGCTGTCTGCCTTGAAACAGCCTCTGGCCCGAGGCGGAGGTATAGGGAAAGCCACAGCCGGCGATCAGACAGGAGAGAAAGGACTCGGGGAATCTGCTGTCTGGGAAAAGAAGCAACATTTGAACAGGTTCTTCCATCACGTAAACATCCTTTACATCATGAGAAAGAGGCAGTTCGCAGTCTCCAACACACTGCAGCTGATAGAAAGACCCTATCTCTTATGTGGATAAAAATGCTCGTCAAAATCCTAACAAGGGTTTTGCAGGGGAAAAAAAAAAAGAAGAGAAATACCTCAAATAGAAATTCATAAAAACTGTTTTCATTTATGACCATATGAGAACTATAACGCTTTTTTTTTCTTCTGAAAGACCAGTTTTTAAAACAGGTGATTTACATATACTGTGCTCTATTCTACATAAAAGGTTGAGCTTATTGGAAACAAAAATATATATTAAAAAACATTTCAAACAGGGTTTGGCTTTGTATTTTCTATCTGGATTAATCAACAAAATTGATCCAAGTGAATACATTTACTCCCCGTTCTCAGTGGATTAGGCTTCAAGAAAGGATTCCACAGCTTTTTATGTGCCAGATGCCTGAAAGACATGTCTGCTTGCTGGCATGAAAAATGGTGATTGTTTATTTCAGCTGCATGGTAACACCTCTTTTTTTTTTATCCAGAACAATAGCTTGACCTGCTAATACATTATTTGGACTGCTGGAATAAGGTTGTAGCTAAGGCGTTAGTCCAGTGGGGCTATGATGACCACACCACTGTGCACCAGTCCTAGAAAATAGGTGTCGCCATTATTCACATAATGCCTCCCCATGCTGCACTAAATTTTCTGCCAACATCGTGACAAAACACAACCTCGCAGCTTTTTTGCTAAAGTCAAGAACAGTCAATGAGCAAAAATGCATTATTGCCCAAACCCCAGCAGGGGTGCCCCCACTCTGGTGCCCCAGTGCAGTGTTTTCCTACCCTGGCCCTTGAGACACATTGCCCTGCAAGTTTTAGGTGTTTCCCAGCACCAGTACACCTGATTTCAATATATGGCTAATTAACCTGAATTTGCTGAACCGTCATCATCTGAATCAGGTGTGTTGATTGCATAGCGTTGATGACTCAATGCATTCTGATGGGTTTAATTAGTTAAAAAAGATTTAAAAGAAAACTGAAGTTGGTAAAGTTTTTGATGAGCAGGATGAATTTGAATGTATTATGATAAAGGATTTTCTTGTGAAGTGCATCGTGAACAGGCGTCATATAAATAAAATACATTTAATTCAAATTCAAGTAGGGAAATATCTGAAACATGTCCCTCAAAGACCAGGGTTGGGAGATTTTGCACTAAGCAGGGGTCTCCAAACCTGGTCCTCGAGAGACACTGTCCTGCAGGTTTTAGATGCAACTCTGCTTGTTTACAGGTTAAAGCTAATGGTTGCAGAATTGAAGCTCTAGAGGATTGGAGTTTTGCACACCAGCTTTAAAGACTATCAAAGTCTTGTTTGATGATAAAAGTAATAGTGTGGTCTTGATCCTGAAGGGCTAAAGGACAGTTAAGAGAGATATCTACTGCAGGAAGAAAAATAAAATCATATTTTGAACAGAATCTCTTCACAAACGCTTTCAGGATAGCAAAAATATACATTGGCGCTGGGTAAATCTCCCCAGGCTTGCTGATGCCTTTGTGGTAATCTTCGGCCTAATCCACGCACTACATCTCAGTGACTGACAAACACTTTTGAGTTCACACAAAAAATCTTGCTCGGTCTTGATGACTCTAAACCTTCACCCAAACTGGAGACGTTTAAAAATGATGTTACTGTATGTTGTGTGTCTAACGCAAGATCTAAAAAGGAGTGCTGGGTTCTGATGGGTCACTGATGTTAGACAATATTCCACAAGGGTTTTCAGCCACATAACACACTGTCTTTCTATGTGTTGTTTTAATTTTTTTAGTTATTAAACTGATTTTAACAATATCATTTTTGTTTGTTTCATTTTGTGCTGAAAGGGACAGGAGTGGACAAATCTCTCTAAAGTCAAATTTGTCTTCAGGATCCAAGACTTGCTTATGCACCCCTGGTAATTGTATTAACTGTGTATAAGCTATTTGGGACATGAAGATCTTTTTCTTGGTACCAGTGTAAACGAAATGGCCGGAAGTAAACTTGTTAATTGTTGATTTATTTGTTTGTGTTTTACTTTTTTTTTATTTCAGATATTTGTTTGCTAAAAGACTTGTTTCTACTAAACATCTGAATACAAAAAATATATGTAATACTTTTAATTTTATGTTTTTTGTTTTTGTTTTTGGACTTAAAAATCAATAGTATTGTTATTTTTAAGGCAATCAGTTTTAAGTTTGGCAGTAAATGATTTTGAGCTGTAACCGGTCTGTTTTTGAGTTGTGGGTAATTAAACCATTGATTGGAGAAATTAATGAAATGTTAAGTTCTTGAAACATAAATATCTCGACTTTTCATGCTTGAAATTATTACGTTTTCTTGAGTTATTCAATGAGACAGAAAATATTCTGAGTAGCAGAAACATAACATTTCTGAGTTGGCTTAATTAGTCAATCTAATTTAATGATAATTTAAAATTACGCTTAACATGAACTCAAAATATATATGCAATGATATACTCACGTTTTTAGTTTATGAACTCAAAAAACGTGAGGCAATTGATTGCCTTACTTTTTTAAAGTTCTGCTTACTTATTTGGGTTCATAGTGCTCAATTGTTTTTCTTCCCTTCATTCTGTAGAGTGAAACCAACTTCAATGATGATCATTTCAAACCATTACAATGAATCTGTATCTGCAGTGCATGTGGTGTCAAGTTAAATAAGGATGCTTTTATGAATTCAGACGCATTGATTTCTCATGCAGCTTCTGAATATGCTTCAAATGTTTAATCTAGAAGTCGACTTTAAAGCCTGCAAATTATCATGTTTGCCATGCTGATGTTTATCTGATTTGATATTTGGGCAACATTCAAGGTATCTGATCAATGTGAATAAATATATCTGTTGTCTCCCGCAGCGAGCTGCCCGTGAGTGTCTGCTTTCATTCGCCCGCTCATCTTTGTTTCCCTCTGATGTGTTTCTGTCAGTGGAGATGTCGGCAGAGTGTCGACAGCGCGGGGGTGGGAGAATAAGCAGGTCATTTGCTGGATGCTATCTGACAGGCCGCAGAAGGCCCGTCCATCTCAAAGTTCAGCGCGGCAGTCACCGCTGACGTCGCCCTGCTCTGTGCTGCCAGATAATGTGACAAAACAAGACAGTGATGAGCTGAGATGGTGTTGGAGACGGGCTGACTTTTACCACAGACGTCTGACAGAAGGGTCAAATACAAACCGAGTTTTATCTATTTCTTCTAGCGCCGGGCTTTGTTTGTCATTTTTCTCAATAAGGCTGTGCAACAGGATGATTTATGGCAAAACAAAAATGCTGACTTTGAAATATTATGCCTTTATGTTTTGATTTTGAACAAAAATATACTCTATTTTAGAAAACTCTTTACATGTAATGCCAACCTGGCTGGATAAAACCAATTAATATGTTTGGATTTCTTGAAAAAAATTATTATTATTATTTTCCTGGCCTCTTCCTTTAATATTACCTTTCAGTTCCAAATAGATTTACTGTCGTCACTCCAAAAATGTAGCTGTTGTTGTAAATTACCAACCCTGAGGCGATAAATCCGCTGCATATTCTGCTTTACAGTCTAGAAAAACCAAACACAAAATGCCGTTTTATCGCTGCGCAGTTCAAACCTCCTCATTAGGCATGTATATGTGCATGCATAATTTAAAGATCTTTAGATGTGGAGATGTAAATTAACTGTGCACAGAAAGCAAAAGCCATGATTTTACTTCTCCTTGTAAGGCCCATGAATTTTGAAACATGCTTATATCTTAACATGAAAACCTTCATAGCTATAAAGACTTCACTATCACTTGAACTTTCCTTAGTCTGCAAGAACGTGGGCCTTGTTAATCTTTAATATGGAGGTAGTTGGTGAGTCCATGTGAAGTGAAAGACAGTTGTTAGACGATTACAACTTAAGATGAACAGAGAAATTGGCCTAGTTAGCAAGTATGTAGACACTGAATGCAGTATTGAGAGTAGGTCACAGGAGCAATGCTAATCTATGTAAAAGTTGTGTCTAAGTAATTAAGATTTAAAGTAAGACACCTAAATAGATTGAAGTGCTGAATGTAAAGTCTGGAATCACAGAGATAAAAATATTCAGTTTCTAAGAAAAAGAAAAACCTTTTTGAAAGCAACTAATCATCTTTCAACACGGGATATAGAGTGACCTTTCACCTTTTCCGAGGAAAGAACTGTAAAACCCCCAAAGATCCCATTATTCATAAGGACACCCAGATCTGTCACACTTCTAAAAGTATTGAATAGAAAAAGAGCCTGTGTCTCAGATTTGATACTCTGCAGGCTTGGAATGTCAACTCAAGAGTGGTCTAGATCGAGTTGTTACTGTTTTTTGGGGTCACGAGTTGCGTCTCGTAAACATAAAAAGGGGTAAGAATTAATATAAATAAATTAATCAAACCATATTCTGCAACAAAGTCCTCATTAACGGCACACAGGGACCTGATCTATCGAGACATCTCTCTCTGTCATTCTGCCATACTATGTTGACAAACCAAGACAAAACCTCAGCCCCAGCTTCCTCTTGGTATTTTTGCTTCAGGGCCATTTGATTAAAAAATTGCAAAAATGCAGTCAGCGCCTACGGTTAATATGTTGCGGCCATGAATTTGGCATAGAAGCGTAATCAATGCCGTATTCAGAGGGCGGCCAATCTGATTACATTTTTGATCTGAGCCAAGGTTTAATTATTTCCCAGTGAGAATTTTCTTGTTGTCAACGCAGTTGTTTATTTCCAAATGCAAACACAATTTAAAAAAAGGACTCAAATGCATGGCTGAGAAATTACAAGAAAAAAAGGGATAAACCCTAAAACTTTCATGATGTCCAGTGTTCTAAAAGAATAAATAAAAAAAATTAATAGCTCTCTTATAGATTCCTTTTTTTTCTGTGTTTCATCAAAATTTTCTTTTTTCTTTGTGTTTACTCTGAAAAAAAAGTTTGAATAAATATAACAAAGCAGCTTTTAAAATGAACTGTTGATTCAGTTTATTAAAGGAAAAAACAATCCAAACCAACTTGGTTTATGCTATGATACCTTATTGTAACAACCTTGGATGCAACAACTGCATTGTAATTCTTCTGAATTGCTGTAGATAGATTCTGGTTTCTTTCTCCTTTGCAGGACTGTTTTAATTAATCAGGGATGGAGAATTTTTTGGTTTTCCTGGTTTGTACTTAAGTTTGGATTATTTGGACAATAATCACGCCTCTCCAAAAAACATTTTTTTAGTCTGATAGATTTTCACAAATTTGTTTCTCATCTATTTTGGAATTTGTTGAGATTGTGTTGCTATTTAAAATCTGATGGGACAAATTCTGGTTTATTAGATTTAAAGCAACACTAAAGAACTTTCAGTTTTGGTCCATTTTGGGGTCCAGAGTGGACAGAAGTGGCAGTGTAAAGCGGTCGGCACATTTGTAGTTGTTTTGTGTGACAGGGTTCCTGCCACCCTCCTCAAAGTTGTTTAGTGCCAGTTAAAGTGATACTGACCCCCTTCTGCCATGACAGAGGTGTCATTCAACGAGCTGTGAGTCGACTTATAATCACAAAAGTTATAGAAATATTCTATGAAGGTTGAAAAGTTGCTTAGTGCTGCTTTAGTCATCAATGTGGTTAATCACTATTTATTATTTAACACTGGAAAGATATAAGTTTTGCACAGGGTGAAGAATAACGTAGTATTATTTTATTTGTTGTGCTTTGGTAATTGAGTCCTAATTTCAATTCCAGTTAAACATTCATTTTAAACTGGGTCTTTTGCTGTTGCAATATCTTGGTCATCATATAGCCTGCTCCTATTTTGCCTCATTTCTGGAACAGTTCGTTGTTCTTTACTTGCAAGGCTGTTGCAGTCTCTGCTGATACACTAGACCAGGTCAGGCGCTGCAGGTAATCGGGAGACGTATTGAGGGCAGGATTGCACTTGACAGATCATTCATCCCCATTTTCTTAATAGTTAGTGAGTCTAGTTACTGTGAGTACAGAATCTAGACCTCCTGAAGGGAGCTTTCAATAACCATTCATTCTCTTTTCTTACTGCTTGATTGATTGAAATTTATGTTATAGAGTATAATGCTATAAAAAAGATGTATTCTAGTTGTGAAAGAAGCAAAAAATTCAAAAATGGCATCTTCAATTATACTGTACATTTCCATTATGACTGACATTGAGTTTAACAATTAGAACTTTCATAAGAAGGAGCTTTCAAATATGAAAGTAGATTGAGTTTATGAACCTGCACAAACTTAAATTATTTCCTGAGAGACACCTTAAAAAAATTTCCATTTGAAAGATGAATTAAAAACCCCAGATTCTCTGTATAGTCTGTTATGAAAACTATAAAATAACTGATATTGTTGAGGCTTAATAATGCACACTGATGCAAAACATCTATCAAAAACTGCACACATTTCAAACCTGTCCTAAGAAAAATATTGAAAAATAGATTATTTAAAATTGTACTTTAAATAGGAAAGGGCGTAAGTTAAAATCCATCAATCAATCAAAAGTACTTCAATTATCCTAAAGGGAAATAATTTTTTTTTTTTTTAAATGTCTATCTCATTTCATCACATCATATTTTTGCAGATCTTTTTTTATTTTACCCACTTTTAATGAACCGCATATGGTAATAATGAGATTTTTCACTTTCCACAGAAAGACTGTAAGGAGTCAATATTAGCATACTGTAGTCTTAGATATAAGATATAAAGGTCAGCCAGATGTTTGAAGAATGAGCCACTGTTCCTTTTAAAATACTTAGCTGATCTGATCCTTATGGACTCCTATGGATTTCACGTGTGAAAAATGATATGTGAAAACCATATATCACATGTAAAATGTAATATGGAAAAACACATGTATACATGTAGATTTGGAAAATTGCGAAAAACAAACACGTGATTTACATGTTTTCACATGGGTCTCACATATCCCCATGAATTTTACATGTGGTTTCCATTCACCACATGTATCCAAGTATTCTGTACGGGCTGCACAGTGGCGCAGTGGGTAGGTCTGTTGCCTTGCAGCACAAAGGCTCTGGGTTTGATTGCACCGTGGATCTTTCTGCAAGGAGTTTGCATGTTCTCCCTGTGCATGCGTGGGTTCTCATCGGGTACTCCGGGTTCCTCCCACAGTCTAAAAACATGAATATTACGCTGATTGAGTATTCTAAGTTGTCCTTAGCTGTGTGTGGTTGTTTGTTCAGTATGTCTCTGTGTTGCAATGGACTGGCAACCGGTTCAGGGTGTACCCCTGCCTCTTGCCAATCGTAAGCTGGAGATAGGCGCCAGCAGACCGACGTAACCCTACAACGATAAATGGGTGTTTTTTCAAACTGTAAGCTTACCAGATCAAATCCGTTGTTTTAGAGCTTATTCACTGTAGACAATGTATGTAATTGATAGATGGACAAATATATATACGCCATTTAATCTGTATTTGTTTCAAAAGAAATATTCACGTATTGACATTTAATTATTTTTATTAGTATTTATGAAAATTAAGAAGTATACGTAGTTATAAAAGAAAAAAAACATATAAATACAAAGGCATACTTTAACCAAGGATAAAATCGTGACATCCCACTATCTAATATCTACATATGTATTCTATATTTGTTATTGTAATTACTTCACCTAGCATCTTCTAGTGGCCATTTTGCATCTCTGACATCAATTTAGGAGAGGGTCACTGCTTTTGTATCCAAGTAAAGACTACAGTCCTATTGATGCCTTTTTTAGCTTTTACCTTCGACCAAAATTGTGATGTTTAAACATAATCTTGTGCCATAATTTCTTGCTAAAACCAATCCATCCTTAATCTTTACATCACATGCAAGATAAAACACATAAACACTGTTTTTCATACATTCATTAATAATGTTTTAAATGATTTAAGTATAAGTTTGTTTTTTTAAACATTGAGAGTAAATCCCAGGTAGCAAAAAACAGCTTTATTAACTGACTGTAATGTATGGCAACAATTTTTTTTTTCCATTCAGAACTAATTTTTATACCTTATTTCCTTTGCTTGAGAGCAGAGTTTGTCACTGCTGTTTAATTCGGTGTTAAAGATGGTAGAGCCACTTATTTGAAATCACACCAGGTACAACAAGGTTTGCATCACAGTGAAAAAATCTCTCCTGAGCCCAGTTTGCCTGCCTCACCAACCTCTGATGCCTCTGTGATACAATTTGGCACTATTGATAGGTACTCTGTCAGCCCAAACCTAAATGACTGATGAAGAAAGGGGACTTACTGCACTGTCGCTCAACTCCCACTGACAGGCTGTCATATGGTTATGACTTGGTGTTGATAGATTTAGATGTTGCCACCTCAGTGTTTTTTGAAGAAGCACTTAAGCCTGTGTGATCCAAGATTTT
>JAVLVB010000902.1:2305514-2336252 GCA_032876305.1 Orestias chungarensis | reverse complement strand
ATATATATATATCTATATATATGTACTCGAAAGCGTGCCACACTGCATTCAGCCTTTAACAAACTGATGGAAAGCTACTACGTTGTAGCCAGCGCTGCCCTGAGGCTGACTAATGTGAGGCTGCCATGCACTTATGCCGAGTTATTTCTGTGAATTCTAAAAGTCATGTAGGGTTTGCTCTCGCTTAAGAAATATAATATGTTTGGGATGAAATTGGTTTAATTCTTTTTCTAAAAAAATTATCATCCTCCACGTCAATATTTTAAAAAGCACTGGGCCTAAGATGGAACCTTGGGGAACGTCTAAAGTAGGTGGAGAAGAAATCACTAAACGAAGAGAGATATTCATCGTGTCAGTCTTTTCTATTTTAGTCACAAAATCATCCTCTTTAAATGTGACTGATACTATAGGCTTTACTTTTTTTTTTTTTTCCCCAGCCACAAGTCCTTAACCATCTCCTTTTATGTTAGGAATTTGTTCTCCAGTCATCCAAGTGAACATAGGGATTCAATTTAGGTGACTCAGTTCTGAGGTCAGTGTTTTCCAAAGCCCTATTATTTTATATTTTGACTGCTGATTTCCTCATACAGGCTCCACTGCATTTTTATTTATAAAAATTATCAAAAAGGAACGAAAATGATAGCAACACGGAGACGAACTCTGGGCAAAACAAATAGTTAAAAGTTCAATTTAATAGTTGTTTAGATTGTCTTTAAGAACCGACTGTAAAGTGAGATGTATTGTTTGTAGTTTAATTCAATTTAATGTGGGTTGTAATGGTCTCCTTAGGATCATAGGGAGTCTACAAACCGCACTAATGTGCAATAAAGTGCTTCAGCCTCTGAGCACCCTTACCTCAGCCAGGCTTTGTCAGCGTTACGATCATCTGCTCAACATTTGTGCTCATGGATCAACGCAAAGTTTCTGTCAGTGTTTTTGCAGCCGTCCGCAGTATGCTCAGGTGACTTTTCCCAACTGCTTTGTCAAACCGAGAGGTGACAGATTCAATTAACCTCAAATGTCAAACACATCGTTAAGGTTCAAAGCTTTCACTGTCGATATCCAGATTTGTTTTCCCCACTCCAAACCAAAAATCTAAAACACGCCCTGCTGTTTTTTAACTGCAACATTGTGTCTTGAATTCCCAAATTGAGCAGTGACTCCTCTTTTAAGATGAGCACATGGGCAGTTAGAGTTAAAATATTTGGTTATTGCCTCACAGAACTTGAAGCACATGGCAGCAGCATTAAATCAGAAACAGATTCTGCCCCTCTCCTGTTTCTCTCTCTCATCTCATCTCAACCATAAATGCTCAGAAACAGCCTTTTGTGTCAGCATAAACAATCACACCGTTGTGGATATTTCACACAATTTAAACACTGATTTGAGCTTTGGGACTTGTTTGTCAGACTAAGTCAGATCGTTTCACTGAGGTGTTCAAACAAGAAGTACTAACATCAGCAGCTCTCCTGGGAAGATGATGCCACAAAGAATCGTCTTGAATTTCACCAGAGACAAAAACAAAAACAAAAAAGACAGTGAGCTGGTCGCTTTCCAAGAGGGCTTAAATGTTATAACGGGAGAACACATCGAGGCAAGAATGAAGCTTACACCAGTTCGGAGGGTTAAAAAACCCCCGAGCATGAGCTAAATGATCAGGGCCACCGCGCACTCATATTAAACTGAAATGCACTCCACTCCAGCAGGTGTGACTGGCTGGAAGGTAATCAATCGGCTGGCGCAGTGGGGGTCTGCTCTCTCTCTCAGACTTTGATCATCCCGCATCATGTAAGCTCACACGTTTCCCTCAGGAGCACAATTTACAGAATCCATTACTGTAGATGTTTGGGGTTTTTTTTGGCAACATTGTAAAATCTGAAAAGCAGACCTGAGTGAGTGCCTTATGTTTTTAGCAAATATATTTAATTTGAAAGTCAGCGGAGGAAAAATGTATGGGGAAATTAAAATGACTGCTGAAACTGGTGGTGTTTATAACGCTGTGTTTGGAAACTTCATTTCTGAAATATATCCTTAAAGTATCAATCCACAGATACAGTAGAGTTCAATTATGCTGTTAGATAACTTTAGTTACATTTTAACTGCCAGGAGATTGCTTTGCCAGTTTTAAACCGAAGACAAATTTTAAATACCAGTACACATCATTATAAAGCAACTGAAAGTATTTCAATACTTTTCAGTCCCATCAAGCAAAGAATCTTAGAAATCTAACTGCACTTAATATAACCTTAATATGTAAAGCATTACTGTTTTGGGAAGTTTTGTATTGGTTTAAACCAGTGAATACTTGTTTAGTTATTAATGTTGTAGCAATTCCTTCATATGACCCTATTAATGGAATATACGTAATTGTATCCCCTTTTTTCCTTTCAGCCAAAAAAATTATGTACAGATATGCACAGTACTATAGAAGTAGAGCTTCAACATTTATGCAAATGCAAAGCAAATGCTGCAGAAACGACCCAAACTCAAATTTACTTTATGTCATGTTATGCTGTACAGATGTTCTGTCTGTAATGCAGAATGGTAACTTCTTAAAATAGCTAAAATGGGAAGGGGATCTGGACCCATTCTCTCAATAATTCGACTAATTATTATTTTACTTGTTGTTGCAACTCATTGCGTGTATACGGCAAAAACAGGAAGTCCTTACCACCAAGAGAAAATTTGCTCTTCTTTCTCTTTTTCCCTAAACTTTCATCTGGCTTTGATAAATCCTACAGTAGAAATTAATCATCAGCAGACTGACCAGAAATCTAACCACTGGAGGTCGGCAGATAAATCCGGCACTCTCAAAGGCTGATGAGCTCACGTTGAATGCACAATTTGCCTTTCTGCATCACTAAACTAATCTAAGTACAGTGACTAAGAGGTCCGGCCCAACTTGAACGCGCTCCAGCCGTCAGACAATGAACATTGTTT
This sequence comes from Orestias chungarensis, assembly GCA_032876305.1. Lineage (NCBI taxonomy): Eukaryota > Metazoa > Chordata > Actinopteri > Cyprinodontiformes > Cyprinodontidae > Orestias > Orestias chungarensis. Next base: position 2,333,312 of record JAVLVB010000902.1, on the reverse strand, counting down.
ACACTCAAAACACATTTAAAGCTTTACTCCGGCGCACAAAAGAGCCATTTGACTAACAGCGTTACGTGCTTTGTCAAAGAGCACATCTCCACTAAATCCAGTGACACCAACATTGACTTGGAGAGTGCACATGGAAATGGACTGCGAACGTGTCACGAGTGCAGGAGTGAGCTGACATGTCACGAGACTACAAAGCAATTTCCCACCGTGTAGATTTGAGCGGAGGATCGATGAATCACATTCCTGATTACTCTGCAGGGGGATATGGAGTTTGTATTGTTTCTACCGAGACAAATGTAGGTTCCATGTGAGATTGATCTTATTTTCAAGACCAAAGAAAGACAATACACAGACACTCAGAAGCACCCACCCACACACACATCTCATCCTTCTAACATCCTGCTCTTTTAGGCTGAAAACCACTTTTCCTCCTTTCACTTCTCTCTTTCAATACACTCTCAAACTCTCCCATCCCTGTTCCTCCCCTCCTTTGGTTTCCTCTCGTTCTCCTCTTTGCTGTGCTCCAATTCTTTCAAGGTGGCAATTTCTATAAGTGTTCTGTGACTGAATCAATTGAAAGTTGCAGAGCAATTCCAAAAGTTCTCTGGTTTCCCTTTTTCTGCAAACTGCCCACATTCAACTAACCAAAAACGACAATAGAGTTTTGAAGCAACAACGCATCTCGGAAAAAAAGGGACCGGATGATTAGATATATTTTGATTAACCATCTAAATCTAGATTTCCTTTACGGTTCAGTTCTGAAACAAATTCTCTGCTCTCTGACATTTTAAGGTCCAGACTCAATGCAGGGCCAAAAGCTTGGGATAAATATTCTTCAATAAAATAACGAGATTTTGAAATCTGAGCCCAGAAACTGTCACGCAGACGAGAACAGATGATCTGGGTTTATAAATGAGTAAGAATAAACAGTCATGGGCAATCTAATATAAATTACGTGCTTTCAGAAAGTTTTGGGATGGAGATATCAGAGGATATATTTAGTTCCTACTCCACAGAAAGAAAGCATGTCACTGCTTCATTCCACATGTCAGAGGAAAACACAGCAGGCAGGTTTTAATATGCAGGGCTACAGCAAAGAAAGCGTGCTAATTGAGACTCCTTGTAGCACAGACAGGCTTTAAAAAAGCCACATTTGAATGGTGCACATACAAAAAATAAAATAAAAAATACCAGGAATGCAACATGGTTCATGCTCTCTTTCTGTACAGCTACTCAGGACACGCAGAGAAAAATAATGCGGCGTTTCCAACATGATGGCATCATGCTATCTGGCCTGTGTGTGACTGCCTCCCAAGATTGAAAACATCTCTGCGTGTAATAAGAAGGAAAACTGTTTAGGAGTAACCCCCAGCTGTGCTAATCTGCCTCATCTGCTGCTCTGATAACCATTTCAATCCATTTTCCCCCTCCGCAGAACAAAACATGCCAGGCTAGTACACCATGGTCTTTTCTAAAACTCACCCATGTAGTTTATGTGACAAACAATTAATTCCTTTTCTAGTCTTGTTTTTCCTCAATTTTTGTTGTTGTGACCAGTTTGAATTAATTCTGGAGCCACTGCAATAAACAAAAATGGCTTTAATACATAAAAACAAATCTGGATTGGGTTTCCTTTCATGTCTCCCTTTAATTTCTCTTATTTTTATTCAAATTCATTATTTAATTTAATTATATATATATTTTTTTTTTATATAGTATTACATTGTTGTTGTTAGTTTTTATTAAGTTACATTACCCAACAATAACTGGAACAAAAGCACTACACCAAACCAATATCATTCATTCGCCCTCCTCTTGACGGCACCTTGCACGTGTAGTGACTCCTTTTTAAACTGAAAACTCCTCGTAAAGAAGCTTTTCGCCCCATTGCTCTCTTTACACATGCACTTACATGCACCAGCTCTTCTGTGGCTTGCAGTCATATTTTCTGTAACATTCTATCGTGTTGCGGCGCCCCACTGGGGCGAAAGAAAACGACAGCCAGAGAAAGAGAGAGAGAGAACAAACATTCAGTCTCTGCCTCTGGCCTTGGACTCCCTGATTTTAGCCTGTCACTCATCCTAGAACAAGACTGTGCAACGCCCTGACATGAGACTTTGTATTATTCTCATTTCACGCAGGTGCGGCCACGCGCACGCTTCCAGGTTTTTGCCCCTTTTTTTTTTTTTTTTGCACGCATAAAAAATGCATTTAATAGTATGTATCTTACCACGATTAAGTGTGTTCTCACTCATGCAGTGCGTTAATGGAAGAACTGTCATCATAGGGCCATAGCATCATGTGTTTTTTTTTTTTAAACAGGGGACCATAAATGTTTATTGAGCCCTGGAGGCACGTAAGCAAATGTGACCTCATCTTAACCAATGTAAAGCGTCTGCTTTTAGAGGGGAGTGCAGATGGAAAGATCCGTAAATCACAGGATCTGCTCTGCTCGGTCAAACAGATGCATGGTTTCTGTGCAACAATTACAGCATCTAAGCATCTAATACGCTGCTTAAGTCTCACAAATGCATAATGATCTGCTTTGTGTGTTTTTATTGTTTTCAAATTGTGCTTTTTTGCACCTTTGCTCAGCAGAACATATTTTTTTCCCCCCAGCCTGTTAAACTCATGTCTGTGTGGCACATCAGTCTTATTCACCTCTGTTGCCGCAGTTTAAAACTCGCTGCAGAGGCGCAGCGGAGTGACCTGCTTTCGTTGACTAAGTAGGAAATCTGGATCTCTGAGGAAAGCTTGGAAAGTAAAACACAAAGGGGGAAGGAAAAGTTGGATGAAATTTGAACTGTGAAAGATTAAGAGTGGTGTGTGTAATTGTGACTGCGCACATGAAACCCAGAGGTGACCGCTTTGCGTTTAGGCTTGTGTCGGCTTTTCACCATTTGGAGGCTTCGCTGTGTTTAACTTATTATCTGCTGAGAAGTCTGTTAAACACAGATTAGACAGCAGAGGGATTCTGCACTCCTGAACTTTCTCATGGTACAGAAACAATCCGTCTTCTTCTGGGTTATCATGGTTTTTCTCTGTGATGTCCCCCCCACTCCCACCCTTTCATCTTTGTCTCCCTTCCAACCTCTAACCAGCTGTGCTCCATATTTCTGCCATTTTAAAATGAATCCCTTAAATTTAAACTGAAACTTTTAGCCTTTTTTTTTTTTTTTACTTTCATTCCCAAGGAGTCATGTTTCTGATAAACCTTCTCATTTAAGTTGTCCCATATGTTCGAATGATGACAGAGTCAATGATAAATTTTGACTGAAAAAAGACAGATCCGAATATTCTATCCTGGGTTCAGCGCCAACTAAAGAGTCGCTGAAAGATAAAATTGAAATTGACTTGTGTGTTTGTATTAAAATGTTCAGTTAGGATCTGGTACCAAAAAACGATTAAAAAATTCTGAAATTAATAAGTATTTTCCAAGGTTTAATAATGTTTCAATTCACTGAATGCAATGTTATAGAGTTCAAACCAAACCATAAAACTAAATGTAAGGTTATTAAAAAAGGCATTATCGGATGTACAAGTTGGGGGATTTTTTATATTTTTTTTCATTACCAAATAGAGTAATAATTTAACATTTACACTGCGCCACTCTATACTCCTCAAGCCTAAGAAAATGGTTTACAGAGGGGTTAAAGCGTAGTTACATCATGTCAATTAATAAGAATTAGGACTTGGTCTTAGTCTACAGTCTTTTAAAACTCGAGTCGCCATCCCTACCAGTTAACAGAAAATTTTACTTTGCTCAATAAAAAGATCAGTCCGTTATTATATATACATCAATATCAGTAGAAGAATATCAAAGCAAGTAAATCCAGAAATACAGTTATGTGTTAAAATGACAATGATATAGGTAATAAGAACTGAACACACATGAAGAATGAGGAAAGAGGCAAATATGCCATGGGCAAATTCATGTCAGCTGCGTTACTATTGACTATCCATATGTTTGTCATTATCTCAGTATTGCACAAAGTGTTATGACTGGTAAAAGCAAAGACATCTTCACAAAAATTCTTACTTAAGAAAAAAGTACTGGGCATAATGTTTTAATTAAATTGAGTTTAGTTTATTTACCTGGTGCTGACTCATGAATGTGGTCTCTATGCACTTTATAAAAAAACAGATTTTATATACACGGAGACTCAGTCAGTTTGGACTAATCATACATTCTTCCTTTTTTCTTAATCACAAAATTCAGTTTATTATTTAAATTCTACGCATTTTAATGTTCCAGTGAGTCTTCAAAAAACATAATTCTACCATCAGCCAGCCATGATCAGGTCCCGATAATCAGATTTCTAATGAAAGAGTCAAAACAATAATCTGCACAAGATTGCACAGATAAAGAAAAAAACCCTAGAAAAAAAAAAACTGGTATATCTCTGCAACTGATGTACGAATGGCAAACTGTTCACTGGTGTATGAACCTAAATTTGTTCTACGCACCAAAGAAGACTCAATACCAGTCGTATCAGCAACAGAGAAAATCAAGGCAAAGTCCTTCTTCTAACTCTGCAATGTAATTTGAAACTATTGAAATAAAAAATCTTGCAAAACCCTATTAAAACCCAATTAAAAGCAAAAGTTAAAAAAAATTAGACCATAGAGTGTACCACATCTGTGTCACTAGATACAACATAAAATGTATTGGGATACCATTAAACCACCGCAGATGACAGGGTACACCATAAGAGTTCCAATTGCATACAATATTCTAGAAAGTCGTTGTAAAGTTATTTACTTTTGCATTTGGGAAATTATGAACGCCATACAATTTCATAAATGCCCTTCAAATAGTCTCTCAAAAGATTTACTGAAAAATCTGAGACGAGTAAGTTAGAATACGCCCAGTACTGCAGGCCTGGGAAAGTGATTAAAGCTAATATTTTAAATCTGTAAAAATTGAGGAGTACTTAACTAAAACATTGTATGTGACCTGATATATTTTCAAGGTTAAAAACATGTAAATGTGAAAACCTTGTGAAATCCTCTTTTTTTCCAGATCACAGCTGGAGGTTCCAATACGACCTTCCTTACAGTAGAGCGGCGGCTCAAAGCCGGCGAGCAGATCGCATGATGCAGAGAGATGAAAGTAAAACTCACCGTGTTGAATCCTGGGAAAAGGCTGACCGCTGAGGACGTGTCCAATCGAATCGGTAGAAAAGGCTTCATGCCCAGCGAGGTCTGGACAGTAGGCAAGGTTGGACGCACCAGCGTAGGCATGAGGCCATTTTGACATGTGTTACCTGCAGGAGGAAGGCAACATGTTGAGATGCAGGAGAAAATGACAGAGCCAAAATCTATTTAAGCTCGGATCTAATGAAATCCTCAGTGAGTTCCTCTTTAATGTGTGTCATGGATGTCTCTATCCCTTCACATCATATTAGCTGCCATTCCAGCTATTTAGCATCTGTGCTACTGAGGCTGCCAAGAGAAGACATCACATTCATGTGGAGCTCACAGCACAAACTGGTTTAACCGGAACTGCAGCCAGGACTAAGCACTCTTTTGCTGCTTTGCAAGTAGGAAAATAGGTTTCTGGCTAAAGAAAAGGTTGGTATTCTGTTCATTTGAGAATTTTCAGAAATTTTAATAATTTTTTTTACAATTGAAACGCAATATTTGCAACATTGTAATACTTTAGACGGTAGACCAGGGTTGCCCACACTTTTCTTAAAAGATGACCGATCCTAGGGGATCCACTCACTGGGGTATCTAGATATAAGTACATTTCAGGAGGATCCGATGCAACCCCGGCCCCCCTTCCAGCTCCGCCTCTACTTCCTTTATTTAATGCTTTGTGATCAACTAATTGGGCACTCCTGCATTAGCTTAAAAAAAACAAATGCCATCAACTTTATGGTGTGCAAACAAGTCAAACAAAACAAACCCTCACCACATGTATGCTACTATTTCAGACAAAAAAAAAAACTACAGGGAAGCTTCTTATATTGATATGCAACCAGATTTTTGGAAGTTTGCAATTTACTTATTTAAATATTGGCAGATTTAAATGTAATAATGTAATCTATCAGAGTCCTATGGCCTTAGACATCAACATTATTTAAAGACATAGTAATGTTATTGTTTTTGAAACTTTCATTTTGGTAGTAAAAGCAGCGGAAAAAAATAAAAAAACAGTTTTAATGCTCAAGAAATATTACGCTTCATTTAATGCAATGTATGCAAACATGTTGCATCAACAAACAGTGTTCTGATATCACTTTAGCTCCACCTTTGAGTAAATCAAGTGACCTGGATTCCTGGTGAATGTTTCACTCTGACAAAATTTATTATATCAATGTTTAACAAGCAGATTAGTCATAATTCCAAACTATACAGAATGTTTTCCATTTTTTTCCATTTTTGGTTCTGGCAAACCAGAAGTTGGTGTAACAACAAGAGCGAAAGATTTAATCAATTCTTGACCTTTACCGATTAAGTGCCATTTCCAAGGATTGCAAAAGTAACAGTACACGATTGTAACAGTGTTTGTACTGGGCGGCCGTGCCTATACCCCTAGATTGTAACACAGGCTCAAGTCTCACAAAGGATCTAAAGTCAAAGAAGCAGGAAAATTCGACAAATGATGGTTTCAAAATAAGAAAAACAGGCAATGAAAGGAAGAGGAAAATTATACCTCATGCCTCCGTAGTTTGTGTTGGGCGACAATCCCCTTCACTACTATCACAGCTTGTAAACACGTCTGGTATTCGGCTCATTTTTCACTTGATGTTTTTGGATTTGCTCTCAGACATCCTGCAGAAAGGCTTTTGGCTTTGTTGTGATATTTTGTCTTTTTGAACAGATCTTTGAGGTGGATCCACCAGCTTTAACGAACAGGTTCAAAGCAGAGGAATGCTAAAACTCTGTTACAGAAACCTTCTGTTTCCCCGTTTTAGATTATGAAAGGTTTTTTTTATGTTTGTTTGTATGTTGTTGTTTTTTTATAGTTGTTTTTTGCATTAAATTGACAATAATCTGTTGTAAACTATTGATATGTTACCTGTAAAACTCCCTGAAAGGAATATTAAGGCCTGATCAGTGTTGTGCACAAATGTCCAAAGATAAATGGTTATATCCTTCAAAAACAGTTCCAAAAATGATTTAAAAAACCTACAAGGCTGCTTTTAAAGTGAACTTGTAAATATGAGTAGCCAAAAGATTATCTTCTATATGAAGTTATCTTTTAGATTAAATTCATGCAGGCGTGGCTGCTCAGACAAATCCTCGTGCTTTTAAAGCATTCCTCTTTTATTATTTTTGGACATAGTGTTGTTCCAACAACTGCATTTAGAAATTGGCACACTCATCATTCACTAATATTACACTTTGCCAAGTTCTCGTATTGAAAGAATGTTGTTCGTTGCTGCATGAGGTCCAATCTTGTGAAATAAATTTAAAATACACTCAAACCTCTTCTCTTGTATTGAATGGCACGATTAGTTTTAATTTTACATGCATCTAAATGAAGGAAATACCTCACGTAATCTACAAGTTGGTCTCCCCAAGTCATAGCAGTTCACTCAAAAGGAGCTCTATGACTAAGTATAGAGTGCTTATTAACTACATGCTTTTTATTAGTCTGATATTTCTACATAAAATAAAAACATTGTGATTTGGTTTCTGGATTTAAGGCTTACAGTAACTGTGAGCCATACCTAGCTAAATTAACATAAAACATTTTTTTACAATTTTTTTAAATACTATACGCTATAGTTTGGAAAAAAAATTTCTTGTTTTACCTTTACACCCGTATAAGGATTTACTCCCCTAGGATTTACAGTTGGCCCAAACTTTGCTGTTACAATCGCTTCAGCTCGTCTGGATGGGGTTTTGACAGGTTAGTGTTTTTTTATTTTTGAATTTTTGCCATTCTTCCACCAGTTCATTTAAAAGGTCACACACTAATGTTGGGTTTGTAGGCTTGGCTTGCAGTTCCCACTTTGATTCATTACGAAGAAGTTGAATTGAAGTCAGGAATATGTGCAGACCTGCTAGGTTTATTCCACATAACATACCTACATCATTGAAACACAAATCGACCACAAGTATATACTTATTTATGTTAATGGCCTACACAACCTTTGGCCAAACCTTACACCTTACAATGCAATAAAGAAGGTGGTGTTTTCCTTGGTTCTGTCAAACCCAGACTCAGACAGAGAGGCATGTTACATTTTTGCCCTACACCACTGCATTCAACGCTCTGCTTTGCCCTTCTGCTATCAAACCCTGTTCTCTGTAGCTCACTCTGCGCTGTTCTTGAGCTGCTCTAAAGGCACCATGGGCATTCTGCACCTCAGTCAGCATCCTTGCTCCGTGAATTATTTACAAAACCTGCCAAATGTCGACTGAGTTGCTGCCACTAGAAATTGACAGTACATACTAGATAGTAGATAGTATCAAGGAAGTTTCATAGCTGGTTTTAGTGCACAGGGTGCGCTAAGCTTTGGTGAAATTCGATTTGGTGAAGCTCTTGAGAGCCACTCATTCTTTCACAAATGTTCATAATCAACCATAGCTATGCAAGAGTTTGGAAGACCTGGATTGAATGAGATTACCCTGTACTTTTGAGATTAAACCCTGTGTTCAATTAAGATATTTATTGTATAAATTTAGGTTGTTCAATTTAAATAGTGAAACACAGCAACCTCCACCACTGGTATGCAGGGCTGCTAAAAATTAACCAAACTAGTATCCTTAACAAAACGCTTAAAAAAGTGGGAAGAATTCAGTCTTTTGGGGGGAATATTACTTCCACAATTGAATTAAGGAGAATTCAGGTTGATGTGACTGAAATATTTTCCCAAAAACAGGTGCAAAATAGTTTATATTGTGTTTTCTCCAAAATGAAATGCTGAAATTGTATAGGCGAATAGGAGTGGCCCCACAGACAGCATTTTGAGATGACTCAACAGAAAGAGAGGCCTGGGCCACACATCTCTAGGAAAAACAAAAGTAAATACCCCAGTTTTATTGTCATGTGAGAGCGCCATCCCAACAGAGTGCTTTCCTAACCCCTAGTTGGAAAGAGGACAGGGCTGATTTCAACACGTCAGGATTGAAAAGAAAATGGCAGAAAAAAAACTGCCCTTGCTTTCCAAAACATTAGGAATTAAAGAAGCTATTTCACAAAGCTATAATGAGAACCAGAGGGGATTTTTTTGGCCTATTTTATCACTGCATAACAACGGTGAAAGACTGAGCCAGCAAGCTCCAAAGCCCTGGCAAAAAAAAAAAACAGTGTCACTAAAAACAGTGTTTGCCACGTTTCAGTCCCCAGGCTGTGGTTAGGGGTAAATAAAACGCAAAAAGTCATAAAAACGAGCAGAGAATTGGTTGAAGCCGCAAACTGCAGGCCTTCTTTCTCTCACTCCTTCTCCTGCTTCTCGCTCCAGTCACCGGAGCGCTGCCATCTGTTGGAAAAAGTGCACACGCAGTCTTTCATGTGGAGGCACGTCGCGGTATCAACTTTAACAAAGCATGTCCTTCTGTAGGGATCATCCGACTGCTCCTCCGCTCGACAGGCCAGCCTGACGTCATGCCTCAGGCTCGCCTCACCTTGCTAGCAGCTAAATCAACCATCCATTAGGATGACAAGCATAGCAAAAACAACAGCCCAACCAAACACAGCCACGCTGATGTGAGAGGTTCATGTGCAGCGATGTGACATGTGGATTTGTTTGATGGGGTCGTGTTTGGTGCAATCACTGACAGATGAGATCTGACATGGCACGATGGCTGAGTTTTTGTTGTTTTTTGTTAACCTGCAACTTCACATGATTCTGATTTGTTCAAAATCAGGTTTCATTTTTCCTCTGACTCACTCACTATGGAGGTATGGTGTAAGTAGATGGAATTCATTATGCCAGTCCTTTTCCTTTTCCTAACCGCTTATTTTGTCAGCAATGTATGCACATCTTCTTTTTCCTGACAATTGCGAATAACACCATGCCTCTTTTCATCTCTATATGCAAGTTTAACATGCTTTTATGCTAGCTATACACCACTTGATGATACAATTATGAAATAGTGCAATTTTGTATATCCACAATTAAACTACATCCAGACACTGTATAAAAAACATATTTTAGGTCTCAAAGTCACGTGTGTACCTACGTTTCCTTTACATTTGGTTAATTTTGTCAGTGTGAGTTTTCTTTCACCCACTTCTCGAGTTGGCCACGGGGGGTCACCAGTATTCCTCCTCTGCTGGAGCTCCTTCCACCCCAGGTGAGCCTGGTTGGCGCTGATGAGCTGGGATAAGAGGAGTGGTGGATCAGCTACCTGTCGCCTGAGTGTTTGTTTACTCCCGGTAAAACCTAATCTCAGTGCCTATTCTAGTGTCTCTAGCCTTTTTGAATGCTTCCAGTTTTGTCTCTAGTTCTTTCTCGTTCTCGTTAAATTTTGATTTGCTACTTTGTTTTTTCCCACGCCTCTAACCACAGTTGTGTTTACCTCAGGTTTCCTTCACTCCATAACTCACATCATCCTCAAGATCCTCTCTGGTTACCCTCGTCATCTGCTTCCCACTCCTCTTGGCTCAGCTTGGTCTGACCGCTCCAGCATACTCCATCAGCTGCACTACCCCTCTGGACTACAGCCTCACCGACTCTGCTGAAAGAAACTCACCACTCACTCCTCCCTGGCGACAACAGTTCAGTCTCTTCAAGTAAGATCGTTCCCTTCATTTCTCCTCAACCGATTGCTGTTTCCTCACCTTACCTGTCCTCACCTTCAGAGGCTCCCGGTCCCCCACGCCGTTCTCAGCTCCCTGCCGTTTACTGCTGCCCCGCTGTTTCCCGTTCCTCACCTTTCGTTGCTGTTTGCCCGTTGCTGCTCACCGCCGGATTCCCTTCTCCACTTCAATCTAAATAAAATCATTGTAAATATCACCTGAGAGTTCTCATTTCATATGGGTCCAAAGCTTACATATCATGACAGATTTGTCTTTTAAATAGGAGTTTGGTGGTGTTTCTTTAAGAGGTTTCAGTGATTTATGCCCAAAAAATCCATCCATTTTCCAAATCACTTTTGGTGCATCATTGTGGGGTCACGTGGGTCTGCTGGTGCCTATCTCCACCTAATAATGGGTGAGAGGCTGGGGTACACCCTGGACAGGTCGCCAATCCATTGCAGGGCAACACAGTGAAAGACAGGAAAAACAACCACTCATACCCACACTCACACCTAAGGATAATTTAGTGTCCAATCAGCCTAACATTCATGTTTTTGGACAGTGGGAGGAAGCCAGAGTACCCAGAGAGAACCCACACATGTGCAAGGCAACAGTGCTACCACTGTGCACCCCTGTAACTGAGTCATATTTGTAAAATTTATATTGCACACGGTTTTCAGCTCTACCTACTTGGCTCTAATCTGAATCAGAGCTTTGTTTCCCAAAAAGCTTTTCTCTCTAACTCCAAGCGAACCAACAACAGTAACTACAAACCTTGTAAGAACATTCAGTGTATTTATTGATAAGATTTTTCTGGGGTGATGCTGATATATAACTAAACAAAATTAGCATTTCATTTGTTTGTAATTTTTTTGCTATTTTTTCTGGTTTTAGAAATTTCCTAAATCTTTTGCTGTTAAAAATAAAAAGAATTTTTTTTTGTTTTTTGAGATGTCTCTTTAATGCTCCCATCCATTTAAGCATCACAATTCTACCACAACATGTTGGTTTAGCCTTTTTACTTTCCCCTAGATATGCATCCTGCGTCTTGCAACTTGCTCTCATCTCCTAACATTAAAGGTAATTTTGGTCAAACAATTCAATTTTAGTTTCATCAGAGCATTTCTAAAACTATCCTAGTAAATTTGTCAAGTTTTTTCTTGACAATTGCATTGTTGTTGAAGTGATGGCTTCACATTGTACCCAAGGGTAAAACCGACAATGAAGTTTCACAATCTAAATCTAAGTCATAATATGTTTAGATATAATTAAACTTATGATAAAAAAAGATCAAATTCTTTAATGGCTTCCTGAATCACCTGATCTCAATGGAATGGGACATCTTTGGGCTGTACTGGAAAGGTGGATTGTGGATACAACCGAAAAACATGTTGCAACTGTTTGACAGTGTTATGTTAATATGTACAAATTTTGTTTTTGACACCTCGTTGAATCTATGCTATGATTATAATATTGGTGCCAAACAAGTTTTGGTAACTTGTACGTAATAAATTCTACATTTTAGGCAGTTTTTTGCAAAACAAAGTTATTCTATCTTTGCAAGAAAGAGGCGTTTAAAGCAAGTAATCAATTAAGACAAACAAAAGCTGAGTTTTGTTCAGACTACGGAGCCCAATCTCAAGAAACATCAACAAAATCATTAAGATTCAATCAATAGAGGCAATTGATTTTAAGCCTAAATGTCACACCAATACATTCCATATCAGTTGAAATGTTTAATTTTGGCTTCAGACTAAACCAAAAAAATAAATTTGCCACCAGTAACTATAGATGTTAGATCAGTGGAGCATAAAAAAGTACATTTTAAATTGAAAAGTGGTGGTGGTAAAAATCATATGGTTAGCTAGAAATAAACCTCAAATATATGTTTTTGACCCGAAACAGGATTTAGATGAGCATCTAAAGTTGCCGCCGCTCAGCTTGTATTCTTCCCATATATGCCGATGGATTAAAAATCACATTTAAGGAAACAATTGGGCTTGGTGGCATGTTAGGTCATGTCATATCTTTGAAGCATGTAGATGTTTTGATCAAAATCTGTGAAAAATGAGGAATTCACAGTGTTTTGTTACATCAGAACAGCTGAAGTTCCTGTTGCAGACCAGAATTTTTCATACTTTTTAATTTAAGAATGAACTAATTATGTGTTATTTGGCCTGGCAATAATTTGCTGAATTAATTATAATGTAGGTCATTCTGTCACGTTTTTAGTTTAAACAGTCTGCTTGCCAGCTTAGGGATTCTTTATCAAACTATCAAGCTTTTGCATAATTTAACATGAAAAGTAATAGGAGTATTCTTTGGGTCATCGCAGCAATATTGTAGTGCCGGTTGTGTAAATTCTGTATAGTACACATACATCTTATACATTTAATTTGAAAGCCGTGATGCCAGTTTGACAGAGTTTTTCTGGTTGTCAAAATGTCTCTTATGTCTCTTTGTATTCTATGTTCCCTGGTAAGACTGGCAACACGACTATCATAATATTGCCAGCATGATCAGACAAATGAGCACATTCCTCCAGGTCTCCAAAGTTTAAACATCTGTCACCACTAAAAAAAGTCGAACGAAAAATAGGCCAGAACATCATGACAACTCAGAAGCTTAAATGTGACCTTTAACCTCAAAACTAGGTCACTTAACTCACCTAGGACTACCCCAAATCTCTAGAAGAAAAAACAGACTGCCACTCAGTTAAAGACTGTCATGGCTTTAAAGAGTTGTGACATAAATTTTAATAAATGTGGCTTTCTGACTTGAATCATGCTGGTTTATAGAGGGCTCCACAGCATAAGCTGTCATCTTCTTTATGTTGAGGGTCTGCATGGAGACTGAAAGGTCTGCAGGTCACAGTCATTAAAATACCTCTAGTGTGCTTGAACTATTCGGTTCTTCCGTCTTTAGTTTTGTCACGTGGACTATTTTCTAGTCAGAAGCGCTTATGCTGTTGTGACTGAAACAAAAGTAATTGATTCGAGGCAAAGCAAAACAAATAGAGCACTGAAGGTCAATTAAAGAAGAGGTCTCTAGTTATATGTCAGTGTGTGACCCACCAAATGGTTAATTGCACAGTGAGCACGTTCTTGTCACTGAATAGAGTCCTCTAGCTGTCACCCTCCCATGCAGGTACCGGCACCAATTGTACAACAAAAATTATGACATTTTGTAAGGCTGACATGTTTCAATTGTAATTGCAAATTTTAAACACTGACTTTTAAAGGTCACCAAGAACCTCTGTCTTTCAAAAATAATCTCGTCCTGATAATTTTCTGCCATTTCTAAATGTGTTTTTTTTTTTTGTTCAGGCCAAAATCCCACGTGTTGATAGAAGCTGTTACAACTTGGTTTGATGAATGGTCAAGGTAGACGACGGATGTTGTCTCATTCATTTGGGATCACCAATAAAAATGTTCGTCCACCCCCTTTTTTCACCCCAGATCTTGCCATTTATAACAACAATGGACATGCCGATCCCAGAGCTCTGGCCCACACCCATTTGATCAACCCTATCGTTTGTCCATCTTTTAATGTCTTCACAGGTTGACTACTCAGACACATTGTTCCTTTTATAGAAATGCATGGGTGTCTTTTCAATGTTAATCATAAAAAAGCGACCAAAGTCCCAGGCTTCAGGCTCTTTGGAAGGAAATCATAAACGACGAGATGTGGTCTGCAACCAGTTTGCAGTTCTGCAGAAAGACATTTTAATTATTTATTAAAGCAAAATCTATTACAAAGCTACATTAATTACCAGTCTGAGTAAACAGTGAGAGTAATTATTGGTTACTGGTGTCACATAAATGTTAATAACTTTCAGCACACTGTTGTTGTATGTTATGGTAAGTTATTTACATGCTCAACAGGTAGAAACGTACAGCAAAAACAAACCTGTTAATTCCACATTACGCTATCTCCATAAAAACCAACTGTAATTATGTAGATTCATGTTACCCCCATGAATTGCTGGGATTGCTGGAATTGCTTGTAGTGCAATCACACCCAGAACACTATGATTTTGAAACACTTGCTGTGTGTCTGCTGGACATGCAAGGCATTAATTTATTTATTTTTTTATCATGCCTGTTGATATCAAGTTTCAAGGGTTGAAATTAGTAAATACAACTGCAACGAATCACATTGAACACAATCTACTAGCTGCAGTTTTTAAACCCAAGGGACTTGGATGTTTTAAGTACAAAAGTTAGATCAGATCTGACAATTGTACACATTTGAATGAGTGAAACTAATTGAAGTAGCTTTTTTTTTCACTGGCCTTTGGTTATTTATTCTGTTTTGGACCATGTTTAAAGATGCATAGCCTACAGTATCTTTAGATTTTTTGGGGCGCGCTATCAAACCGTTTCTCCAACTTAATCCGTCCTCTGCGCTGCCCTTACTGAAGGATCCTCGTATCTGGGGTATGGCGTTTCTCCTCCTGCAGCGGTGCTTCCAGAGAGCAAGGAAGTAAAAATGATGTCTGGAAGATGCTGACTGGCATTAATAATTAATCATCCTTACTGGCTCCCTCCCCTCCAGCTCCTCTTGTTGTCCTGAACCTGGCGGCTCCTCAGATAAGATCTGTCTGGAGAGCCTCAGAGTCCGTGCTGGCAAAGCGGCTCAATAAAAAGAATGCTTTCGCGCAGCACGTCCGTTTCCCTCAGCAAATACAAATCCAATTATTAGATAAATCTGAATTCCACTGAAACCCATTCACATGCCGACCACGTTCCTGATGTGATTAATGCTTTTTGTGTTTTTATGCAGCTTGCTGATTGTATTCGCTGACCCTTAACATGCTGTGAGATCAGTGCTTCCCTTCAAGCAGGGGGGATAAAATCATTTCACCCCTATTAAAATGAACAAAGGGTAGATTTAAAACATTCTGAGAGCTACACTTTCACAAATTTTCCAATTAACCTTTACAAGATAAATTCAGCCTTTTTAAAATTTTCACTCTTTTGGCTCCATCCATATCTTGTTAGGGAACAGTAGCTCCATAACATCACAAGCGAAGCTTATTAATAAGCACACGTCTTGAAATCAGCGGCGACAATCACTTGAAGTTTTTTCTGAAGAAGGGAAAAAATTCAATGTTGGACTGATTTCCTCTGGGCGTTGACTCAACCCCAGCACCTTGCTAACATCTGTTAATTTAAAAAGCCAAATACATTGATTTTGGTGCACGTTGCTCAAAATTCTAAATAATCAAAAGCGTTTTGCGAAAAGGTATGTAATTGTACGAAGCTTTTTTCTTCTTTTTTTCTTATCCATGCCACAATAAAAGGATTTGTGAAACAAATGTCTGGGATGAGGAGTCGACTTGAAAGAGACATTTCCCCCGGAGAAAGTAACCAGGTCCAATTGAAATTTCTGGAAACCTTGTGTAACGATTAATAATAGTCTGAGCGCTTCCACCACAGAAAGATTGAACACAATAAAACATGTGGTAGGAAGCATTAGATACTTTTACTCAGATAGTGCTACACTTCTTGTTAGTGTGGATATATTTAAAAATTGTTTGTAAAGCCATAAAGTCTTGTAATAACCAGACCCTTGTATATAGTTTATTAAAGGTTTACAGAAACAGATCTAATTTTGCCCTATTGGTAACTTTTGGCCTTGATATCTGTAACATGCCGGCTTGGTGAAGCTTGCTGGAAGTCGTGCGACGTACGCGGCCATCCACCACTGACGTGCTGAGCTGAACAAAACTGTTAACAACATCTTTGCAAGCAGTAAAATGTTGTAAACCTTCCTCTTGCTCTGACTATTAATTCCTCCGTATTTGGAAGCTTGTAAAACCCAAAGCGGATTGGCTTCGGTCACTTCCAGCCATGAACAGACTAAAAACGACACAGAAGATTTACATCATAGTTCGTGACTCCTGTTCGCTGATTGGGCTTAAATTGGTTTGGAGAATTTTAATGGACTGGCTTATAAGCATATATTGGCAATTAAGACAACAAAACAATGAAGTCATCAAAAGAAAATAACTCGGTTGTGACCATGCCACAGTTTAGAAGAAGCGATTTCCTCACAATCTGAGACGACTACTACAAAGATTTTATTTGATGTTTCAAATATTTTAAGTATCATATTCACACCATATCAAACCAATTTCTTACTTCTTTTTTCTTGTATAAGGCTTTTAGCGGTTAATCTCTTCATTCAGGGTTTATTTATGGCCTCCGTCTTTTGGAACAAGAGAAAGATTTCTCTTTGATCTGTTTTCCATTTTCTCAATGTTCTGGGTCTCCTGTTTCAATGAGTTCAGGGGTCAGATATAAATCACTCCAAAAGAAAGCTCTTAAACAGGAGCAATGTAGAGCTTGTGAACAAACAGGGTTATTAATCTTTTAGAAGATAGTGTCTGTTTTCCCCTGCAGTGCACTCGGAAGTGCATTCATAAATGCTAAAATGATGCACACATCGAGGCAGTGACCTTTACTATCCTTTTGTTGTGTTTTCCACTGAGCGGTATAGATAAAAAGGCACTGAAACGTAAATAAGAACGAGCAACTCAAGCTGCACGAACCCATCAAAAGTGTTTCTTGTTTAAAAACCCTTTTTTTATCTTTTAGGATTAGAAGCACCCAAAGAGAATCACAACACCTTCACTTTCCTTTTTCTCAGCTTCCAGTACTTTCACACCTGAGCAGCGCCGGTAGTGGATCTCAAAGGGCCGAAGTTGTCCCTGCACCTGACGACTTATTCATTCTTAAGCTTCCAGCCTCCTCTTTTTCTCTCTCTCCCAATCCTGTTCATCCTCCGTATATAACAACAAAAAATCCGTCTCCTGCCTACAAGCCACGGTCTATAAATTTGGATCACTTTAATCCCTGTGGAAAAAAACAACGTATTTAACAAATCACCCCCCTCCCTTAGAAATCCAGATCCCTGTGTAAGTATTCCTCTGATGTGAGCCAGCCAAGAGGAGAGTACTTGACTGGAAGCTGCATTAAGTCTTCCAAAGCCTCCTCTAGTGTCTCTCCTATCAACTAATGGGTGAGGCCTTTCTCAACAATGAATTTCAAGACTTCTCCTGTCAGTAATTCCCGTCTTGGGTTAATTAGCAAGGCCAGTTGGTTACATCTTAAAGTAAAGCAGATGCTGGGTATTATCAACTCACCATGGATGTACACAATCACAGGCTACCTGTTTTACTACACCTCAATAGCCCCATGTTGGACTTCATTTTGTGTTCAGAATTGCCGATAACAATAAGGTTTCTGAAACATTGCTCAGAGATTTTGATCCATATTGACATAATAGCAAGTTTGTTGGCTGAAAGTGAATCTGTCCTCAGACCTAGGATAATTTAAAGAGTTGCTGCAAGGCAACAAAATCTCCCAATCCAAGACACCCAAAATAGTTTTATCTGATTGACTGTGGAGGCCAGTAGAGAGCAGTGAACTCATTGTCTTTTATATACACAACCTTTGTTACATTGTGCAACGTCCTGCTGGAAGTGAAATCAGAAGATAGGTACACAGTGGTCATTTAGTAATACTGAGGTAGGCTGTTTTTTTAAAGGACAAATGGATCCTTGCTTTTATGTTGATGACAATTCTTTTCAGTTCCCGTTCCAAACTATAGTAAGTTTTGCTGAAAGGACTGGTATATCTTTTGGTCTGCTGCTGCTTTAACACACCTGTCCGACTTGCTGTACATTTTGAGATGGTTTTTACTACCTTTGATTTCATAAGAGGTTTATGGTATGATTTTCTATCGTCCAAAAGAAAAAAGTTACATTCACCTTTGAGTATTTAGGCCTTGGAACTTTGTAATCATGCTGGCAACATGGCATATGAACAAATATTTAAGGTTTCTTATTGTGTCTTACCACCAACTATGGATCACGTTTTGTAATTGTTAAAGATATCTTACAAGCTAAAACACATTTTATTAACAATTGGGCAAAAAAAATTGAATAAAGCAAAGAATGATGAAAAGCAAAGCATAACTCTAGTTTGTTTTAAATTCACAGTCTCTTTAGTGCTCACTGTTAGAGGTAGGTTTACTAGAATGAGAGACAGGTGAGTGTAATAAACTGTATTCTCTGCAGGTGTTATTGATTAGCTGATGGATAATGAAATATTTTTATGGAATGTCTGTAAAAGGAGGAGCAATTAATTAAAAAAAACAGAAAATAAAAGAAAAACAAATAAATCTGCAGAAAATACATAATTTATGTAATAACAAAAAATGCAAACTTAAAGTTTTTTGAATCCTGACAGTAATTCAAAGTAAATTAAATTGCCAATTTTTCCCAATTCAGATGCTTGGTTTGAACTGCAGCTGGTCATCCTCACCGCCAATAGATGTCTGAACACACTGAGGTGCTGCTATATTTCTCAATGTGTGGTTGGTCCACTAATTACCAATTACTCAATCTGGAGAATTAGTGTACGCACTGTAATAAAGTAGCCAGTGAGTAGATGTTAAATGCTGGTTATAGGATTTAAGTTACAAATGGAGAATCCAAGCTTAAAATAGTTGTTACAGTTTTGTTGTAAGAACCTGTAGAAAATTAAATAACAGTGCGTATTTTGAAAGGACCCACTAAATGAGCTAATTCAGCCCTAATGAAGCAATTTTATCTTCTCAGCAGCATCTGCTCAGATCCATCTTCAGCAGCTCAGCTGGATCACGGTTTCATGTAGGAGAAGATGGAATGTGCCCTGATAATGTTTGATTAAGTAGACTCCGCTCACACGTGGAGAGTTAAAGAAAAAGAGGTTGCCTAAGTGAGCAACTTCATGGTGATTTCCCCTAATGGAAACCAGTGTTTCTACTGCCCCAGCTGCTTGTAGCCAGAGCAAGTAAAGCCACGTAAAGGAAGGACCTCAAGTTAAAACACAAACAGACTCACCAAAAAACATGCTGCTTTCCATATCTCCTCAGGCTCGGGGGTTCGCTGTATTTCCTCTCTGGTAGCCTGCCAGTGTGTGTGTTTCCATGGGCAGCAGCGAGCGCATGCCTCATGCACTCCTCAGAGGTGTGTGTGTCCGTCCATGTGTCTGAGTGTGTGTGTGTTTGGTCCAACAGCAGCAGCAGCATCAGTGACCAGCCTGCATTCTGTGCTGTGCACACCACTGCTGTCTGCCGCTTCTCTGTCTCTCCTCACTCTGGTACTCCCTTTGCCTCGATCCTCCCCTCCTCTTTAGCTCTTCCTCCCCCTCTTCTTCCTCTCTCTTTCTCTCTCTCTCTCTCTCTCTCTCTCTCTCTCTCTCTCTCTCTGATTCTGTTTGGTTTTTTCTTTGCGCTCTCCAGGGTGTCTGTCTACGTTTTCCAGCAACAGTCTCTCTTTCAGCTCTTCTCATCCTTGCTTTATGTCACCCAAAGCTTCCTCTGCTGTCACTCCTTACTTGATCTTTTCCTATGTTCTCTGCTCCTATCTCCAGCTTTTTAATACTCTGTATGCCTCCACATGCATTTGAAAAGTTATATATATATTATATATATATATATTTGTCTCTGTCATCATCTTTAAAAGCTTCAAAGCTGCAGCTGCTAGATGGAACACGTAGGATATTTTAACAACTGATGGTTTCAATAAAGAGCTACATGAACCTTTAAAGATATGAATATCATATTAACTTTCGACTATTATTTTTAATTGTTATATAAGCAAGAAGGGAGGCACATTAAAAACATCAGGTCGAATTTAGACATGCAGGTTCAAATACATCCATATAGCTCAGTTAATTTTTTGGTTAAATCTCTCTTTGTTTGTTGCAACACAACCGCATGCTTGGATATTTTTGTGTTTTATGTGTGTTTTAAATTGTCTGGTTGGAACACCCAAAGCTATCAAAGTGGGAAGGTATTTCGTCCACAAATGTCCATCCACATTGTGCGACGCACAACTTCTGATACCAGAAAACAGCCCCGTACGACACCCGTGCTTCTTTGCCCTCTTTTCGTCAAACCTTTTGACAAAGACATTGTGCGTTCACATGTCTTTTCTTTATTTTCATTATTTATGGAGCTAAATAGTCACAAGGAATCAAATCTCGATTTTATTTAAACCTCGCAATACTTTTGTTACCCAGTATAGTTTTTAAAGCTATAATCTTACCTCAGTCAGTAGACCTTATAGACCTTATAGAACTGCACATTGTAGTTTGGTACACAGGAGGAAGGCAACTCAATTATTTTGAGTCTGTTTGTTGTTGAAAAGAAATGATGCTTTTTTATCAGCTCTAATCATTTGTTGTTTTGATTTCTATCAACCTTGTTTCTGTTAGACTTTAGTGAAATTTAGACTTAGTTATTTTACTTAGTGTCTAATATTTTTGATTTATTGTTTTTACTCTTTATTTCTTCAGATTTAGTGTTAGTAGTCTTCTCTGTAAATGTTTACTCTTCTGTGTGATTTCTCCCTGTCTTACTCAGCCTGTCTGTCTGCTCTGCCCTCTCAGCTGCATTCATTCTAATATTCCCGCATTTACTCTCTCAGTGTTTTGTCTTGCTAGATTCTTCTGTTCATTAATGCATTCCTGTCCCGGTTTGTTCCTGCTCTCGATCACTTTGTTATTTCATTATTTGTCATAAAAAATCTCTTCATTGAAACGTTGCATCTGTTCTCTGCTTATGGGATTATTTAACATTAAATATGAAAGACCTCTGATAGAAAAAAAACACCAGGGTGCGATGTAGTGTAGAGATTGACTGGGTACCTCATATATAGAGGTTATTTTTCCTTGACACAGGATTTGATTACTGATCGAGAAATCTTTGCGTCTCTTTTCTCTTCTCTCTCTGTCTATTTTCTGTTGGAATACTTCCAAACAAAGATTTTTGCCAAATAAATATTTCTTTAATAACCAAACTTAATTATTCATTTAGTATTCTTATGTTTGAAAGCCTTACCTTCAAGCAGCTTTCTTATAAATTGTACAAAGCAGCTAACTTGGCTATTGTCCTGTCTCGCCTTTCAACATTTTATTTCAAGTGCAAGTGATTTGTTGATGTCGGCAAGTAGACATTTTTTTTTTTCTTTTGATATGAAAATCCTTGATTTGGAACAAACTTTTCTTACATGGTTGATGTTAAAATGGTTTAACCCAGAATGTTGGCGCTAGTCCTCCAACAGTTTCCATGTTTGTTCCTGATCATCACAACCTATTTACATTTTTTTTTATTTCAGAGCGATGGTTTGGGGCAGATGTTCAAGGTTTCAACACAAGTCGTTTTTTCAACAGATAACTAAAAATGCCCAAACAAACAAGTGAAGTGGTTTTGAAAATAAAAAATAAAATAAAACTACTGCCTACTAAAGGTTTCCCAGAACTCTTCTGATTGAAATTCTCCTGTTTGTTGACTTGCGTTAAACACATGAATAGAAATAACAACTATAGTGACCAAACTACATTCAAAGTTGAATTTAAAGTGAAAAATAATGAGAAATACTAGTGCTGAGTGTATATGTGTGTATTTGAGACTATTGATCATTTTTCAGAAGGGATAAAGTCAATTTTGATGTACAATCGTCAACCCCAAACACTAGACACACCGCCAAAAAATCTTTAAGTCTCATTGTTCTTTAAAAAAAAAAAATTGTTTAAATGTTATTGGTGTCTCTAAACATATTTATAAAATTATAATAATGAAAACAACGAGAAAAAAAACAAATCATATTTTATTTACAACCAACAATTCCTCTTCTCCTCTGTGGTGCATTTTCTAGCATTTGTTTTTATTTGCAGCTGCAGATTTATTGTGTTGGCTCACTTTCACTGTTTCATGTTTGCAAAACTTCCGACACAACAGTGTAAGCAAATTGAAAAAATAAGCTGCTGCACTTTGAATTGCTGGTTGTCCAACAGCATTCTTACAGTGTAGTTTAGAAACTTTTCATAAACCTTCTATTACCTTCTATACCAGGTTGGTATTTTCAAGCGGGAAAAAAAATGCTACAGAAAAGAGGGATCTAATGTACATTCCGTCAAAATGGGAATTTAAAAGAGATTTAAAAGTAGCTCATTCTCTGATTTTAGATAGGACAGAAAAACATTGCAACCTTTTGATGTTTTCCTGTAAAATATGTTCTCTTTACATCCTTAGCTGTAATGGATTTTGCTCGCACATACCCTTTATTCTCCTTCCTGCTGGCAAGATCCTATATTTGTAGTGCAGCAAAGTCAAAAGCGTTGAACATCAAAAACCATCCACCAACACCTTTGATTTTATTTTTCATCTATGATTGATTTGCCAAAACTAAATAACTGTACAGTGCCAAACCATAAATATCTAAACACATTATGTTTGCTTTGATGCTAGTTTGCCTTCTTCTGATACATAATACATTGAGTACAGAACGATAGTTTAGCCAATTTATATATAAAAAAAAACAACAACAATAATTTAGATCATTTAAATCCAAATTTACCACAAATAACCTGGATTTATGATTTTGTTGTTTTCCATTTTCCAACAATTTATTTCCTTCTGTGATTATATTATTCTTAGGATTATAACTGATAGGTTTATCATTTATTGGTAGTTATTCATGATTTCAATTTTTGAAATTGAAATTACTTTAAAAATGTGTAATTAAATAATATTTAGTTGATTTCCACTTGAATCTTTCAATGGCTTAATTTGGTTTGATTAAAAATAATGTAGGATTGTTCTTCTTTTAAGGGTAAGATATCAAATGTCCACTCTTCTGTCTCTAATAAGATTGATCCTTTTGTTTTTACTTTGGTTTTATTTTCAGAATGAAAACAAAAATGAACAAAAACCCGCGTTTTAATTTCACTATTTTAAAAGCAATTTATTTTCTTTTAATCATTCATCAGTGATTTTCTATCAGAAATGCACGCAAAGACTCATGACAAGGATACAAATCCAACCAGTATCCTTTATTACTTTTAAGATAAAATACCATTAAAATTCATGTAATCTTTAACAAACTGTTCTACATTCATTTCATCACACAGTAAAAGGGGAGAAACACTAAGATTTTTTTTTATTCTATTTATTTATTTTATATTACGTTATTAAGGACTGATATGATCCAGCAGGCTGGTTTGTTTTTAGCTTATTTTATCTGTTCTTCTGATTTTGTTTAGGAGTGTAAAAACTGTGACTGGGGTTAATTAATATCTAATAGAAAACTCTTAGTAACTGTTACTCAATAAAATGGGGTGTCTTTTAGTTTAATACAATCTAAGACTACAATTTACGCCAATCTTTCGGAATTATAATCAACTTAATTATATTAATTGTCACTTTGTTACCATTTTTTTTAAGTAACCTCACAGTTTTTACATTGCACTGTGCACCTATTTGCTAAATAGAGGTGCTTTAGCTGGTATTTTTATAATAGGAAAATAATCTCTCCCCCTCTTCATATACTCTAAATCTTTCTTACCTTTTCCTTCCATTTTTTTATTACTTCTTTCGATATCCATAAAAAAATAGGACATTAATTTAACAGTCTGTTAGTATTTCTATTCTCTCCTTTTCTCTGCCTTTCCTCCAACGTTTTCTTTTAACTATCCACTAACCTAGAAAAAATCCTTTAACATCCGTTCACCTTATAACTGTCACTTCTTCTTCTATTTACTTAGATAAACTTCTTGACAAACACATTTTTCATAAACGTACCCTCAGAACCCACCATAACCCTCTTGCCAATACTGAAAACCATCATTTCTACAACATAACTTCAACCAAAAATAGAGACTGTCTCCTCGTATCCCATTCTCAAAACTTCATTGAAAGATCAATAAACTATGCACATCACGTCAAGGAAACCAAATTGTTGCGTTTAACTTAATGTGCAAGTCAACCATCAATTAATAAATGAGACAGAGAAAGGGAATCTCAAATGCATTACAAAACATTTATTACATTTTGGCCAAAATGGAGACAGGACCACTCACCCCAAACCTACCGCCACCATTCCCAGATCCTGTCTGAGAGGTTTTCCCACAAACTGCTGGCTACATATCCCCACCCCCCACCCCTCTATCGGGTGCCTGGGTGCACCTACAAGTTCCTTTGTAGGCAGTTTTAATTAAAAACTGTTTGTTATACACATGTTGTTTCAACTTGGAGAAAAACAGGTGTGTAACATCAGTTGATAATAGTTGTGAGGCAAGTTGTATTACACACACAAGGCCCAGTGGATAGGTAATGTAGTATTGTAGCAGCAATAATATAAAATGTCTTATACCACAATTCACTATCAGTCTAAAGCAATGCATATAGTAAAATAAGTACATTAATTTTAATACAGCAAAACAAGTAAATATAAACTTACACAAGTTAAATCAGTTCAGTTCAGATTTGAGCAGTCGTAACCCACTTTTTGAGTAAACGCTGTTTTGTGCGTGGTGATTGGTATACTTGTATTTAACGGTTTGTATTCGTTTTTAAGAGATTTATGCACGAAACGCTACTAACAAACTTTACAAATCCCGCATTACGGACACAGGTACATTTTGTGTCAATTTTCGCTCCTTTAACCCCATCGGAGTGGCGGATAGATTATTCAAATGCACCCGCCACTTAAAAAGAAATTAGCACCCGCCAAATGCAGGTAAACTTATTAAGTGGCGGGTGCTAATTTCCACCCGTGGTTGTAGCAACAGAGGATAGACTATACAAAACTTGAACACTTCTATGAACATTATGTCCACAAATGAGCAACATGTCATAGAAAACTGTTCTCTCCGTTCATCAGGAATCAGCAAAGCATCCCTTTTGTCATGCAAATCATCACAAACACACACTAATGTATGATCTTAATCCTATGTAATATGATCGTAAGATTTAGATTCATGTAACAAATCTATGTACGTTTTGTACTTTCAATATCTCTGGGTTTTACTGTTATAACCTATGATAAAATCTCTTTAATATTATTTCTACTATTAAATCTCATTTCCATTTTGTACCTTTTCAAAAACGGGATGAAATGGTAAGATCTTTTTTCTCTCTTCTCAATAACCAGCAGCAGTATTTCACAACAAATGATCCTGCTCTGTGTGTGATCTACCAAGGTGTAGCACCTTTGCTGAAAGTCACAAAAAAAGGCCCATAAGGCTTGTGTTGGTAGATTATGTAGTTGAGACATTGACGGAGAATTTGGGCTGATGGCACATAGAGATGAGTCTCTGAACTTAAGCAGCACCCAGCGTGAGTTTTAAAAATAAATGACTTTCAAGCCGCTATACTTTGTGTTTGCTCAAGTCTTACTCATCGCTGGTGCTTAGCCATTCTCAGTAGAGTAAATTACTGCTATGTGTAATGACATTTCCTTTCTCTGGCTCCTGCTTAATTGTCACCGTGACACAGCTGTCCAAAGATAAGACCGTTGAGAATTTAATTACAGATACCAGGTTGATTATTAGCTGGATGTTGGAGAAATCTGATTGTAGGATTGAGGTGACAGTAACACAGTAAGTGCTCTGGTTTAATCAGCCTTTTTTATCTTTTGCAGCCTCATTTGTTTCCCTTTTCTTCTTTTGTCGCCCTTTGTGGAAGACAGTCACACTTTTATTTTCTCTTAAACACTCACCCTCCCAGCCCCAGAATGCCTTTTGTTGCTGAATTTCACTCCAATCTGTCTTGTTTTTCTGTCATTTAGTCACTCTCTTTTCATGATTCTTGTTTTTTCTTCTCACATTTCGGCTGCTTGTAATCAAACTCAACAGGCGCTGATATCAGGCTGCAGCTACTTTTCTGCAGCCATGAGACACGGCTGCTCTCTTTTATCATCAATCTTCACAAACACACAGAGGCTCACAGCATCTTTAGTTGCAAAACAAACTGTGCGCTTCAACTTCATACGCTCGTATCTCCGAGACGCACCGGCGGAGTAACCTCAGAGGTACCTGCAACAGCCTGCTCTTAGAAGTAAACACCCGCTGATACGAACACGAGTGACATACTCCTCCAAACTAATTTATACAATAAACATGCAGGCACGATGATGGAAAAATGTTATATGACAGAGAGGGATATGTGAACATAACCATGCCAGCATCAGACTGAACGTTTAAGGTGAAATTCTGCTTGAACTGTCTGTGAGAACTGTGTCTGTCTCAAAATTTATTTAAACAAGACAAAGACGAGAAGTAATGATGATTATCAGCCAATCGGAAAAAAGACTAAATGCTACGCTAAAGTCTTTTATGGCTTAAAAAAATTACAAACATCCTGATAAACTGCATCCATTCATGTAGTGGAATAGATATTTGAGAATCTACAGAATCTACAACAATAATTCATATTCTTGTTAAGTTTAGTGTAACCCGCCAGATTTGAATAGTAAGACTTTAGCTTCTGCAGGCTGTTTTCCTGTGTTGTCCAACGCCTTTCCTTCCAACTTCCTTAATTGCTCAACCCCATCCACAGGTCATAGGTCACTTCCAAGTCTGTCTCCACGGAGGCTGTGGTGGGCTCTGGGGGCGTGTCTCAAACGGAGATCATTTGTTAAAGTTGGACCCACAAACTTGATGGCATGTAAGCCCTTTAAAAGGTTGAAGCTTTATAGTTTCATGTTTACATTGACCATGTCGTTATTTATCAAAGTGTTGTTTTTGCTAGAACTGGTAGTGATATAAAATCCTGACAGAATTCGGAACATTGTTGCTATATAAATGTGTGACATTAAGTTCCCCTTACTCTGTTGAAAAGGTAAAAGAATGTAGCTACACTTCAATAAAACTGTTATACTTTGCGTTAGATTTAATAGCTTTAAAACATGTTTTAATAGGTGTTTTCTGAAAATTTGCTATTGAATTATATAATCGAATAATTGAATTGAACTCAATTGAATCATTTTGATTGATCAATGTTAATTCAATATAACAAAAGTGCACTTGAAAGATATGAAACATGTTTCCGATTTACTTACTATGTTTATCCTGATTTAGTCGCATAACAAAAGTGGGATTCTGGAAATTTCAAATGTTTTTAATGATTGCATCTGTACCTTATATTGTATTGAATATTTATTAACTATATGTGGACAATGTATAAGATTGATCATTTTGAATGAAAATTTTAATGTGTATTTCTGACCTTTAGTTCGTTTCTTTTTTTTTTTTTTTTTT
>JAVLVB010000902.1:2275146-2305414 GCA_032876305.1 Orestias chungarensis | reverse complement strand
AATGTCTAAATCTTAATTAATACGGTTAAGAGCTAACGAGAACTTGACCAAATCCAAAGTAGATTTGTTGTTTAATAATTACAAACAGTATTTCATTGAAACACAGGTTTTAAAATGAATACATTCTGATTTATCTGGGAGCATGTTCAGGTATGTTAGGGTTTCCTACACCTAACTAAAGTTGAAATTTGCTTTAAACTGACATAAACCTCATCATATCAGTGTGTTAAACTCCTGAAGTCCGCTGTTGACGATATCATGGCTGGCCTGAAGTATGACGGTGATGAATCTGCGCACAAACTTTACGGTTAATCAGGTCTGCAGAGAAGATGACCAGGGCTGAACCTTCCCAAGGGTCACTTCTCTTTGGACTCCTCCACATGTCATGGACACAAACTGTTTACAGCTTTTTTTTTTATAAATTTTGCCCTAAAGATAATTTTTAGCCCCGGGCTGTCTCTGGTGAACGCTTAACAGGGTGAACAGATCGATACCTTGTATATTTGCACTAATTCAGAC
Source organism: Orestias chungarensis (assembly GCA_032876305.1). Taxonomy (NCBI): domain Eukaryota; kingdom Metazoa; phylum Chordata; class Actinopteri; order Cyprinodontiformes; family Cyprinodontidae; genus Orestias; species Orestias chungarensis. Next base: position 2,304,895 of record JAVLVB010000902.1, on the reverse strand, counting down.
TTATTCCTTGTTTGTATCCCATAATGTGCTAAATAAAGCAGATTTTAATTCTGATTGCTTCCACACAGTGAGAATAAGGCATTTTTTTAAGGTCTTTTTCTGTTTTTCTTGGGGTGATTTCAGCTGATTTTTCGCTGTAGCCAAAAAGCATCGACAGAACACTGAGGACCTTTTCACAATAATCAGCGTCTTGTTTAGCACCTATTGTTGTTTCTGCAGCGCTGACAACAGACGAATGTCCGTGTGTGTTTATGTCCGTCATTGAGTCAAGTGTGTTTTGTGGTCCTGTTTTCCCACACATGCTTAACGTCTGTCTGCGTGTTTTTTTTTTTCAGTCTCTCGCTCTCTCACACACACACACACACACACACACACACACACACACACACACACACACACACACACACACACACACACACACACACACACACACACACACACACACACACACACACACACACACACACACTCTCTCTATCTGACTGTAACGACTGCAACTGAAGGTCAAATGAAATTGACCGCTCCGGAGCTTTGGCCACTGGTATCGACTGCAAATAAGATAGCGTCTTAATCAAAGTGATGCAGGCCTGTGCTCCTCACACACATACGCACACGTCTTCGCCTTCAGACCGTCAGTCACACAGCGACATTGCCAGCTGCATGCACTTAGGTGAAATAAAAACATGCAAATAATGAAGACACAAACACAACTGAGGGCTGTTTATCGCTTCTATCTGATATCTCCTTTAGGGGCCTCTGCTGCAGCTACTTTGTATTGCACAGATGTTTTCAATTAATCCTTCCTTCTTCCTTCCCGCCACCTACCACCACTGCTGCCACCCTCCCATGGAGCCCGGTTTCAGAAGATGAGTTTACTTTGCATCAGGAAAGCCACCCGTCCATGTCTCCGCTCTCAAACTTCCATCTTCCACCGTTTCGTCAACGTTCCCTCATCATGTCGAGGAGAATGTGTTTTTTAACCTTGACTCCAGGTGTTGGTGGCAGAAGGGGCATTATTTGTCACCATAAATAGCAGTTAGCCAGCGACGGCAACTGTGCAGGAAAAAAAAAACTGGTGTGCTCTATGCAAGTGCAGCCTGAGATACTTCATTAATCTTGCTGTCACTTCAGTGACGCTTTTCATTAGTTATACGGCAATCTGATCGACAGGGACACTCCTGACTTTTTTTTTTTTCAGTCCAGCTCCAAACGACAAACTGGGTGTTTGGAAAGCGAAGGAGGTGACCGGTAAAAATAAATATGTCTAGTACAGACATCAAATTATCTTTGACTTTCAATTCAAAAGCTCAAACAGGACTGAAGCAAAAAGTGGGGGGGGGAACTACTAGCAAGAGGTTGCTGAATTACATTTGCTTCTATTAACTGAGCAAGATAATAAGTAATAAAAACAGAATATTAAAATAATGAATGAATGCATCAATATGATTTTACATTTGCTTAAAACACAATAGTACTATGCCTTCAGAAACAAATCTCATAAAAGATTTAAAAAGCATGAGGATTAAATTCTCTGTAACAGATGCTGGTAGTTGTAGACATGTTTAGAGCTGTCCTGCATCAACCAAACTGGATTTAAACAGTTGAAGTATTTCGTCTACGTGTCAATATGTTCTGAATGAGTCTTTTTACTATTACAATCAGGTTTGTTAGGGTAGGGAGACAGGAAACACATGCAGGACTGCAAAAAGGGAGATTGTTTCATGGAAAATATTTAAGACAGATGACGTCTGTAAGTCCAGGCCAAGTGATGCTTCAGAATAGCTGAACAATCTAAATGGTATAGTATGGGGAGAACATAGCTCACCTGTGTGCAAAATTGCATTGCATTTGTATAAGCAGAAATGGTAAAAGGTTTGATTTTCTTAACATTTTTTATAAATAAAATAATTTTTCAATAATATTTTAGTGTGCTCCTTTCAATAATGTAGTAATATAATGTAATATAGTCTTAATACATAATAGCAATTTTATTAACGGAAGTTTATGATCGCCAATGTGTTGTGTGTTGGTGAACTGTCCTTCCCTGCAGGCTGCAACAGCATCCTGGTTTTTAATCATAATCTGCTGTTTTTTTTATTTATTTTTGTTTTTGTTTTTATAGAGGCACAAAGGTCCAACACCCGGCTCTGCACAGTTATGGGACCAAAAACTCCAAAAATGTATGAAGGACTATTTTCCGTTCATAAATTGTGCCTAAAACCTGAAAACTAATTGTGGTAATTGGTGTTTTTCTTTTGGGGGCCACATGTAAACCTTGTTTGAGTTTGATCAATAATTACATAAATTTACCTGTGTATTCTATTATTGAATTAAAACAATCCAGACATCGATAAATAGATTGAACTACACTTTTAATAAAAAACATTTTAGCTTTTTTGTAATTTATCACAATCTTTTTAACAAAAGTGTATATTGCAAAGGCCTCGCTTTTTACCGGCGTTTGTCTTCTGATTGAAAAAGTATCGGTCCAATTTTTCACAAGAGAAGTTAGTTATTCGACAGTATGTTAATATCCTAGATGTATTCTTTGATTTCACACAACTGTTGTAGTGAATAGGAAAAAAAATGCTTCCAATTAAAAGACTTCGCTGGGCGAAAAAGAGGGTGGTCGGTGCGGGATGTTGCAACTGTTGCAGGGACACTTTGATCCTCTTTGCTGACAAATTTAAAAGGAAAAGGAAAGAGGAATGATCCATAGTTTGCCAACTGATCTCCTTTCAACCAATGTCGAGCGTGGAGCTCCAGCTTTTTCAGCCGTATTACCTGAAATCCCATTTCTGTTTCAATTTGACACCAACTCCGAACGATCCCTCCTGTGGTTTTTACGTGTTAGTTTATTTCTGCACTGCCACAGGCTTTCAATCGCCTCAGCAGGACGTTCAAAATGAAGAAGGGAAAAAAGGGGCTTGTGGCTTAAGTCGATACCTTCTGTCAAAATAAAACAACTTTTTTGGACGACCCATCAATGTTACTGGAAATACTTTCGTTCTTCACCTTAATTCCTGCCTTTTCATGAAGTACTATCTCTAGTTTCATTTGGTCGATCGGTTTTCGGGATTAAAGCCCCTGAAACTCCCTTGTTTAGTCAATCTTGTTCCCCGCAGGTATGAGTGGTTATTTCCTGCCTGTGTTGCCTTTCGTTTGGTGATGCAAAACACATGGAGAGGAAATCGTGGGAAACCAGACTCAATTCCAGAGGGCTTAGTGGGAGAAAAACAACCCGCAATGTCTTCGGAGCACATGTAAGTGGGTTACACACAAGCCACATTTGACTTTGCACAACATTACGTAGCAACGCAATTCATAAGCCCTCCACAGTCATCAGCCAGCACTGTAACGCTGCACTCTACGTGATTTCAGTCAGGCCAACATGAGTCCCACTTCATCCCCATGAATGACTCACAATGACTATGTGAGCCCAAACTAATAAAAATAAAATGTTTTCATTTTAATAAATGCTGCTTTCTGGGGGAGTTTTCTGCTCTCCGCTGTCATAATATTTCGGCTCGCTTGATAGGTGTGGCAGTTGAAGATGTTGCATGGTGTTACAACATATTGCATTACCCCGGCTTGGACGGGGTGGGATATATGGCGCAGATACTTTATTAGCCCAGCTGCATAAAAATCCCTGAACCTGGACAAAGAAATCTCTCTTTTAAACGTATTCTATGCCTAAAATAAGTATTGAAGCTGCTGTGTTCTTTCCTTTAATGGTAAAAATGTTAAGTGAAATATTGCAGGTATGTGCCCAAATATCAAATAAATGCTCTTAATGTTCCTGCAATTACCATCTGTTTGATTTAACAGCAGATGTGTTTACTTTAGGTCAACAAATGAGCTCTAACATAGTATAGTATAGTCTTTAAACAGCCACAGAGCAACAGTTAGAAAGCAGGAAATGTATTTATAAATGAAAAATGTCTTTCTCCATCTTTTTTGATAGTGTATCAAAAAAGTAATAAAAGTATTTGTGTATGGAATAATACATGCCTGTGAGAAAGTAGTTATCCTCATACAGATTTTTTTCTTTGTTGTCAGATTTAGATGCTTTTAAAAACATGTATTTTACACCTAAATAAACAAAGAAAAGAAAAGAAACAATTCAAAAACGATAAGTATGTATTCATTGAAAGAGAATAGACACGACAACCATTCTGGCCAAGTATGACGAAAGCTAGCGTTCCTTTTATAGAAGCAGCGCTAAAGAAGTTTCAGTTTTGGCTGATTTTCCCAGTGTGGACAAAAGCGGTAGTGTTTTGCCTGAAGGAAGACTCCATGAGGACCAGAACATAGCATTGGAAAATCTTCATCTCTCGGTCACCTACATTTGGATTGAAGTACATTTCCTCTGCTGTGTAAAGGATGAATAGCGATTAAATATGAAAGTAGTTGTGGCAAGTCATATGATGATGTTGAAAATAAGAAACTGTGGAAGTGTTTTATACCGTAAAGCAGTCAGCACATCTGTAGTTGTTTTATGTGGCAGGGACCCTGCCACCCTCCTCAAAGTTGCTTAGAGCCGGTTAAAGCGATACAGATACAGAAGCCATCTAGTGTAGAAATGCATCATAGACTCATCCCGCAGTTTTACTCTAAAGCACTGACTGCTCGGTCTCCCTCAGTTAAAGCTAACAGTATTCAACATCCACAGGAGTGTTTCAGGGAGAAAACCCCTGCTAACCAAAAATAAATAAACTAGATTATCTCTCTTCTTTGAATGTGAATGGCAAACGTCTTTTTGAAAATTTTAAAAAGGACTGCATCAAGTTTCATCTGACATAAACCTGAAAAAACATTCCAAAAGAGCAACACAATACCAACATTTCAACATGGACATGGCACTGCTTTGTTGCTCCTTGCTTTAAATAAATTCAACTCTTTTGCTGCCCATAAGAATATGATCGCAGGTTCCACCAGACTTGGATTAGGCAGTCGGTTGAAGCGCCGGGTGTTCTACCTTTGTGCCTCTATAATGATCAAAAGCACATCAGCAAATCCTTCGTTGTGTGGCTCAAAATAAAATAAAATCAAACTTTTGGAGTGGCCCTATTAAAGTTGGAGATAAATCAAATCGAGATGAGTGGCATCAACTAAAACAGGCTCTTTAGGCTCAAAAAGCCTCCAACCTTACCTGAAGAAAACAACCCTGTCCAAATCCAACCACTCTCCGGTTATCTTTGTCTAATACTGGAATTTGCGTCCTCATCTGAAACACTGCAAGGTAAAAAAGAATCAAAAAAACTCAATAAATCTGTAAGGATGTCCAGCGTCATGGTTGGATTGACAGCAAGCACTTGTTACTTTCCATCTGAGCCAGAAGATAGTGGTGCTCTGAACTTTACAGAGGATTGAAAAATCCTCTGTAAAAGTGTTTGGAGGAGGGAAGGCTCGCTCCTGAAGAATTGATCTGTCCATCACCATCATGAGGGAATCTCAACCACTCTTGAGAAATGAAACTCTCAAGTTGAGACAGCCTCTGAAATTGTTTTTAGAGCTAAATTTCTGTGCCTGACAGTTTAAATGTAGATTGTTTTGGTCACAAACTGAATTTATTAGTCACTTTGTTCAGTCGTCTTTGAGTGATTGCGCCACTGCTTCCTCCTGAAAGGGACCATTCATGTTAACTTTTTTTGTTTGTTTGTTTGTTTTTTTAGTGGGGGGGTTGGTTGCATGTTGGCATGTTTGGTGTACTTTTGGCCCTCTGAGCATTTAGAGTTTGGACAAACCAGATGCGATGGTGCATTCGGTTTAACTTTGAAATCAGAGCTTGGGTGTTGAAAGGTTTTCCCATCCGAACATCTCTAGTTGAAAGTGAAAACATTTTTGGAATTTGTTTTTTTGTAATGCCTTTTAACAAAATAAGGCAACAATTCACACTTTATTGTATGCATTCAAAAACTACAAGGAGATGTTTAGCTTTGGATATTAAATCAAGCAAATCATTTAAAAGATTTTAAAAGTTAGGTTGCAGCATTTACAACATTTTACACAGTGTATGCAGCAACCCTGCTGGGTGTTGAGCTTGGAAGTACTTCTTGAATTTCTTGGACATTTTCTTTAGATTTCCTACTTCAAAATACCCAAGGAAAGACAAAGTTGAATGAAGAAAACATTCCAGTGCCTAAATAAATTTATCTATAGGTTAGTAATTGTGAGATACTGTCAATAATTTGCATAACATTTTAGAAAGACACAGCTAATATCATATTTTTATTTTTTGTGAAATTTAAGATATGCAAAGACACTTAATACTATTTTTCGTTTGAACTAGTAGAGAAACATGAAGTATAGTGAGGTTAAATTATTTTCAAGTGAGTCTTGCACTGAATGCAAGTAAGCTTTGCTCCATTGTTGCAAACTCCTCAGCAAGAAAAGTTGCTATTGGTAAAGCTAAAAGTTACTAGAAGACATTAGATAACGTTATTAGATAACTAGATTCATGTGTCAGGTCATGTGTAAAATGGGCTGTAATAAAAGAAAGGAATATCAATGTTGACAAGACAAATTATAAAAACTACTATAAATAGGTCAATAACTACAACTGGGCTTGACTAAATGATCCAACAATAATCAGTTTACCCTAAAGACAGATGCATACATTGGAGAAGGTTAGTAAGGGACTCAGGCTGTGTAAAAACATGAAAACGTATATTTGCATTGTATTTGCATCTTGCTTTGTAATTCAAAGTGGGCTTTGCCCATGCTGGATTCATTTGCAATGTGGAAACTAAGTGGAGTGGATCCAACGTCTGCTCTGACTACAGGCAGGCTAAATGCACCCTCTCTCAGTTCTTGGGTAGCAGGAGGTGCTTACGGCATCACTCACTAATTGCTGAAGACCGAAACTGCAGAATGTTCCTTTACCTGTTGTGGCCAAAGAATCCAAAAACAATCACTAAATACAGCAACAAAGTCGTTAAACTGACAAAAGTACCATGCCCTTTTCTTAGGTCATGACCTTTTTCTAAGCATTAGATCTCTGTTAGCTTGTCTTTGTAGTTTTATAACTTCGCTCCCAAAAATAAGCCCTTCCCAATTCTCCAAACTAAGACTGCTCTGTCTCCAGTCTCGCTTCAGGCATGAATGGATTTAAGAGCTTATCCTCACCCAAGGTGAGTTTGATTTTGTCAACCCTGCTCAGTAATCTTATCAGTAGTCCTAATTTTTATTAATGATTGTGTGGTATAAGCTTGTCTTCTCATTGCTCTCTTAGAGGGTTTTTCCACTCTGTAATTTTTTTTGCACAATAGATCCAAAATGAAATCTTTGCATTGTAAAGACATTCATATAAATTTAAGGGGGATGTAGAATCTACATTGATAATGACGGACTTGAAGCTTTAATTGATAAAGTCAAACAAAATCAATCAACCAACCAATCAATCAAAAATATTTTATTTATCCCAAAGGGGAAAAAAATGGTGCTGGAGAAACTCATTTAACTAAGGAGTTGTTGTAGACGGTGATGGCTGTGGGACAAGCACTGCCAATCCTCCCAAATCCAAATCTTCTTTTATAGTCAAGAAACCCCCCCAGAGAGACGTTGGAGTCAGGGATATGATCCTTCAGCGAATACAAAAGTGCTGAGAGCAGAAAACGAGCCATTTTTGCTATTTTTACCTGATTCCTTTTATCATTATACATCAATTATACGTACTTACCGTTCAGTCAGTGAACTCATCACTTATTGTTTTACGAAAGATGCTTCTCAACAACTTATGAACAGATACACAGCGGAGAAGTTTTAAATCTAAAAACATTTGTGATATGAAGTACGGTATTAGAGTTTTAAACTGGAAATGATTATTCCTAAAGACGTCACTAAATGAACATCAGAAAATCCACATGTTACTTTTCTTGGTAACTTATTTTAGCAGACTCTATTTCCAGAGAGTGTGGTGACCTTAATCTGAAAAAAGAAAGAAAAAACCTACCTAGGCCAAGCAGCAAACATCATGAAAGTCATGCTCCAACAATAAAACCAATTCCAGATTTACTCTGTCTCTTTGGCTGTTTTGATTTTCCCTCCAGGTTTTTTTTTTTCCTCTTTCTTTTCAGCCTGTGTCTTTTTCGTTCTTTTTCACTTTATCTGTCTTTACAGCTTGTAAAGGCACAGAGCCTAAGAGACATGAGTCGAGGTATTGATCTTTGGGGGAGGGTGGCTTGGTGCAGTCTTACAAAAACAAATTGATGTCAAAAGCTCATCACTCGAGTAAAAGACAAGGCCAATTCCCCTGAAAGAGTTCTGACGGATAACACATTACCCAAAGTGCTTATACAAAAATGGTCATTAAAGTTTAAAGATTTTTTTTTAAACGAAAGAGGTTTCCAATCTCAATAAACATGAGCTTTAAATTCCTCCTTTGCTGTTTTTTTTAAATCTGATTTTAATTCCCTTCCTCGTATTTATACACAACAGCAAAAGGCAAGTAATGAAGAACGTGTTAAAGGCAAATCATTTCCAATGAAATCACTGGAAGATGTAAAAGTGGAGTCAAAACAAGGGCTCTGCAATTTCGGCAAAGAACACAGGAAGTCTGACGGACGCCGGAATGATGTGATCTAAGACAACAGGCGTTTGAAATGAATTTTGTTAATTTGCACTCCGACTGCCAGCGACTGTCAGTTCCCAAAATACAGCAGGGATTATTCACTCTCCACTCCCTCTTTGAAAATGGAACAGGGGGACGTTTGAGACTTTTCTCCTGCCAAACTTTAAAAGTTCCAAGTTTTAACAGTGTCCAATTGAACGCCGATGTGCTCCTGACTTCCCAACGACCTCCCCTTTCATCCAGCCTGTTTAAAAAAATAAAGAAATAAAAAGCCACAACAGTAGTAAATCACTGAAATAGCTACGTGAGCAAAAGATGTCAAATATCTAAACATCTGTTTTCACGAGACACAGGGAGAGTAAGCTTTGTTTCTTAAAATGGGGGTCTCCTGTTTTGTAAGCGATGGAGCTGCAAACAGAAAAGTTATTCGGACCTTGATGCATAAAATTATGAATAATAGATAAAACAGTAATGACAGTTATCAAAGTAGGTGAGATCCCTGTTTCAGCTCTACATGACAGGAGTGTAACGGTAGATTTTCCAATCATCTGAGTCAGCAATCTACAACCCAAACACCAAAAACGGCTTTACGTCACGGTTGCTGTGGCACTAAAACAGTCCACCGGATCAAAGGAGTTGTCAGTGCTGCTTTATATCTTGTTTAAAATTCCTGACTGGGAATGTTTCCTTTGCTGTTTTTGGCCATCCTAAAACCTAATTAAACCTGCCACGAAAAGGGCTTTTCTAAGGGAGTAAATAAGAACAGTGGGTGAAAACAAGCCTCATGTAACCTTAAAGTTAGCGGCCAGCCAAACTGTAATGCTGTCAGGTCAGCATGTATCTGGCATTTATCAACACATTAAAAAGTAAACTGCTGAGAGGGGCATTAATGACAGTCAAACCAAGAACTAACTTAAAAGATATCGTGTGTTACCACAATGACCTCTAGAAAGTCAATGAAACTGAAACGCTTTATTTGAACTTGGTTGGTTGGTTTGTTGTATCTGACAAGATATTTCACATACTAGGATTTCTTTGGAAGATTCTTCTTAACACGCTGTTGTTGTTTCGTCTGTTTAAAATGTTTACCAGAAAATATCCCCATCCAAACGTCTTTCTGTAGATCAGTTGTCATCTATTTGTGTAGGATAGTCAAGGATAGTCAAGGACGAGGGACACAAAATCTACCGTATCAGTGCCACTACAATGCAGGTTTCATCCCTGTTGTAATTCAAAATTAAAAAATTCTTTACTTTACACAAAATATATTCATTTAAGTCATTGAGGTCAAGATTGCATGTGTCAAATGATAGATTGCCCTTTGTGCTTTGATACCAATCTAGTGGTGGAAGTGTGAAAGTGGTTAATCGAGGCAGAAGTAGCGATCGTGAGTTTTTGTTGTGAATAATCTTAACCCTGAGCTAGGTGGTGTAAAAACTGTATATACTTAGGCTCACTAATAAACTTCTACAGGGTGTACTAAAATAGACATGTGATAAATTTTATTTTCTGATATTAGTTATGAAGCGTTTTCTCTTCAATAGGCAACCGAAGAGTGGAGATAATAGTAGTGGAAGCAAGACACAAGATGTATGTATAATTATAGAAAGAGTAAATCATTTTAATTTATTCTGATGACTCAACTTTGAATCAAAACAATATCAGAGAACATAAATAGATAATTTTATTCAAAATTACATTCAATATTCTTACAGCGAAATGGTATAAATGCTTCTAGGATAGTACTGTTAGGGAATCTTTTAGTATATAGTTAAACATTACAGGATAAAAATCACTCGTTGTTCAAACATATATGTCAAAATTATATTTGTATAATATATATATGTACATATATTTTTTGTTTTTTTGTTTGCTTTGGGGTTTTTTTTATTCAATGCTTTTCAGAAATTGATTTGGTTGGATTTATTTTTCTTTCTTTGTAACAATAAACACCAAAATTTGTAACCTGTTATTTTTTAAATGATTTATCAGATTATGTTTTTTTAATATGAAATTAGTTGGATGAGTTGTGTATTACAATATTGTGACAAAAAATCTGTAAGGGGGGGAAGTTTTTACAGAACTCTGGCTGAGGGTGAATGGACGCTATTCAGTAATACTTCAATGAGAAGATAAGAAGCTATTTAGAAGAAGCTTTAGAAACTGTACAGGACCTTTAAGTAAGTCTCAAAATTTGCACGTTGCTTGAAAATTAATGTTGGGGCATAAATGTATTTTTACAAAACGTGTATCAGATTTACCCAGTTTTTCAAACTCTCCTTGTAGGCGACTCAAATTCTAGATGTTTCTCTTTTTTTTCTGTAAAATCTGTCTTCATCACTTTTCCAAGCACTGGGAGTTTTGTTTTCACCAGGAATGCATCGCTCTGAGTAAGCCCTTCACAGTCTGCACAAGCATGTCATACATCCACTTGCCATGCTTAAAATGCATTTGTGATGTGACCCAAAATTTTCTTGGCAACTTAACTAAGACTGTCTTTGTAAACCATGTGAAAAAGTTTTCTTCCAAGCGATACTGGACTAGTAAACCAAGAGAGGAAAGGAGGAGCTGGTGGAAATGAATGCAGCGGCTCAGCGCTGCAGCAGATAATTGGATAGTGAAGTCAGTGGTTAATAGCACATCTTTTCATAGCAGCAGGAGATTTTCATGTTAGTGTGACCGTTCTTAATTGTGCAATTACTAGCAAACGTTATGCTACAGATATGTAGGAGATTTATTGTCTTGTTAAATACAAATGTGTCAGATGAAATGTTATAAGTGACTGCTGCAAGTTTTAAGTTTTTTGATCTGGGTTCTCCAAGAAGTATTGAACTACATGCAGACTGGGCTTACTACAGAATACTTTTAAATCACTCCATGTGGTGCTGTGCACAAACAGTATAAAAATCAACAGATATCATTAAAATATTTGTTTTTTATCATATTTTTGGATTTTGGTCATGGAAAGCAGTTATCTTTCATAGCATTCGTTTTGTGTCTCACTATGGGAACGCCCTCAGCTTGGCCTGATCAGAAGCTCCAATTACACTGCACCAGCCTTGATTGGCCAGGGAGAGGGGGCATGTCCCGCCCCCTACCTATATATAGGACAGGCCCTGCACAGACAAATCCTTCAAAAACCTCTTCTTGCCTCGAGCAGAAGTTCCAACTGTTATTCGCTTTCGCCTGCTGTTCTGGAGCTTAGCTTAACTGTCCATAGATACGAGTGCCAACTCGATCGCTTGGCGCTTGGTTCCAGATTGGTAGTGTGTGCCGGGACAAAACCAGCGTTCAGTCTGTTGCAAAACAGCACACTGCTGTGAGGAAGTGTGCGGGGTAGAAATACGCTTCACTGTTTTTCATTCAAGTAGCAATACTGCATCTGTAGCAATACTAGCAGAAGGAGCAATACTTCACAATAATATATATATTTTTTAAATAGCAATATTTTACGCTAGCATTTAGCATGGACGCCAGAAAGGCTGATGCTAAAACCCGCGAGCTTGCCCGTGTGGAAACAAAATTTTGAGTTGGGATACTCACCAATTGTGTGTGATGTGTCTTGGCTTAAGGCATGACCAAGCAGCCCTCGAGTCATCGGAGTGCTCTCATTGTAGCCGGCTATCCCTCAAGGTGCTGCGTCGCCGTCTGGCCTGTCAGTTGACACTGTCCAGAGGCGACCCCATCCAGACTTCTGCTGCAGCTAACCCAGAAATGGCAGCTCAAGGACTGTCACCGGTCTCGGATGCAGAACCAGGACCAAGCTGGGGCAATATGCTTGACTCTGTTAACCCGTTGTCTCTGGATGAGAGCGGCCATAGCTTCACAGCTTACCCGCTCGATTACCGCATGGCAGGTGATGATGTCTCAGACTCGGATGCAGGTTCGGAGCTTCTCATCACCGACGAAGATGAGGATGATGAACCGCCTCTGGTGCTCTGAGGTCGGGTTGCAAAACCGGCACCGTACGAAAGTCAGCCAGGCTGGTGACGGTGACTCTTCTTCGTCTGGCTTGGATGTGGACTTGCATGACGTGTGTAAACGCGCCGCAGCGAAACTTAATAAACAGTGGCCCGAAGTTCAGGCTGAAGCAGCAAGATCACGTTTCAACGGCAAAAAGCTGCCAAAAGCCAAGAGAACGGGAAAACAGTTCCTGCCTTTCTTCCCTGAGTTGCTGGAAGAATTTTAAGTTTCCTGGCGCAACAAACCGTACAGGGAAAAGATCCCAGTGGCAGGCTAGACTGCGAGGGAATGGACGACCACGGTCTCTGCCAAATGCCTCGAGTTGAACCAGTGGTGGCAGCGCACCTTCACCCGAAAGCTTCGATGTCCTCAGGTGGGAGAAATCCTAAAAGGCGGCCGCTTTATCAGTTCACGCCATGAACCCCTCTTCAATGCTGATGGCGTATCAGCAGAAAAGGTTCGAGGAAAAGAAAAGGGATGATGAAGCTTTAAAGCTGTGTCTCCCAAGACAGGCGCCGGTGCACACAGCCACCGGTCCCACATCCCAGCGCCAAACCTTCGCCAAGGCTGCGGCGCGTCTGCCTCCCACTTTCAGAATCCCGAAGCTGCCGAAAACCCAGGCAGCCGCTAATCCTCCCCCGAAAAGCACGGCTGTTAAGGGCTTGTGGCTGAAGAAACCCGAAGCCGCTCGCCCGGATCAGCCGCCACCCACGTCCACCAAGACGGTGAGGAGGAGGAAGCGTTTGGACTGACAGCTTTTTGGACGTCAGAGAGCGAGCAGGACTCGTTCTCAGACACGGCTCCGTTACCCAGCCCTTCCATAGAGTTCAGCAAACTGCGGCGCACGTGTTCAGTTCGGGATGACCCGCATTGGGCCCAGTTCATGTTCCATAAACACTGTTTTATGTCACAGAACATTAAACTTTCACAAGCTGCCGCATCCAGGCAAAACGCAGGGGGCGCAGCTAAAAATGTTGCAAAAAAAACAAATGCCAATAAGAGGGGAGACGCTTTGTCTGCCCAGCCCAGAGTGAAATTCACAGAGGAGAGAGTAAAATCACTTATGAACTGCGTGTCCCTATTTCACAGGGGAAATTTTGTGTCTCCTCGTCTGTGCAGACTATTACTGGGTCTGATGGCCTAAGTTTTGGACGTTATTCCAGTAGGGCCCCTCCATATGAGGGGAGTCCAACGTTGGGTGGCTTCTCAGATGGTGGGCTTACACACACATCCCAGAGTGAGTGCAGTGCAGAAGTGTAAACTTTCTAACTCAGGGCGTTCCTATGGGCTCTATACAGAGCAGAAAAGTGGTGACCACAAATGACTCCTTGTCAGGCTGGTTGGGGATCTTCGAGGGGAAATCAGTGAATGGGAGATGGGACAGACACATGCGTCTGTTCTCCTGACACTGAAACATTTCCTTCTTTTTTTAAACAGACAGACAACACGACTGTGGTGGCATACATAATCCGACAAGGGGGTCTGAGATCCCAACATCTTCATATGCTGGCACACAAGCTAGTAATTTGGAGCAGCAGCCATTTTCTGTCACTAAGAGCCACTCATGTCCCAGGTGTGTTAAACCGGGGAGCAGACCTTCTCTCCAGGGGGAATTCTGTCTATGCAGAATGGAGGTTTCACCCCGAGTTAGTCAGGATGATTTGGCTGCGTTATGGGCAGGCCTCAATAGACCTGTTTGCGTCTTGAAAAAACACACAGTACCCTGTGTTTTTCTCCCTTCACGACAGGGAAGCACCTTTGGGATTGGATGCGCTCTCCCACCCGTGGCCCCGAGCTCTCCTGTAGCTCTCATTCTGCCAACGATACCCAGAGTTAGAGCAGAAGGCCTGTCAATGATCCTCATTGCGCCTCACTGGCCATTGAAGCAGTGATTGGCAGAGATAATCCAGCTTCTCCAGGGAGAACCTTTGCCTCTACCGCTGCGGCGGGACCTTTTGTCCCAGGCAGGGGGGGAAATTATCCACCCTATGGCACTATGGGCCTGGCCTGTGAGTGGTTCAATTTACACTCTGTAAGTCTCCAACACAATGTTATTGAGACGATCAAGAGTGCGAGGGCCCCCGCAACTAGGTCTCTGTATGACTGCAAATGGACCCTATTTGAAAAATGGTGTGCAGAAGCACAGGAAATACACATTCAGTGCTCTGTAGCTACCATTTCTACTTTCCTGCAGGACCTGCTGGATAAGGGTAAGGCTTTTTCCACCATAAAAGTGTACATGGCAGCAATCTCAGCTTGCCATGTCGGTTTTGGTGGAAAAATCGTGGGACAGCACCCCTTGATTTGCCAGTTTATGAAGGGGGTCCGTCGTTGGCTTCCTGTCTCAAAACCCCCCTTCCCCCGGTTCTGGATGCTCTGATGGATGCTCCGTTTGAGCCCCTGGAACAGGTGGAATCTGAGATTTGTTACTCTGAAGACAGCGCTTTTACTGGCTCTTACCTCAGCTAAGCGGGTGGGTGAGCTTCATGCTTTCTCTGTGAACCCAGCTTGAACCAAATTCTCTGCAGGGAATAGAAGGATGACCTTAATTCCTAACCCTGTCTTTTTGCCTGGGGTCGTGTTCGCCAATAGACTTGGTCTCTTTTAGCCCCCCGCCTTTTTCCTCAGTGTCGCAGGAGCGTCTTCATGAACTTTGTCCAGTTTGGGCCCTACACACTTATATGGATACGACCAAAATGTTGAGGGAAAAGTGACCAGCTGTTTGTTTCTTGGGCAAAAAGGTCAGCTTGGCAAACCTGTGTCAAAGCAGGGATAGTTGCTGCAGCGCCCTCCTGATGGCCTTCGTGCCCACTCTACACGAGGGCTGTCTACCTCATGGGCCCTCTTTAGAGGAGTTTCCATCCAGGAGATCTGTGCCGCAGCAAGATTGGCCTCTCCCCATACATTTGCTTGGTTTTATAAGCTCGATGTCACAGCTCAACCTCTGGCTCATTCAGTGCTCAGCTTGGCATCAGAGGATCCAAGCTCGCATTGATGACTTATATTGTCAGCAGTTGGTCTTGGGTCTGTATCGCGATCCGGGAGTCAGGATTTTCCCATAGTGATAAACGAAACGAATGATATGAAAGAGAACTTTAGGTTACTTTCGTAACCCCGGTTCTCTGAGTAGCATGAGTCAGTGTCTCACCTAGCCACCCTCCTTGCCCATTCGTAGCGAGGAAAAGGGTGTGAGTTTTTTGAATGATTTGTCTTTGCAGGGCCGGTCCTATATGTTGGTAGGAGGCGGGATATGCCCCCTCTCCCCGGCACTGACAGACTTATCCCCAGCCAATCAAGGCTGGTGGAGTGTAATTGGAGCTTCTGATGAGGTCATGCCGAGGGCGTTCCCATAGTGAGACACTCACTCATGCTACTCAGAGAACCGGAATTACGAAAGTAACCTAAAGTTTCTGAAAGCAGCTGAAAAGAAAAACCTGTGAAAAATATCATATTTATGCTCCTTTACGTATGAATCACTAAGAGAATATATTAATTTAATATGTGAAAGACCCAAAAATCACACATTTGTTTTGTTTTCTGCGTATGTGCGCTGTGCAAAAGGATTTAGTTTTTTCTGTTTGTGTCTGACTTAGTAGCTCTAACATCACTGATTTATATTACCACTTATAAAGCAAGTCTAGTGCATTTCCTCAACTCTCGTTCACGCTTTACTGGGATTTCTATGCGAACAACTTTTTATAATTCATGCCGCTGAGCCTTATTCATAAATTTACTGCCTCTACAGCTCAATACAAGACGTAACCTCCAGATTATTTACTGGAAACCTCTAAATAGTATCATCTGGGCTTATAATACACAGAAAGAATGTGCACCTTGACACGGGTTGATACCCAAAACTCAATAAATCCCACCGCCGCCGCTGTAGCACATGATGAATGGGCACCTCCTCCCTCAAAACCTTCTGCGTCTCCTCCTTGTCCGTTCAGCTGCAGCCACTATCAAGGTTACGCAGGTTGCACTATGTGAGGGATCAGGGCTCGTTATTTTTCATTATCACCTCCCAGAAGTCCATACAGCTGAAGTTAAAGATGTTAGCAAGAAGGAGGGTCGAACGAATTAAGGTGACAGCGAACTAAATCAGTTCCCAGTTGCAAAATGCTATTACTTACTAACAGATTAATTATTCATGTAAGAAGTTAATAACAGGTAGTGTTAGAAATTGGTTTTCTCTTTCTTATGTCGTGCATTCCTGCCAAATGCTAGCTCATATACCTAAAAGAACAAACTTCCTTGGTCATACTCTCAGTGTTTACATCATTTCATTTTATTGTGAACTGTAAATATTTAAAACCCCAAAGGTGGTGGGAATAAATCAGCGAGCGTTCCTTCATTCATTTGTTTTTCCCGTTCTTTCGTCACACGAATCTCTGCCTGTGATACTACAGGCAGAGATCGGAGTACAAACACAGCTGCACTGGGAGCAAAAATAATCACGCTGGCTGGTTAAACTTCAGCACGCACAGTCAACACGTCCAAATCGCTAAAAAAAAACTGAACTTTTTAATGCCTATGGACAAAAATTCAGCCTCACAGAAAACACGAAGTCATGCAACACCATGAGAGCATGTATTAACCATCAATTTCTGAACCCTTCTGTGTTGATGATTTATTTTTATTTCTTTATGCTCCTAACTTGTTTGCACTTTTTGCACGACCATAATGTTGGCAATTGTACAATTTAAAAACACCAGACAACCTTTTGAGTTTTGGATTCCAAAAAGCTATTTACTCCGAATGCAGTGGGTATAGAAAATTGATGCAGGGTGAGATATTAAGACTGAATTGGCTTAGCTTATACAAATAACTTCAAAATGCATCTATAACACCATTCAAGGTGACATAATTATAAATGACAGCATGTAATTAAAGAAGATTTCATTTTAACTGTTCTGTAAATGGGAAACAAACACTGTCAGCCAATAATTATAGAATCTCAGGAAAAGTGATTCACAAGTGGAGAGAATCATTATTATCTTATTGGATATATGTTCATTTCGTCTTAATTTTTCATAATTTTGTGCACCACCTTCGTTTTTTTCATGCAGCGTTTAAGCACTATCTGGGTTTCCTTTTCCGTCACATGGGCACTTTTTGATAATGTGCAAGTAGAAATTTATCTGGGCTTACAAAAAATCATTATAAAGTCTAACAGCTTAAACGCAATAGTCTGACTGTTCAGATCCCCCTCCCCCCCTTAAAACATGGTTTTGGTGATTGAAAAGAGTACAGCCAAGTGATGAAACAGAAAGTAAAGTAGCGAGGTCTGCATGATCAAAGAAATAAACAGAATGAAATATGATGCTGTTCAGCCAGAGAACAAGCAAATTATAACACTGCTGCTCTGGTGGTCCCCAGGGGAGGGCACGAGCCACAGTGTGTCTTTTATCAACAGTACATCAAATCCATGACGAATTATTGGTTTAAAAAGCTCGGCTGAAAAGAGCCCTGCTTCTTCATGCCGTCACATTATCAAAGGTTCACACAAAAAACACAGAGGGGTTTAATAAAATGGGAAATTTAGAGAGGGATGATTATTTTTTACCAGAATCTGCTCATATCTTACGACACAACAGGACAAAACCATCTTGCTTCACCCTCAGCCATAGCAATGAACACAGCATTTCCCTGAAGCCTTATCTGAAGAAGCACTTTAAGATGTTCAATATCTGCAAATGCAGAACCACAGAAATGTGACTGCACTTTTAGACCTGACTGAGTTTCATCTATTCTCTCAGAAAACACTGCGTTCAAACCCTTTTGGATTAGCTCCAATTTCACCTGGTACACACTTGCTCATCAAAGGACAGATGAGTTAGCTCAGTTCCAGTTTTATTTGGTGAATATATGCAACGGAAATGTGGATAAGTAATTATAGTTCTTAGAGGAATAGAGCAGAGACATAGATAAGGTAAACTAACCTCTTCCCTCTTAAACCGGAGGCGACGGCAGAAAGATTTGCTCGTCTATCAGCCAAATAAATGTGGAACAAATACAATCGTGCTCTTTTTGTGAAGTGAACTTGCTCAAAAATGTCTAACGTTGTGTTGCTGTCAGCAATTTATTCCATCTCATTCTGTTTATGTACATTACAAATTAGTATGTACATTACTTTTTTCAAAGACATTTTAATATCACTCATAAATAATATAAGTAAATAAAATGAGCGGTTTTCTTGCTCATATAAAACTAATTTACTTAAACAGGTAAAACAACCATAAATGATTTAAGGTTTCCTATCTACATTTGATTTACATATTCTGACTTGTCCCTAAAAAGGTGAAGATTTTATATGTTAAGGTGAGAACCCAATCCTAATTATTTGTTTTTGTTGTTGTTTTTGTTGCTTTAGTTCATGAAAAATTACAGAACATCTGAAGAAACTCTGTTTCCAACCTCAAGTTGAAGCACTATTGGGCTCTGTGGCACATCAATCCACTTTAACTGGTGATAACTTAAAAGAAAAGAAAATTTTGGAGTGGCCAAGTTAAAGTCAAGACAAAAAGTTGCATCGAATAATTCAGCAATATCAGGTTTGGAAAAAGACTGGTAAATTAATAATTTTCTTCAGGTGTGTTGAAGGAGGGTTGCATCTAAAACCTGCAGGACAGTGGCTCTCGAAGAGCAGGGTTGAAGACTCCTGCGCTAGGGTGTGAACTTTTTTTAAACAAAGCCGAATTGCAAAAATGAGCTGATCAGGACTCCTGAAAAAACTTTTTCACAATGGTTAAAAAGGTTGGACAACTTTATCTGCTTCTATCATGATCAAGTTACTTTTCGGTGTGCTTCATTAATCCAGAAGTTTGGGCCTCTGTTGAAACACATTCTGTTGCAGGATTTGTCTCACATTTCCTGAGAGACGCAGCGTAATCTCAGTGAACATCTCTCTGAATTTGTCTCAGGTGTTTATTCATCCAGGAGATGTCAGCTCGGCACAGCATCCTCATTTAGCCGCTCCTACTGTTTTCCCCGCGCTGCCAAACGGCCTGTTTCCCGCTGCTCACTGACCGGCTATGATAGAAGTCCTACAAGGGCACTTCTTGCTGAAATAGTCAAGATTATTATTCATAAAAAATTTTCAAAACATGTGTTTTTTCTGTTTGTACATGAATCTTAATTCTGATCTCTAAACTCTGCTGACAATTGTCATTTACATTGGTATTAGATCTATAGATATGTATTTTCCACGTCTGCATTACTGTAGCTGTAACTTTTATGTAAATTTTTTCCACCACAATACGTCGGAAAAAATGATCAGGTATATTTATGTATTCAGATCAAGTATCATAAAATATCATAACTATATACCAAGAAAATGAATAACATTTTTACACGTTAGTTACTTCAGCCAGTAAAAGGGATGGAGCCATTAATATGGATGCTAATAAATATTTCACAATAAACAGAAGGAGGAAGTTAACAGGTTTCTCAACAGGACAGCAACAACAATCTGAAAAGGAATGAGGTAAAACTGGGAAGGAGAAGTAGTGGAGAGCCTGCTGGTGAAATGCAGGAGTAATTAGCTGAATGCTGCAATAAATACCTTTGACAAACATGACGGCACTGTTAGTATACCCAGGACATGAAGTCTTTTTGCTCAGTATTGGATTGGTCATCCTCAAATTTAAAGGAGCAGTGGGCGTACTGATCTAATACCAGGACTATAACTTTGTCACGCCCACAATGGAAACACAGTGGTCCCAAAATCCTCATGAACACTCCTGCCACCAAGGCTGCAGTGCTTTTGCCCGAATTAATTTTGTCAATGCGTAACTTCAAATGTTCACTGCAATTAATATCATATGTTGAGGAGGCGAGGAGTTACACTTCCAACTAGAAAAAAATCACCACTTCTCTACACATCACATTATTTGGTTTTCATGGTACTGTGATGAAATTAAAGTGCAAAATGTATTTAGTTGTTTATTTATTCGGCTTTCAAACTGATCAAACTCAAAAGCGAGGAGTAAGGAAAGTTATGAGGAAAAACTGCAAGAGGCAGCAACTTTAAGGTATTCAGATATCTGGGCTGGATTGACTCAATGTGATTAATCAAAACAGACACATTTTTTGATTTTGTTTGCTTGTTTTATTCTGACTGGAATGTTCTTGGGTATAAACCACAAGGGGCTACGACAGGTCAAAGATAAAAACAGCACAGGAATAACCAAATGAGTAATGAAAATACAGCATTATATATCCCTTCACAATGAGATTATAAATAGTTTTTGTGATTTAGGGACATTATACATTTTCCAAGCACAGAGTGCCATTTTCCAGCACAATCAAGAGTTACTTATATACTTTAAATGATAGACTATAGAAATCAGTGAGCCTAAAACCGATCCCTATATTCCCCTTTAATCTTGAAACACTGCTTTTTTCCCCAAAGAAAGGATTTACACCATGACAAGGCTCAATAACGATACTTTTAAAAGTGTCTAGTTACTTAGTCAAGGCAACAAATGAGTCAAAGTAACACTCTGTGTTTTTGAAAAAGGAATGAAATTTTGAAATGATATGAAATAATCGATTAAAACCCACATTTCATATCAACTGTTTCAAACTGTTTTGCACAAAACCAGTTGGAAGGAGAAATCCTTTAGGCAAAGATCCAGCTGGACATAATTAACATTTCAGAGAAAAAAAGGGAGTCAGAATTTCTTAATAATATCAGAGTCCTGGAGCACGTGTGTTGTATTTTATGCCCAGATTTTACAACAATGCCAGCTTGAGTTTATAGCTTCGTTGCTTCATGCCAAACACATGCTATAAATGTAGATTTTTAAAAGAAAATACAGAAAAAGAAAACATCAGATAGTCTTGTACGTTGCAAGTCCTCTAGAATTACTTTCTCTTTTTCCAAAACATTGGAGTCATGGGAAAACCAATACTCCCGTACATGGAAACAATTAACAACAGATGCTGGGCAAATTATCTACATAGTGTAGAGATGCAACTCCTGTTTGTAAATTTTTTTTTAAACAAGAAAAAGATCTCCATAATTTTTACAGCCTTATCCAAAAAAAAAAAGCCCCCGTTACCAAAACATTACAGACTGAGTATTTGGTTGTTTGATCACTGTAGATGCGGAATCCATGTATATACAAATAAATATATAATCAGTCTTACACATGCAGAAGGCTCCCACATGCTGCAAAAGATTAACATTCAACCTTGCTCGGAAAATAGAGTTTTGGTTGGATCAATATAAATATATAATTCGGATTTCCGCATTTTATTTTTGCAAACACTCTCTATAAACGTGTATTTCCCTGACATAATCATGGGCCCAGCAGGTCATGACTGGCCGCCATCAGCGGGGGTGCAAGCAGCGAAAGGTCAGGCTAGAAAAATCCTAAGGGAGCAGATAAGTTTCAGGTGAACACACAGAAACTCACAGGACTAATAAACTGGATGCTCTGGGAAAGATAGTCTGGCAGCCATACTGTTTAGTTTGCCGTTGTACTCATACGTAAGGCATTTAAAGCCCTTTTGCTTTCAAATATATTGTAAAGAATACAGAATAAGTTTTTTGGTTTTTTTGAGAGCCAAAGTAGCTCAATTTTTCTCTATTTCATGTTGAACCAACTAAAATTTTCATAACAATCTCCTTGCCCATTTTTGCATTTCATATTTTAGACTTGAGAAAATTGAAATTATGAAAAGCAATACCTTATTTGGGATTCCGTGTCATATTTCAAAACAAATACAAAAATTTAAATTTTTTGTGTTTGGTTCTCAATTGAAATGGCAAGAATGAATGAATACCAAAGGATTTCTGGAGAATTATTTGTAACCTGTTTTCTTTCTCCTACCGCTGTCGGCAGATTAAAGACAACAATGCAAAAAGCTGAACACCTTCTGTTTAGCATTTCACTTGCAGAGAGAAAACAGAGAAGATGGAGAAACAAATTAAGGAACAGATGGTTCCCCTGGAGAATGACGGAAAGGCGTAACAGAAATGAAATTAAAACAAATGATATAAGAGTCTGTTTTATTTTAATTGAATTGTGTTGATGCTATTATTGGTAAAAATTCAGAGAATGAAATAGGGAATTAAGCAATGTGGGTTTTATAATTAGGGGGATAAAGTTTTAATTTGTATTGGGGTTTTTTGGAGGGGGGTTTGGAATTTGTATCTTTCTAAACATTTCGTAAGAGGAGTAAAATTTGCAGGAAACGTTTAATGACGTCTGCACAGAGAAGCTATGATAATATCCATTTAGGTAAACAAGCCCAGCCACACACATATAAAAGAGAGAATTAACAAGTCTGAATCAGTGTTGTGTGGAAAAAAAACAGCAATAGAACCACTGCTTTATTTAAATTATGGTTCACATGTATATAATATATATTTCAATAACAGAATTATGGCTTTTGTAACAGCTTTTGTGTAGAATATCAGGTTCAATCAAGATTTTTCTTTCCATTTAACGCAACATGTTTTACATTTTTAAGCCTACAACTTAATGCAAAAGACACATCTAGACAAGCAGACAAATCTAGACCCTTCCTTGGAACATTAATAAATACATTTTCTGATATCAGTCACATCGGTATGTGCAACAAATTTGTTGTAAAAGACCATTTTCATGTATTGATCTGCTTGAATCTAAACCATCCTATTACTGTTTTTCAACCTTTATCTGGTTTTCTCCCAGGATTGCCTTCTAGATAGCTTTAACCATCTTCCTATCAACTCTGCCCATCTGAAGGTTTACCTCATGTGTCATTGTGTTAATGGCGTCTTTAGGTTGTGTGCAAAGTAGTTTTCTATTATGGTAGCATTTTTGATTCGTTAGTTAGATTTTGTTTAAATCTAACCAGAGTAATTTTCTTTCCCATATTTCATATATCCCCTTATGACTTGTGGTACACTACAAAAGGGTCATTATTGGGATTTCTCTCAACAATTGCTTTTCTTTTCTTCCCATAGGAGCGTGGTTTGTGTGGATCTCTTGACTGATTCTCTGATTATTAACTGCCTTCAATCTGGGCTGACTTTAGGTAAACAGCCACGTGAAATCTGCTCTAAAAATAAACTTGCCTTGCCCTCTAACAAGTGGATTCATGGCTGTAGATAATAATAATCAGACTGTTCTCAAAATATAGGGCTTTTAAATTCACAAGTAAAGTGCCAGGGTATTATGTCTCCTCTGACTTGCTCATTCAATAGGATTGTGGTTTCAGACTTCACATTGTTGCTTTCCCTTCGGGCTACAATTGCCTTTCACACTGATATCTGAATTTACCATTCCAAACTTAAAATTATTCTTTACTGCCAAGTTTTGGCTGTTTAAACAACCTTTGTTCTTTCACATTTGTTTCCAATAATGAAAACAACAACGGCATTCCTTCAAATTATATACATTTACGTCATCTTCCCATTTGTATTAGACAGTCAGTCGATGTGATGATTTACATTAGGGATGGGATTACGGGTTCCTTTGTGGAAAATATCCTGCAGAAAGAAAACCTAGTGCGGTATTCTGGTCAAAGCCTCTGTATAGAAAGAGCGAGAGAGTTCACTTCCACCACTATAGTATTATTGATTTTTACACATGAGTACTTTTGCTCACCTCGGCTGCACTTTTTGGTTTCCTTAATAAAGCTTCCAGTTACAATCGTGCCATGCATTTCTACCCCGTTAAGCATTTGATTCCAGCGGATCAGGTTTGATCGCGCAGCGGCTCGTTTTATCAGTTACCGGAGATGTGCTTTCTCTCAAAGTGGGAAAGCAGCTTTATTCGGTTCCAGCAGTTTTTTCCGCATACATATGGACACAAAACTCTATGCTATTTCATTCCCAGACGGAAAGTTGTGAAACATCCAGGTTCAAGAAAGGCTGCCTTCTTACTGGCTACGTAATCCGACGGTACGCTCAGGTCAGCGTTTCTCAATAAAAAGAGACGAGAGGTAAAACAGTAATCCCTCAAAGTGTTGCTCAGTCAGTAAAAATATGTTGGCTGTTCTGTATATGATGCACAGCCGTTTGTGGTACTGAGCTAATGACGGCACACAACCGTGATTTTCACAGCTAAGAACAAAAATATTACACCTGGGGCTAATGGAAATTTCATCAGTCTAGCAGCTCGTGCTCATCCTCACCATCTTGTCCTACTTAATGTCATCCTGTTGTTTTCTTGTTCACCTCATACACTTTATTCGTTTGCCCTCATCAAACTTAAACGTCTGCCTGTCTCCAAACTTTAACTAACTCGATTCAAGTGCAGAAAAAAGGTCAGACCTCTCCGATCCTTACACCAAACCATTCCAATAAACTCTGAGAGAATGACTCATGAGTTGAAATTTGATTTTTCTATTTTTCTTTACCTCATTCTCCAGGGCAGAACTCCTTTTTTTGCATTCTTCTCATTCACATTCATTTTTGGTGATTGTTCTCCAAATTAGAACTGCTGGTCTGTTGATTCAGATCATTAAAATTTCATATAACGTGAATTAATAGATAAGCAAACAGAAATCTCAGCCTGGAAACACAAACAAATACCTGACCAACTGCAATAAGGCTGATTGTTTTTGGCAGTTTTTAGTGTTTAAGCAATGCCGTGTTCTGCTTTTTTTCTCATTTACTGAACACATAAATGTGCCCTTGCTTTGGGCATGTTACCCATTCATGCGCAAACAATGTACAATACTTAAGTCTTACAATAAGCAATGTAAAACAGTGTTTTGACACAATGCGGTCCGTTTGTACCTGGAAAGCTTTTCTCTTCTTACAGATTTTGACATTGTTAGTCCAGACAAATGCTTCCAAACAAAATATTCCAGACATTTTTGGTTCAATGTTGCAAATCAAGGAAAAATAAAGCACTATTGGCCACCCACTGGGCTCTTGTTTGTTCACCCTTTGATTACATATTAAGCAACAAAACCATCCAGTTTTCCAAATTTAATGCCAACAAATTTCAAATGGAGCAAAGATTTAAAAACCTAGAGAATCTAATGCTCATTTGTGTGTATTTTTTATATAAAATTCCAAGATGTATAAGTGTATTTTTTACTTTTGCCACCACAGAAATAGCCAGTAAATACTCAATAGACAAAAAATAAAACTCCCTTTGTGCCCGAGCTATACAAATGCAATGTTGTATTGTTTTATCTGTGTAAAAAGCTTGAATTAACCTAACAAAAGAAAAACAAACCCCCTGCTGAAACTGGAAAATTGGCAACAAACTAACACTTTCACATCTGTAACCCTGTTGAAACCTCACGACAAAAAAAGAAGGAAGAAAAGTAATGAGCGCAATTTCCAATCAAAGTCCGGGAGGCTGCATGACGCAAATTAGGCTTTCTCGCAAATGACACTTGAAGTAACTAACTAAATAGAGCAAAACAAGGTGGTAAACAACAACTCTACGCTTGCTCGTTGTTTTCCAGCTATTACTTTTCAACTTGGGCAGAAACTAGCTGTGTGGAATTACATTTAAAATGTTCTTCTGTGGATGTGCAGCTAACAAAATATGCAGAAGTCATTGTGTCAATATTGAACAAAATATCCAAGGAAAGTTTACAACACCTTGTTCAATCCACTCCATGAAAAATTAAAGCAGTTCTCAAGGTAAAAGGAGATCAAACCCGGTCAAGTGTCTCTCTGGGTTTTGATCTCGGAAGCTTTTCTAAGAAGCAGGGACACCGAAACAAAGACTGTTATGGTTTTGGAGCCCAGTGGGAGGGTATATGAGACACAATTTCCTGCTTTTCTAACTAGCACTCTGTTCGGTGAACTTCTGAACTTGTCAAAAGGACAGGTCCATTGAGAACACAATCGCGACACAATGAACTGAAGCAAATAATAACAGACACTCAAACGGGGGAAAAATAGGCTGACACACTCATCCCCTGTCATCGATTTCTAGAGGGAATAACAGGCTGAGGCACTTGAAAGCATTTTATGCTTTGGATGTTGGAACTGGAAGACAATTAAAGTGTTAATCTGATATTCATTATGATTCCACAGTTCAGACAAGCTATTTTGCTTTTTTTTTGTATAAAATTCCTATGTAATAACATTTTGGTATATTAATTGCAAAACAAAAAACGACATAAAATCAAAAAATGACTGTCGATGTGCTGAACCGGTGTTTTAGTTATAAATATCTTCTCACACCTTTTTGGGTCATATACATCTTAAAAGTTGAATTCCAGGAATCACAAGTCGCTACAAGTCATTTGTCAACCCTCATTTAATTTTGATCCTGCTGCTTTCCAAGGATCAGGAACTGCAAGCCTTCCCCATCAACCGTCGGTAATTAATAACAGGCTTCTTTCAGGGGAATTTTGCTCATTTGTTTTCTTTCGTTCCACACTTACCACACAGCTCCGGCTGCGCTGGTCCAACAGTAATCACTCCTTGGCCCACGTCAAAGGAGACCAGCGGTGAAATTGCACTTTAGTTTCATAAAGGAACCAGGAGAGGTGGACTGGTTGGTGTTCTTGTGCCAAATAGGAAAGTGGAGTACTCCTACTTTTGTTTTACTGGCTCACCTTGAACCTCAGATGATGTCATTTCATATTAAAATAATTTTTCTTTGTAAGAAGCGGGAGGACTTTAATATTCCCTTCATCCAAAGAATCCAAAACCAATTATAATTTAAGCTCATGCTTTTGCTCAGTTGACCAACTTTGAAAGGATATTGGGATACATACTCTGTTATTGTTTGCAGTGTTTTAATTACGAAATGACATGATAATCAAAAAAGGAAATAACAGCTTGAACAACATAGGGAGGGATATAAAGAAAACATTTGCAATTTTGCATCTTGTCTAGGAAGCACACAGTTGAAGTTGGCTCTGTGTGCAACATGTGCTCCTGAGCGGTGTGTTTAAGCAGGCTTTGATTTACGCAAATAAAAAGAAGCTGAACAATTGAATTAAACTGCCTCACACTTAAGTTAATCAGCTGATGATCACAGGGTCATGGTAAACGAGTAACACACCAGTCGGCTGCTTCACAGTCATGTCAATGTTTTCAACAGTAAAAATTAACATTTGGGAGCTTTCCTGAATTCAATAGCTATTGATATTTAAGGGGTTTATCTCTAAGAACTACCAATTATTTGTCCATGCATCAACATTCAGGTAAGATTTCTAAAAATAAATAATAAACTAAAGAAATTAGGTTACCATGAGCCTTGAAGCTGTTTCCCGGCTAATATTAGGTTATCTAATTGCCAGCCATGTGTTTTTAAATCTGCAGTTGTGTCATCCCTTGTAGTTTGATCATGGTTTGAACTTTTCTCTGTGAGATGTTTCCAAAAATGCATCCCTGTGTGTTCGGCCATGTTCCATTGTCTTCATTTTCTGTTTGTGCATTAATGGTGTCTAATAAACCTTTCAGGCCTTCACACACCGATTAGATTTCAACTTGCATAATGTCAGACACGGTTGGACAAAAGTTTACAAATTGTGGCAAAATTGTATCACTGATTTTAAGATTCCATGTGTCTGAATATAAATACACATCACTCAGTTTCCTTCTCAATTAACCTCTATTTTGAGTTAGTCACAAAATCCAATGAAATATTTTAAAGTATGCTGCGGTAACCCCATAATTTGGTTTCAATAATTTGGAATGGCACACTACACTACTAGGTGAACTAAGTGAACTTCCTAGTACTTGTTTTTTGGAAAGTTTTTGTTGTAATATTAAGATTAGTTTTTCTATCTGCTGAAGAACTGTAAGAAAAACAAAATAGATAATAGTATTACAGTTTTAAGATTTCTATTTGTAAAATTGCAACATTGGAAAATTATTTAAATATCTATTTTCTAGTAATTTATATTAACTTTGTTGTCATCCATAAAAACCTGCCTATGTAGCAAAACATTATAACTGCCTATAATTTTGAAGAATACTGATGATACTGTTCCTTCAACACAATCATCCCTGGACATCTACACATCAGACTGACCCACCGTGCCAGCCTCCACCTGCCGGTGAATCTTAAATTTCCTCACTGGCAGAGAGCAGCAGGTGAGGCTGGGAAAGATCACCTCAGGAACCAGTACCATCAGTACAGGAGCTCCACAGGGCTGTATTCTCTCCCCGCTGCTCTTCTCACTCTACACAAATGAGTGTACCTCCACGGACCCCTCAATTAAAATCCTGAAGTTTGCAGATGATTTGACAGTCATTGGTCTCATCCGAGACAGTGATGAGTCTGCCTAGAGACGGGTTGTGGAGCAGGTGGTCCTCTGGAGCAACCACAACAACCTGGAGCTGAACACAGCCAAGACAGTGGAGATGAGAGTGGATTTCAGGAGAAGCCCTCCAACCCTTACAGCACTCAGATGTGGACTCCAACAAGTTCCTGGGCACAATAATCTCCGAGAACCTGAAATGGGACTGTAACATCAGCACCATCATCAAGAGAGCTCATCAGAGGCTGTAATTCCTGCCTCAGCAGAGGAAGGTCAACCTGCCCAAGGAGCTGATTGGGCAGTTCTACACCGCCACAGTAGAATCTGTCCTCACCGCATCCATCACAGTGTGGGGCAGCTCAGCCACCAAACAAGACACCCACAGACTGCAGCGCATCATCAGGTCTGCAGAGAGAACCATTGGCGTGAAGTTACCCTCCCTACCGGACCTGCACACGGCCAGAACCAGGAAGCGGGAATAGAACATCGTCCGTGATCCATCACGCCCTGGACATCACCTTTTCCAGTATCTTCCCTCAGCTCTGTGTTTCAGCCAGTTGAGGATCAAGCCCTACATACTACAGAGAAGCTTCTTCCCACACGCCATCACACTCATGAACAGCTGAATATTACAACAGTACATTCTGGATACAGTCTACTACACACATACATCCATATCTAGGACGTTCTCTCACTCTTCTTTTTTCTGTACTGCTTTTATTTATCTGATAGCGTCTCAGAACACTTACCGTATCAACCAGTGACTCTTCTGTTCCCCATAATCATATCTACTTAATTCAGTCTGCACTGTCCTTTACTGTTGCACTAGCACTTTACTTTAAATAAACAACTCTGCACATGTTAAGTTTACAGGTGCGTGTACGTCACCGTGTGTGTGTGTGTGTGTGTGTGTGTGTGTGTGTGTGTGTGTGTGTGTGTGTGTGTGTGTGTGTGTGTGTGTGTGTGTGTGTGTGTGTGTGTGTGTGTGTGTGTGTGTGTGTGTGTGTGTGTGTGTGTGTGTGTGTGTGTGTG
>JAVLVB010000902.1:2247631-2269068 GCA_032876305.1 Orestias chungarensis | reverse complement strand
AGGCAGGAGGTGGAACACCTGGAGGGTTGGTGCAGAGAGAACAACCTCTGCATTAATGTAAAGAAAACCAAGGAGATGATTGTGGACTTCAGAAGGGGCAAGCATGCCCACCTCCCCCTGCACATGGGAGGATCTGCGGTGGAAGTGGTCAACAGCTACAGGTACTTGGGTGTACACCTGAGTAACAACCTCACCTGGACCAACAACACTTCCATTCTGGTCAGGAAGGTGCACCAGCGGCTCTACTTCCTCAGGAGGTTGAGAAGAGCTGGACTCGGGAGCTCAGTTCTCACCTCCTTCTACAGATGTGTGGTGGAGAGCGTCTTGTGCTCCAGCATCAACGTGTGGCATGGAAGCTGCTCTGCTGCAGACATGAAAGCTCTGCAGAGAGTGGTGAAGGCTGCACAGAGAACTGTTGGAGTCAGCCTCCCCAGCACCACAGACATTTACACCTCCAGATGCAGGAAGAGGGCTTCCGGCATCATGAAGGACCCCACACACCCAGCACACTCACTTTTTGTCCCGCTCCCCTCAGGCAGGATGCTGCGGAGCATCAAGTGTAAAACCACCAGACTGAGAAACAGCTTCATTCCTGAAGCTGTGAGACTCTCAAACACACGCAAGGACAGTTAGAAATGAAAAACACTTTCGCATTTACCCGGCACTGTTCACTTTAATATCACACTTTAAATTGTCACTTTAAAATGTCAATTAATATGTCACTTGCACTCCGAATTTTCATTGCTGCTATGTCCGAAGTCCCATATCGTAGATTCTGTGTCCATATTGTAGATTCTGTGTAGTTAAATCCTATTTCTCGTATAGTTCTTTATATTTTATTATACTATTTGCACTCCAAATTTTCATTGCTGCTATGTCCGAAGTCCCATATTGTAGATTCTGTGTTCAAATCCTATTCTCGCATAGGTCTTATAATTTATTATAGTATTTAAAATTGCTATCAGGGTGTAAACTGGACCGGGGGATTAGAATTTCGTCCCACCTCATGTTCCACATGTGATGTGATGACAAATGAAATTCCTTGATTCCTTGATTAGCAATATAAATAAAGGGAGGGAGTTATGTAAAATATTTACTCAGGCTTACTTAAATAATCAAAACAACACCTTCCGACTGGCTCAGTAAAAATTAAATCTAAAAATGTCCATTTACAATAGTGGTTAGATGTTTTTCACTGAAAAATACAAACTCCAAGAGTCTTATGACCAACAGTCACATGTTAAATAACACAATCCACCACTAATAAACCTATAATCCACCACAATGTACTTATCTATTTTGGCTAAATCGTTTTTGCAAAACACCAAAGAAGTTTCACTTTGATTCAAGATAGAGATTATATGTCGTCATTTCATTCCTGCATTCTAACTCTATGTTTGGGGTTTTTGCCCTGCTAGAAGGAAAATCTCTATCCAGTGTATCTATCTCTGGTTAGGAAAAGCATCCCCATGTTGCTGTCATCTACCCAGAACACTTCTGCATCTTTTCTGTGACCCCTACCTGGCTTGTGGAAATCTGCAAAGATTACTTTTTTATTACTTTCTTCTGGCCTTTGTTCAATAGAGACCAGATGTCAACAGATTCTCCTACTTTAGCTTTGCATGCCTGCTGCACATCCAGACTTACCATAGCCCCACAGCTGCTGCTCTGCTTAATGTTATCATTGCCACTTCTGTCCATTTAGGTGGACGGCCATGTTTTTGAAGGTTGTGTTGTCCTCTTTTCATTTTTAAGTAGATTGAAAAGTCCTCTGTGGGATATAAAGATATCAGAACATTGCTTCTTAACCAAACTCTGCTTTAAATATCTCCATAGCTTAATTTCTGATCTATGGGCCGTGTTCCTCTGTTTTCATGAAATCACTTGTTTGCTTATGCCCTCTAAGAAACTTCTGAGGCCTTCGGAGAACAGCTGGCGCGTTAAGCACAGGTGGACCTGATTTTCCAATTAGGTTTGTTTGTAATAGGACAAAATGTTTAAAAGGGGGAGGAATAGTTTTGTGAGGCACAGCAATATTTCCGGAGACTCAATGTCTAAAAACTTGGTTAACCCTTTACTGCCTGCTTTCAGGGAAGTGCAAAGACTTGAGGGATGACTTAAGACTTTTGTGCAGGCCGGTCTGCACCACCAGCTCTAACCTTGTATTGAAGAGTATAACATGTTAGAAGATCATAGTAACATCAAAAGCCTTTTTTCAGCATGTGTTATGATCACCCTCATTGCTGTCACCTTATTTCATTTCCTCGTTTTCTCTCTCCTTCATTCAACGGTGACATGAAGGTTCCCTTTGACCTCTCTGCACAGATGATGGACACTATCTGTCCTCTTTCCCCCGTCTCCAACGCGCCGGCGGACCAGACGTCTCTGCTGGCAGTTAGGGACCCACGACGCCACGCGATAAGGGCGATCATTGCCATGATCTTCCTCTTCTCTTCCGGAAAGTGATTGCAAGGCTGTTCAATTATTCACACTGTTGAATAATGTCGTCCTCTGTCTTTATTTGAGCTAATCCTGACCTGTGATCCTTATCTGAAGGCTGAGTAATGGGGGAATCAATGGGAGCTGGCAGGATTTCGATTGTCCATCTCTGATGTTGTTTTTAGACGTGTAAGCTGGACAACACTGCAAGTTATGGTGAGACTAAAGATGGGGTTTATACGTTCTCAGTTAATCCGTTTATGGCACAGCATAATAATTAAAATGTGCTGGTGTTTTAATTAATTGGATGGATGTGTAATGAATGTGATGAGAAATAAAACTTTGCTTTTCTTCCTTTCTGTTATGACAAAATAAGGAAAACCCTTCAATCTTTATTTAATATTTAACAAATATTTTCCAGTTTTGTCACCAGTGTAAGTTGTGATTAAATTTGCCAGCAATTTCTAGAAAACTAGTTTTAATTTGACTTTTCCTTATTTATGCAAAAACATTTTTTTCCTTTCCCTCTAACATGCATTTTTGTCTTTCTAATTCATAAATACATTATTTATATAGGTTGTTCTAAACACAAGTATTTTTATTTCAATGTTCTGCTCCTACATTTTACCGTCTTTTTACTTCACGTATGCATTTCTGCCTCATTATGCAAATAGGACGGGCTGCCCTTCTCAGTTCGGCTATGATTTTATTGCTCACTATTTCCATAATAAGGCAGAAATGCAAATGGTAAAGAAAAAACATGAGACGGAAAAATGTCAAAGTGGTACGTGAAAATAAAAATACTTGTGGGGGGGAGACTAACAATAATATATGTATAACTTAAAGACATAAAAATGTGTATATCAGGAAAAGGTAAAAGAAAGAACATTTATTGGTGTTTTATCATTATCAGACTATTGCAATGCGCCCCTGACTGGTCTCCAGGCCTATACAGTAAGATGATCCCGAACACACCAGCAAATTCAAGTCCCTGACACTAACCTACAAAGTGCTCCCATCTACTTGAATGCTCTTGCTTTTGTGTCACAGGTCAGTCACTTCGATCATCAACGGATTGGCGTCTAGCAGTTCCTACACCACGCTCGAGACAATCCAGACTGTTTTCTTGTGTTGTTCCAAGATGGTGGAATGACCTATCAAAAGCTACAAGAACAGCAGGATACCTCTCTACATTCAAGAAACTCTTGAAGATCCACCTCTTAAAAGAGATTCTCCTATCCTAACTCTTACCAATATCTCTATACCCCCTCTACTAATCTCTCTCTGTACTTCATTCTATCTTCTCACTATCACCACTGACTCTGACTAGAGGTTTTCCTCTAGATAGCTTTTGGTCAGATTGAGAATAACTGTACCATTGTGTCTACTTTGTAAGTTGCTTTGGATAAAAGCTTCTGCTAAATGCAGAAATATAAACATGAAGTGAACCAGTTTCTCCAAGAGTAAAACAACCTGCTAAACATGATGCTGCCACACCTGCTCCAGGTGTGATGGCGTTCCCCAGGCTTGCTGACTTCATCTTTCTCCTCTGAATTTAAACACAGACTGATTTAATGTTCTTCCTGTCTGAGCAGCATGTAGTTAAGTCTATATCTGCCAAGAACTCGTTTCACCTTTGATCATAGTACTCTGTATCCAGCTTAAGCCTGCATTTTCACAAGGTCTTTGGCTTTTTATGGGATAAAGACTGGTATGCACTTCTTCATGTCTGGGACACAGGAGCTGTTCTCCCTTTCTAAATAGAATAACTGCTGAACAAGAACGTTGCCACGTCAGACATCTGGCATCTAGACACAAGGTTGAACCAAACATATGAAGGACCATAGCATTAGACATTTAGTCAAAAAGGAATATTTGCAGCAATCCTAACAAGAAGTCTTGGTTTGACTAAATCTCAGCAAATCGAGGAAAACAAGGGTTGGTGTACAACTTTAAACTAACATGATATTTGATTCAGTGTAGTTGGACTGTGTGGTTAAGTACTTAACAAAGCGAAATGTATTAGGTTAGAGGAATAGTAGTTGTGAAGCACTTTAAGTCAAAGTATTCATTACCAGTGAAGCAATGCTGATAAAACAATCGATGCAGGTATCAGACTTGCTGACAGGGAAAATAAATTATTATGTGAGTAAACTTGCTGAAATTTTTTTCAGGATATGAAAAGAATCTAATTAGCAAAAATTCAAAAAATACCAATCTTATGTTCAGCAACCATGCGAACAATATAAATTGCGCTGGATAATCTTTAAACGAATCCAATTTCTCTAAAGACTCTCCCTTTTGACAGAGAATATTACTCAGAAAACTAAAACCTATGCCTCATCAAGCAAGGCCGGCTCTGAACGTCCTGGGATGGATTTCAAGTCTGCAGTTCTCCTGGTGCCAAAAATGCCGTTAAAGTCTTTCTCAGGGTGAAAATGGAGAAGAGTCAAGGTGATTCTTTCTTTTTTTTTTCTTTTTTTTTTAGAGGAGTGTGAAGGGTACACAGAAGAGGGGCAAAAGAGGGGCAAAGCAAAGACATCTGTTCAGGTCGGTGCAGCTTTTTCACTCCAACCTCAGCCTGGACATTGTTGTCATTTAGCTCAACATGTGGCTTATGGAACATGACTAATGATGGCACATTATGCAATCCTTATAAAGCCCAGATCTGTCAGAGATTAGTAATGAGACCCATCTGGGGGCACTGCCAGCACCAAAGAGAAGAATTTAACTGAATCTAATGGATGCCAGCTCCAGACTTCTGAGAAATCCTCAAGCCCTCGATTGTTTCTGTCTCCATAAAGGCCTGTTCAGAATTAAATCATTGTGCTATGAGTCACGTCAGCCATCTGGATGAGTTACTGTTGCTTGATTGCTACCGTTCCTCTGCATAACAGAGTTATTTACTGTAGCCGCAGTTTTATTAAACGTGTTTACGTTTTAATTCTATCTGCAATTTGATCTCCTCGGGATGAGAAATGAAAACTGATTTCTGTGACAGACTTGTTGGAAAATATCTCACACACAATTTATATTCTTAAGAGATAATCTGTTGAGTTTTTAGCTCCTGGTCGTGTGTGTAGCCGTGCATTCCTTCTGGCAGGATAATGATTTGTTTATGCACGTCAGAGCCCGTGGTGGGCTGACAGATCGGGAATGAGCTGCCTTTCATAAAACTAAGACATCGGTATTCCATCAGTTCCTCTAAAGAAAAAACCTAAAAGGTGCTTCGCCATGTTTCAACAATCTTTATTATGTTTTGTTTCAAGCAGAATTGTATTTGGAAATTTTCTATCTTTTTCTGGGCTTTTATATGCACCAATGAGACTACATGCATTTAAAAGGCAATATTTCCTGTATTGCTCCTTATTCTTCAGAACGTCTGTAACTTTTTTTGACAAGAGAAGGTCAATTTCTGTACTAAATCTGAATCCTTAATTTTTTTTTAAGCTCGAGGTTCATTACTTGGTTGGTTTCTGTTTTCTAAGGTTTATCCTATTCACAAGTCCAACTTATCAGTTCAACTCAGTGATTAGTGCACCATCAACGTTCACATATAATCATCAAAATTCGCCCTGGTTCATTACAGAAGTGTCTCTTGTATCACTCTTTATGTACAGCACAATTGACATGACACCTCCTGTCAATCAGTCCAGTGAGTTTGTAACCCTGGTAATGTTTTGCGACATCATTGTGAACAGTAATAGGGATTTGGAAAATAATAATTTTTAAAAAGGGTTGTGAGTGGGGAACATGCAATTACAACTCCCATTACCCCAAGTCTTTAAAAAGCGGGAGAACAATTTATTTCATGTCCAAATCTAAAATGAACTCTGGAAATCTTTAAAATTGATGAAGGCCTGTGGCCGACGTCATGAACAGCTGATCAACGGTATCTACTACATGTTCATTTCCTTTCTGCTTGTTCTTGGCTAATTCCATAATTTTTGCGCTGTTTTTGGTTTCCTTTGAGTTAGTATTTACAATTATTTACTTCGGCCCTCGTGTCTTGACCTTCCTCTCGGATTAGTTACAGCTGTTCGTCATCCCCTTGATTGTATATGGATTCTTACCTGTGTCTTTGTTGGTACCTTGTGTCTACACCGTCTGGTCCCTCTAGTATCTCTGGTGTCTCAGTGTTCTTGGATTTTAATTAGCTGACTTTCACCTTTCACACGGTTGTCTGTGATTTAATCTGCTGCTGACCCCAAAATTATAATAGTTTATTTATTATTGCCATTTTTCATATTGGTTCATTTCTTGTCTTCTCTTTTCTTTACTCTTCTGTTCGTGTCAGGGGTTTTTTCCATTGTGGTTTGTGTTATTTCTAGTTTAATTACACCTTCCCGCAGTTCCCTGATCAGTGCTCTCCCTTCACTGTTTAGCATTTCCCTGATTTTATTCACCTGGTTTCTATGTAATCACAGCTGCTCATTATTGAAGCGATGTGGTTTCTTAGTCTGACTGTTTGTTTCTTATGTCTTATTCACTCTGGTTTAGTCTAAGTTTTCAAAATGTTCTTATCGTTAAATATCAAAGCCTTTGAATTCACCACCCTGCTGCTTCTTAAACTTCACCAAACATGGCTGCCAGTCTGTTCTTGAAGAGGCTCTGCATGGACACTGAGGTGTTGCCAGAAATAAAAAAGTTCTGCACCATTTTAGAAAAAATCCTGGAGCACACTCCTTGGTTTTGCAAAACACTCTTCGATGTCCTAAAGGCTCTTTTCACTTTGCAGCTCTTGTGTTCTGGCTTAGTTTGGTGATTGAGGGACCCAACTTCAATCAAAAGAAGGGAGAATAGAAGAATGGAGGCTACAATGCAAAGAAATACACAAAAAAACTAAATAAGGGGAAGAAACTGGTATCACAGGTAATTGGATTTAACAGACAGGATAACAGAAGAAACAGGGTGTTAATTTCTTCTTTTTTTCACACGACCTGTTTTGTCATAGCAGGCATATCATGTAGATAATTGATTTTACCTAAATGTTCCAGAAAAATATGTTCTCCAGATCATATCCTAGTTGTTTAGTTGTACTACTTTTTCTTTTTTACTAAATTAAGAAAGCAGACAGACATCTTTTATAAAACATGAACCTGAATTTCTATGAAAATGCACATATTTCTTATGAGACTACCATACAGAAAAAGTGTCATCAGTCAAAGACCTTTTACTGGAGATCCTTACTGCCCAAAACCTACCATTCACAATGACTATAAGAATATAAGAGTTACAACAATTTCCCTTAGGATAAATAAAGTACTTTTAGACACAGCGCCAAAGTGGACATTATTAAAATATTCTGTCTTAAAAGCTTTGGTTTGGTACTTTCAATTGAATTGAGCCAGTTGTTGTAAAAATTGTAGCAGCTCAAGTAAAAATGCATTCAAGAATAGAACAAGACCAAGACGTTTCTCTATAAAGTCTCTAAATTGATGTTGAGACTAAGGCTAACTTTAAGTACCATAACAATATTATACTGAAGTCCACCTTGCTGAATAAATGTTGGTGTTTAGAGACTTCCGTATCTCTTCTACTCTTACTTTTGTTAACCTTAACTAGACTAATTTTCTAATATTTCTCCTCCAGAAATTATTAAACTATCTGAAATCACCTGTCCTTGGACTCACAGGCTTTCTGAACAGTCACAAAGTGTGTTTATACCTTCTAGTCAGTTTCAAAGATTACTTGGCTCCAAAGGTGTGTTGGGCTTTGAGAAAATAAGCTGTGGTTTGGATTTTTTGGGCAGTAGCTGCACAATGTCCAACACAGTTATAATTATTATTTTCTTTTTTTTCTAAGGTTTCGTCTTCATCAACTTCAAATAAAATCAGGAAAAACTGATTGCAGTGAAACAGTTTTCATATCAGGAATGATAATAAACTGGAAGAAAGATTTTTTTTTTTTTTTTTTTTGCTTACAAAAACAAATATAAACACAGTCATGGAGAATTTCTATTTCCAAACTGAGATCCGAGGATGCGGCATGAAAGTGGAACTCTGAATGATGGAGGTGAAAACTAATTGGAACAGATGTAACTTCCCTCGCAGGAAAATCCCTCTTCCCCTCTCATCATCCCTTACCATGCGCAGATTAATCTTTCCGAGCCTCCGTGGTTGTAAAGCCCCTAGCTTTCTGTTTTGATCATCAGATTCCCGACAGCAGTGCCGATTGTAGATCACATACCATGTTTGCAGCTCCAATGCCTCCTTCTTCTTTCTCCTCCACTTTTGATTTGCCAGCACTGCAAATTTTCCTCCATATGCAGCATATTGTGGGATGGCACACGTCTCCTGATGAACGAGGGAGACCTTTAGCCTCGACAGCAGAGTCTAAGTGCAAGTGAAAAGTGTCAAAGTTGACAAAAAAAGATGAAGGCATCAACTGGCATCTAATTAATTACAGATGATTTGAATGACCTTTCAGAAAATATGATTTTTCTAATAAATGTCATCATGAATTACTGTGAAAATGTTATATGTATTTTTAAATATATATTTTTTTTTAAAACAGTGGTAATACAAACTGCTCTTTGTTGTGAAGGTTTCCTTTATTACGCTTATACAAGTTATTGTACTATTGAAAAAAGCAATTATGTCCTCAACCTAATAATTAGAACCACCTATAAAACAATAATTAGAAAGTGTTTGCCATAAATTATATCTTTAAAGTTAGCCTCATGTGGGGTTTTGAGGATAAAAGCCTGTATTAAGTCATGCCAAATTATCCTGAAAGAGTTCAAGTGTGGACTTTGACTAGGGCCACTCAAAAACCCAACATGTTCTCACCATTTGGAGGCATACAACATGCTGGATTCTGGTTTGTTTTAAATCAACCAGCCTATTATAGAAGTTGGTTTGGATTCAGAGGTGAATAGAGGATGAATGGTGGATGGATGAGAAAGCAAGGGCTTGCTGAAGATGGACACAGGGCAGCAAGTGTGTAGTTTTATTGGCTCGGTGTAGAAACAACTTATATTTTTATTTGGAGGACTTCTTCAAACACAGGGTAAAGCTTTGAAATCATTAAGCCTTAATGGCCGTATATTAGTTTATCGCTGGGGGACTGTCAGATCCTTTTAATCTGTAAGGCTGGATTAGAGGTTTTGGAGTCAAGTGAACATGGAGTGAAGCAGATCCCTTGAGTTCTGTTAATTACAACAATCTGTAAAAATGTCAAGATTTTTTGTTTTGTTTTCTGATTTATAGTTTTGTTGATTACTTGCTTATATTTGTCCGTAGGTATTTTCTCCCTCTGCTTTAAGTTATTTTGTCAAATCTTGTTTATTTTTTTATTCATTTAGATTTATTTTCTTCCTTTTCAGGAGTTGTGGTTCCTCTTTCTCTCCTCATTGCTCCACCCTGTTCCTTATCAGCCACCGGTTCCTTGTTCAGCAATCAAGCTCCCTGGCATGTAAACTCCTCATTCTCAGCTGGTCTCCACGGTTTCTCTTCTTGTCTCCATGGTTCTGCATCTGTCATGTTCAGGTTACCTCGTTGATTCTTTTAAGTTCTGGTTCCTGAAGCAGCAAAGCCGAACCAGACTGTCACAATACCATCACCATTCTTAAACGTCAATTAGAAGATGTTTTTTCTGAAATAGTATTTTAGTTTAATGAAAGACCAAGCAGGATGAAAAACCTTCTCATCTGCTTCAGCATGTTTAGTTTGTTTGTTTTTTATGTGAGACATGCTTTTTTGTTGTTGTCCTTAAACAGTTTTTTAAGTAAGTTCTTCATTTTGTAGGTCGGTCACTTACTGTATCAGGCTTGCTGCTAGTGAAACTGAAACATTTTCTCATTTGACAGTTGCAATTTTATTTACTCTGGTGATGCTTAAGATTATAATTAGTTCTAAAATATTTAAATGTGACAGAACGTAATACCAGAAGAAACATGAGAGGGTGTAAATACATTTTCACCATTCGGTACGTCATTCTTTTATTAAAATGGAGAGAGAACATAAGAAAATTACAAAACCCTTAGCCCTGCAGTTACTCTACTCACTTTCTTAGTGATTTTGCCCAGAGGCTGTAAAAATCCATCTTTGAAGTGCTTTCCATTAGTGTTCTTCCAGACAAGACACTCTTCCAAATTTACTCAACCTGAACAATTAGAGTTGACCCGTAATCACCGAGCGTTCCCGGCGGTTTGGCTTTGTGTCCCGGCTTGCCTTTGGCAAAGGGGGTCATGAGGAGACTTTGGAAGCGCTCGTACTGCGACGCTTTCCATCATGTGAGCCTGTTACGGCCCAGAGAGTCGACCATATGGAATCCATATGTGTTGCCAACATTACCCTGAGCGGGCTTAGGCGGCTCTTGTCCAACTTCAGCTTTGCAGGCACTGAGACTTTGATGGAACAGCTTTTGGTTTCACGGCACAGCTGCCAGGAATGAAATGAGTCAATTTTTGGAATAAATGAGGCACACTGAGACGCTTTAATATGTATTTTTGTTTCTTGACAATATCTTTTCAGAAGACAAAACAGTAACATAACTCCCCGTGTTTAGATATGAATCCTAACCTTTAACTTTCACATTTGATGTTTTTCACAAGCCAGATCTGCAATCCTGATCTCCACTTGTATGACAATTTCCTTGGCAGAGAACAAAGCTTTCCTTTCCACTGCCTAGCCTATAACTCTTTAAAGAGTTCATGTGTAATAAAATGGGCTAATTGGGTGGAAATGTGTTGACATTTCAGCAGCATGTCTCTCGAGTCTGATAGCTGTGTTAGATGTATCCAGGCAATTATTCAGAGGATCTAAGCATAAATAAATGCACAAGGACTTTACTGAGCGTACACTGGCCTCTTGATACAAATTATTAATTCCAACAAGTCTTAAACATAAAAATTCTTCATGTATCTTTAAAAAAAAAAAAACCTTTTGTCCATTTTGTGGCGTTGGCACATAAAATATCTTGTCATAAATCTCTAAAATTAGTTATTATTCTAACGTTAAATTAACAAAACCTCAAAAGAATGGTACAGTGCCTTGCAAAATTTATTCACATATCTAAGGCATTGTGGTTTGTTCCAACCACAAACTCTAAACTTTAACAGACCATAATAAAGTAGTGCGTAATCGTTAAGTAGAAGAGAAATGAAAATAACGTTATATTATTAATATCTGGAAGGTGTGGTGTTCACTTGAATTCTGTAAAAATGTACTTATGGCATATTACAATAAATAAATCTGTTGTGAGATAATTATTTATATAATTTATTTATTTAAACGGTTAACACAGAAATTATTTATTAACTATGGAATTAATGTGTCTCAAATCCCTTGACTTAAATCTACAAATGAGAAATGATTATTTCATATTCCCTGCTGAAGCACATTGTTGAATCACAAGACAAGTTCCTTCAAGTTAACTTATGTTCTGTTGGAACTACATTAGAGATGTTTTAGTCCAAACTTCGAATAAAAAATCTGTAGTGGCTTACCTGGTGTGTATGAA
Source organism: Orestias chungarensis (assembly GCA_032876305.1). Taxonomy (NCBI): domain Eukaryota; kingdom Metazoa; phylum Chordata; class Actinopteri; order Cyprinodontiformes; family Cyprinodontidae; genus Orestias; species Orestias chungarensis. Next base: position 2,257,164 of record JAVLVB010000902.1, on the reverse strand, counting down.
AATAAATAGCAATAATTTTATGATATTGTTGTAGTTATTTGTGCACCTTCCGGTAAAGATATTGACCTGTTTGTAGATGCCAATCAAACAACAGGGTGTCAACAGAAACTGTGTTAATCATGCCCATCGAGGTAAAAAGGTAAAGTACTTTAATTCTGATAAACAGTTTAGGTTTATCAGAATGGGCTTCAGCATAGGGATATTGGATAGTTTCCCTGTTAATAGAATAAGTATATCTAGTTTGTAATATGAAGTAATATATTTGATATAGATGCAACCCCAAATGCCTTCAAACGTTCCCTCATTAACAACTGGTGGCATCATTTGTCTAGTTAAATTACCGGTAAATGAAATGAAGTTGTCGAAAAGGTTTAAAATCCTCAACTTGTACTGTGCAGAGCACAAATCAATCCAACCCAGGAGAAGCGGCAGTGAGAGGAATCTGTTGGCAAAATAAATAAATAATATGTGTTTTGTACTTCACAAGACACAAAAGAAGAAGGTAAGGAATAACGTGACCCTGCTAAATAAAACCAAAGCTGACCTATGTTGGCCTACATGCAAAATACTTACAGTGAACTCAGTCCCCTTAACTGAGGTGGTGGAAGCATCCTGCAATTCTAAAACACACATTAAGAGTTAAGATAAATTAGTTTATATCACTTGTTTTTAAACCTGGTCTGCACGCTGTTTAAATATTTTTCTGCTCCAGTAAAGCTGAATCCAATAATTGCATAACCCTCTCAGCCACCAAGAGCTGCAGAAGCCTGTTTTTCACCCATTTATGTTAAGTAAGTGACAAATTTAAAAATATGCAGGATTGTGGTTCCAGAGCAGCACATGTAGTATTATATGTCATGATGAATTCACATCTCCCTAAATTTCCAGGTCAATCTCGTCAAAGATCTGCTCTAGGCTAATATTTTCTAGGATCCTTTAAATTGGTGTGGAAAACACCATCTGACTACCAATTAGGATTGGATTGACTGATCTAAAGGTTTTTTTCCAGAACTTCCCCTGAGATTTAGTTTTAAAAGTATAACTCGAAATGGCTGTAAGGCGCAGTGCTCTGACAGAAGGTCATATCCTAAAGATTCCTCTGATTATGTTTGGAAAAATTTCTATTTCTTTATTGTTTGGGGGCTTATTCAGGTCAACTTTGAACATTTTCTGAATATTTTGAAGGCCACAATGGATACTCTATCACAGAGGCATGTGAACAGAGAAAAAAATCTTTTGTTTGTTTGTGTTAGATTACACAGCAAAGTAATTTAAGCTTATACTAAATGCTATGATGATTAAACAATTATCTACAGTTACACAAACAAGTACATGAAAACAGGAATATCATTTTTCGTTTTCTTTTCTAGTTATCGATGCTTTTACAGGAAAAATCTGCAAGCCGACACCTGAGTTATACGATCCACTGAGTCGTGGAGGCCATTTCTTCCGCACGGCTCCACTTTCGGCACCTTTACAGTATCTCAGTTTTTAAAGGCTAGTTATGGGTCACAAGTTTCTGCTCACATTTCTCTCCAGGAAGCGCCGTCTCACATCTGTTCCTAGCCCTTCATCTTTTACTCCACGCCGTCCTTGGATCTACTGATAGGTCCTTAAATTCCCATTAATCATTAATATGTATTTCCGTGTAAAGCCTGCAGCCATTATTCAAATGAGGATGGCAGAGACCAGGTTCCTTCTCTGGGCTCGACCCCCAATGAGCGATTGACTCGTCAGAGAAGCTAGAACTGGTTTCCTGCATGTGATGGTCTCTGTGATTGTGATTATAAGGAGATATGGCTATCATCACTGTGGTTCTGTGTGATTGTTGTTGCGTGATCCTGTGTGCTGGGAGGGGCCTCTTACCAGATGCAGTGCGGCTGACTGTTGGATGGGTGCGGAGGCGGGCTGACGGTGGCGTTCATTACACGCTCCGGTGCGCGCACATAACCCTGGCTGAGACGCAGCCATCACTCACACACAGCTGACTCACATATGGGGTAGTATTCCTGCAGGAAGATGGAGAATACAGCCTTTCTTACACCTCACACAGAATCATACGAGAACTGTCAAATCTATTTTTCCATGTGATATATTTTTTCCTTACTTTTTCTTTAATTTCTTTCAAAAGAGTAACATTTAACTAGAATTAAAGAATAAAAACTAAAGCCTACGTGTTGTTTAGTATACCTCATAACAATACATATTGATGTTGTGTATTTTTTAAAAAGAAACGTTCATATTTCAGTATCTGACCAATTCTCTTTGTCTATGCTTTACAGTTGGTACAAGGTTTATTCTTTAAAATGGGAGTGTTTGTTACAGATAGAATATTTTAGATCAACCTCTCCAAAAATCACTTAATTGCCGATAAACTATTTTGGTATATTTAGTTGGGGAGTTTATTTAGGATTTTGTGCTGCACGCTTTAAATTGATCTTGCGATGTCTTTTTCTCAGATCTTTGTCCTGTTGAAACACCGGTCAATAAACAACAACCATAGTCATCTTTTTAAAGCATCGCTAAGTAACTTTTCAACCTTCATTTCAATTGTGGTGATTAAACGTCGACTTACAGCTCGCTGAATGACTCCTCTGTCATGGCCCGACGGGGTCCATATTGCTCAAACTGGCACTATGCAACTTTGAGGAGGCCACACAAAACAACTACCAATATACTGAGTTATTTACGGCATACGTCACTTCCCCCTTTCTTATTTTCAACATCATGTGAAATTGTTTCGCCACAATTAGATTCATTACATCATCGGTATTCATCGTTCACACAGTCGATGGAAACAGAAATTTACTTCAATCCAACCGCAGGCTACACCTCTTGACCTCTATGTGTTTTTGAAAGCTCCTTATATTACCACATCTGTATTATGTGTTATATGCAGATCTACAGAAAACCACATTTGCCTAGCTTTTAATGTTGTGAACAAAAAAAAAATTATTATTCTAAAAACTGATTGGTATCAGAAAATATGATAACCTATATATAACTATGTAAGACTTTGTTACAGGCAGTTTTATCCGAAAGTAAGTAAAACCTGTAGTACAGCGACTAATAGATCCATCGATCCAGTAGGAGTCTTCAGCTTGCCGCCATTTTTGCGGATAATAACAGTGGAAAAAGGTAGAGTTTTAGCTGCTTTCCATTACTTCTCCATTCCATTACAACGGATTCAGGTCAAGGAACTTGAAAAATGACTGGCTATGTCTGCATGGCCCTCGCAGCACAATCAGCACGAGGACATGTGGATGAAATTGCGGGTGCAGATAATATTGCTGGCAGACTAATCATTAATTACTGCCCTTCTATCAATATCTAATTATATGGCTGTCTGGCTGAGCATGCAGGAAGATGAACCTCATACTGGAAGTCTTTATATTGGCCATATAGCTACCGAGCCGGAATGCTGCCAGTCTTAATGCGGCTGCTGCTAACACTCTGGGTCATCTCTGCTTAGAGTGTTGCTAGATATTATTTCAGCAGTTTAATCAGAGATTATTTTACTCGCAGGATAAAAAGAGAAGGCTGTTAATTTCCATTAACCACCTGGGAGAGCAGATAACATAGAGGCAATGGATTGACTGATATTGCTTTCAGATTATCCCTTTTACTCCCTCTTTAGTTTACATCCATTCTTCCATTATAAAACACTTATCTGGGGTCAAGTTTGAGGGACAGCAGCTTATACTAAGATGCCCAAACTTTCCTCTCTCCAACGACTAAGTCCATCTTCTACGGTAGACTCTCAAGTCACTCCCAGGCAGTCTAAGAGAGTCCAGCATGTCCTGGTGTCGTGAACTGAGCAGGGATCTGGCTTAAATGCATACCAGACAGCGGTAGTCTGAAATTAATAGATTTATTTAACTTTATAATAACTTTACAAGGAGGGAGACTCTGACAGTGTATGAATGAATAACAGCCCTACATGCTGGGAGTGTGAGAGGTGGAACAAAGAAAACTACTTGATTACATAACAGATTACAGGATTGTGTGATTGCGGGGGAAGTAGACAGCGGGAAAGAGACCACAGGAGGAACTGAAGAACACGGTGAGGGAGAACAACACTGAACAGTGACATTAAACTGAAAACACTAAACTGAAAACCTGTCTTTCACATTTTTACAACATAAGAACCCTAAATCAGTGTAAAACTCGATTTGTATAAAACTTGTGTTTGTTACCTGCTAATTATGCATTATCTGTTGTGTTGGGAAGAATAGCAACACTGCACATGACCTATAGAACACCATTTCCACAGTAAAATTTGCTGCTGTTGGCATTAAACTCTGAAGTTACAGTTATTCCGATGAAACTAATATTGTAAGGAGAATAAAATTATGACTGCTTCCACAACTGGTCAGTTTTGGCTCATGATCCTTTTCATGTATCATAGAGAGGTGAGGATGTAGACTGATTCTATCTTACATGGTGTGCCTAAGGCTACATTCACACAGAAACCTAAGTACAAACATCATTTCTTTGCCCATATTTGATCCTCATGTTTGTTCACGGCAGTGTGAACCAACCAATTTGAAACATTTTCACCGCAAATAAACCCAATTAGTGCCACTTGAACCTATGGTACAACTATTGATAAGTACAGTATATGATCTAGTACTACTAGATCATAAACAGAACAATAGCTGTCAAAGCCTCTGCCGTCTGAACAGTCGCATCACAATCTTTTTTACATTGTTTAGACGCCAATAATAATTCTGCATCAATAGAAGACGGATGTGGTAAATCTGAAAACTGTGAAAAGTTTTTGACACAGTTCGACAAATTAGGAGACATTTTACAAGGCAGACCTGAGAAATGATTAAAAAGTCAAGCTGACTGATAATAATAGATTTCAGGGGGGAAAAAAAGGGCTGATATTGAACAAAGAGAAAACATTACTGCGTGTCTCAAGCCCAACAGACCTAAATCAAATCACCTTAATTACCTCCTCAGGTAACAAGTTTTCTAAAGATCTGCTTATGACTTAAAAGGATGACTCGGGTGTGTTGACAGAGACGCATCCAGAAGTTGCATGACTCTATCCCTCAGAGACTGGAGTTTGATATTCCTGGTTTAGGGGTTTGCAAATGTACTCAACCAAGTTTAAGGACTGTTTTATTATGATTTATGTAACATGTTTTTTTTTTTTTTTACAGTTAAATAGGAATGATATTTCTTATAATTTGGCATTATTTTTTCAAATAAAAAGCTTGAATCTTTGCTGGCTTGGGTAGACATATCGCAGTATAGGAATGAAGCAGCTTATTTTCAAACAAAGGACTTTCATACATTATCATTAAACCCAATGAGGGAAAAAAAGATGGGTCAGACAAGAGGTTGGACCTGTAACAAAAGTACCATTAAGGTTTTAATCAGCCCGCTGTGCATTACACAGAGCAGGCTGGTTATTTCGGCAGTTAGATCATTGTTGCATTAACGTGTTTCCCTCGAGAGGACAGTGCAGCTGTCCTTCAGTAAAGCACTTAAATGTTTATTGCCTCAGTAAACACTGAGTGCTCGAACAAGGGAAAGGGCTGCAGATGGACTGATCTGCTGTTGTGTAGTGGAAAAGAGGACAAGTTTAAGGGCAGAGCAATAACGTCCAATACTCTAGGATCCAGACTGCATGAGTGAGCCATCGCAGCACAACGGGTCCACCAGAGAGTCTCACCGCCATACAGAAAAGAAGCATGTAAGCTTTGATAAACATCAGCATGTGCTAGGTGTCGTTTTACTGTAAATGGAGAACAAACACCAGATCGTTCAAAATATCGTGCTAGCAAATGGGTTTTATATTAGTTTAAAAGCTGAGGATAAAACTTTGGTTCGCAAAACTATTCAAAACAGCAAAAGCATCAGCGATGGCTTCAGCTACTAGTTGTGTGTTTGTTGTCTTTTGCTTTTCTGTATCGTGAGATCCCCAGTGAGCTACTGACAAAGAAAACACTTAAATATTATTAAGTAAAAGACAAGTCATCTTATCTTGTGCTGCATACCAATATATAATTAAAAACAAGCTATATTACCAACAATAATAAACAATGTGTAACAAAAAACAACTAACTTTCAACTTCTAATGAAAAAGATTATCCCTTTATCTTTCAGATGATTTCCGTCTTATCAGCCATTTAATGAGAAAAACAAAATAAAAAAATTATTTAAAAACTAAAGCCTTTATTTAAAAGCATGTAATAATAGATTTGAGCTTTGCAGAATAAAACTTGTTATACAGTAATGTGTGTTTGATCACAGAGGTCCACAAGGTCCATTTAGTGCCACAGCCGTTCTTAACCTTGTATATTAATAGGTATAAAACGTGTCTGTCATTTCTGTTCGATGTATTGGAACCACAGAGAAACTAGTTTTGAGTGTAGAAGTCAATTTAGTTAAAGCCTTTTACTTGTGGTTTGTAGGACGAGATTCTGCGGAACAGAGAAAAGACGTTAAACAGAATATGTGGCCCTTCTGGCAATTATAGATGGAAAAAAAAACAGCTGTTGGCATGCAGCCCCTTAACAGGCAGCACCCTCACAGTTGTTAGTGTTTCATGTATGGACAAAAAAAAAAAGTAAGAGTTAAAACATTTATTTTTTGCTGTAGAAAATTAAAAAATCTAAAGTACCTGTGCTGGGGATTGTAGGTGATTAGGTTTGGAAATCTCTTTTGTTTTGTCTCAAACCTGTACGTATTACTTTATCCCACCTCCCTTTTACCTTTTTAACAACACTTAGTTCGTCCCATAACATTTCGATGAGGGCTAAAATCCTGCAGGCCTTGCAGAGGATGATGAAAAATTATGGTAAAAATCTAAATGCTTATTTGTTTCATTATTCTGCTGTATTCACAATCTCTTTTCTAGCAATGGCAGAATGTGTATTTTTACTGTTAGGTTTTATGTTTTCAACAATGCAAAACTCTGCTAGATGAAGTTGTCACTGAAATGTAGGCAGATTTGCATTTGGACGGGCACTGACTGAAAATTTAACATGCAAAACTGGACCTCGATGAAACTTTTAGATTTGGGCCTAAAAACTGTCAATGGAACACAGTCGATGAGAAAGAAGCTTAAAATTCATGTGGTTCAATTCACTGGTACTAAAAAACGATCCATATTTAAAGTTACAAGTAACAATGGTTGATCTAAAAGGTTTTGGGATTTTTTTGTATTAGCACATCAACAACATTCTTAAGATAAACCTTTAGATTTATCAAAATGTGCTCAGAGAAAACGAGAAATTACAGCATTTATTAAGGTCATTTGCTTCTTGTCTTTTGATAATCTCAGGATTGCTTTGACTATATCTGCAGACCGACAAAGACACTTTAAAGGAACCTGACACCTTATGCATGAATACTTGTGCAGATGTCGTAGTTAAACAAGGTTTAAACCCAGAGAATTTCCTGCACATATAAATCCAGATATATGAAACTGTGCATGTGCAAGATTTCATATACATTCCAATAAACATGGATATAAGGAAACCAGACTGACATGCTGCATTTAAATTTGCAAATATATGTAAGTATTTTCTGCATGCATCATCTTTATGAATGAATGCTCTCTTGCATCCGAAGAATCTGTAAATGGTCCTTCTCAAAAGGGACTATATAGAATGTATAAGGTTTACTATAAAATTGAATATGGTACAGTTGAGAGGAAACAAATACTCTGTTGGGTGCAACACCCTTTATTAGTTCTGCAAGTTTCTGCGTTCCCACCTGTAACCAATCAGTACAAAGTATCAAAATGGCAACGTGTGGAGGAGGTAAATTGAGACTTTCAATATCAAGCGGCTGTGCATGGACTGAGCGTCACTCAGTTCCAGCAGCTGCTCTCGGGGAAACGTGAAAAACCTGAGGCAGAAGAGGCAGCGTTTCCTCCTCCCGTAGGATAATCTCAGTTGTGTAACGCAGTCCTACGGGGTGATCCTCTGGTTTACGAAGACATTTGACCTTCACGAAAGAAGACACGTTTGACACCCGACAAATCCATGTCTTTGTTAGCTGAGGGAGCAATCAAAAATTTTAAAGAACTTCAACTTGCATGACACATCTCAGCTGGATGCTCCGGAGACTACTGACAGTTCATCAGGAAATCACAGTAATTAGTGCCTGTGGGGTTGAAATACAATAAGGCTTCTGTTTTTTCTCTGCAGAGTTTTCACTATTGGCTCCAATGGATGTGAAATCTTACTTACAAATACATGTTATTACTGAAGTAAAAGGACAAAAGTGTGCAGGCGGTTCAAAATGTACTTTTTTATCACCCGTTTAATTTTTTTTTTCCTTTTTTGGTAGCATTTGATTTTCCCTGAAACACAAACAGCTCTAGAATTGCATTTATATCCAATGTTCTGCTTAGTGAGCTACAGTCTGATGCAGAGCTCAGACTGCTCAAAATTACTTAATTACCTGAGTGGCAGAAATTGTGAACTGGAGAGAAAGGGTAATGATGTGCAGCATTATGTAAAGTTGACATATAAAATGTATGATTTGCATATTTGGTGCAAAGTTCAGGACATTTGAATTCATGACTTTATTATTCTTTTGTTAAAGTTTGTTTTGTATTTTGGGGGACATCCACGGTTCAAACCCATTGTTTTATTTTCTGTTGAAATCTTATGTAAAAATATTTTTTCCCCCCAATGAAGGTGTTTGATTTTAATATTGCAGTTTTACCATCCAGATGTGAATTTACCTACAACAAGACGTTACAGAATAGTGTGACAAGTTATTATTAAGCCTTTTCACCCACATACACAGGAAACTGTCAGAAGTCCAAGAATCAGATAAATATTGTTCATTGGGATGAGTTGTGGACAGGAATCAGAAGGACTGGAAGAGGTGACAGAGCTGGTGAGTTTGAGCTTGAGGTAAGCTTCACAACCAATCAGCAGCTTCTAGCCCATGTGTTGAGCCTAGCCACAGGCTGCATCGTCACCAGCAAGTCATCCAATGAAATGAATGACCAGTGTTGCCAACTTAGCGGCTTGGTTGCTAAATTTAGCGAGTTTTCAGACACCACTAGCGACTAATTTTCAAAAAAAGCAACTGGCAACATATCTAGCGACTTTCTGAGGCGCTAATAGTGACTTTGGGGGACTAAAAAATGCAACAAATAACGTCCAACAATAGTCTGGGTGATACGTGAAAGCTGTTCCCAGGCCATTCTTCTGAAGGAGTAGCGAGCGCAGCAGTCCTGTCCTCTGTATCGCAAAAAAGCACAGAAAAAGAGATGAAGGGCAACTCCCGTTTTCTTTTTTTTTCCCTCGTCCTGTTCAGCATCATGGCTAGTAGAATTAGTTTCTGGCTGCCATAGTTGTGCTTAACAGATTTTCTTTTCGAAGTGAGGCTTTAAAAAAATAGAGCCTCCCTTGCTTCCCATACCTTAATCATTTATTGATTTCTGAGGTGTTATTTATATTCTAAAGCTAAACATGACTGAGGGGTGGGGGACAGAGTGAAAGGGAACATTTACACAGACCAATATTCAAATTGAAAGAAATAAACAAACAAAC
>JAVLVB010000902.1:2185968-2247531 GCA_032876305.1 Orestias chungarensis | reverse complement strand
ACAAACAAAACAAAGGAACCAAAAAACTAACTGCTACTAGATCGCTCCTGAAGCATCCTTGGGAAACTGCGAAATGGCAATGAATGATACCTGTGGAGATATAATTAGCAGAAAGCAGAGCAAAGACAGGAATGTATGCGGAACATAACTCATAAATAAACATGAGGCAAACATGGTGTTGTTATTAAACAGATCGGCCCAGTTAAAGTGTTGTGATCTCTATAGTGTGTGATTGCGCGTGAGCATGCTGAAATTGTGATTCAGGTATTACATGAATTATGCTCAGCCATGGGTACAGTGGGCCAATCCCACCTCCCTCCCAGAGCCCAGATCGAGCAGAGGAAGCACAAGGTCCAGGACACCGGGGCCACGCAAGAGCACAGATATCAGACAGCCCACCGCAGGGACACCACGCACCGACCCAGAGGACCGCAGAGGGGGTACCCCCTAGGTACCAAGAGCTGCACCCTACCCGTCCCGTCAGTCCCCGGCCGCCCAGGCACGGGCCACGGCCAGGACCCGAGCACCCCCAGCGTGAGTGCAGAAGCAAGCAGTGAGGAGGGGGCAGGGCACGACCCCCCCCACACGGGAATAGCATGGGGAGGCAAAGGACAATGTACTTCAATCCACCTACAGGCGACCTGTAGATTAGGATTGTACAACGCTATGCGCTGGTCCTCATGGGAAATGCAGTTTTCCTACAGGCAAAACACTACCTATTTTGTCCACACTGGCTGTCAAAATCGACCAAAACTGAATCTTCTTTGGTGTTGCTTTGACAGAGCCCACAGGCCACAATGTCAAGAGTTTTTTGGACAGGGGTGTCGAGCTTCAGTCCTTATAGGCCGGCGTCCAATTTATTGATAAATTATCTCGTTTGACAGGTTCTATTTATTTTATCTTATTTTACCTTCTCCCTGCACAAAAGCAGAGAAATTTTATTTTAACTGGTTAATTTGTGTATCTGCTAATTCAGAAGGCCTCATCAGCAGACATGCTGCTAGTAGCGTGCCGATTGTGATTTTATCACAGTTACCTTCATGAGATTAATGGGACTCCAGCAGGAATAAGGGGGCACGGCATTGCTTTTTCCTCCATACGGCCAAAGAAAAGTTTGTTCTCTCCAGTACGTTCATGGCATCTTAATGACAGTTTAAACTGAATAAAAGGATGTTGAATAATGTGGGGTAAAATGTAAAACAGTGTTATCTATATGAACTAATACAATTAAATTTAAAGAGATGCAAGGCCTTTACACCAGAACCCAACGCTTGTTGTTTTCACATGATCAAATCAGTCAGTGGGATCTTTTTTTAATCCTCTTTGTAAATTTGGAAGAGGAAGGAGCGCACGCCTTCAAAAAGGCAGCAAAAGTTTTCCCAGCAAACACACAAACATTAATATTATCATATGCATTGGAGGCATAGCAGTTATATTCAGTATTATTGGAGTTCTGCTTCAAAAAGCATGAGAATATCATTCACCTCCATAGTGGGTTTGGCTGTTGCCATGGCGTTCATAGGCAATATATTGGTGTATTTTTGGTTATGAGGAATCTACAACACTCAAGTAATAAAGTGCAACATTTCAGGTCCTGCTGTTTGCGAGTAAGAGAAGGAGATGAGACTCGAAATCTGGCTTCCAACATCCAATGAAATCCATCTAAAGTGAAAATTATACAATGCTATGAAATAGCTAAAAAAAAACAACAGTTCTTTACAACCCAATTTTTGTTTCAAATGTATGAATTGTATCAGACAATTCTTCACATTTTATCCTGACATCCACATGTACTGTAAGGTATCACAGTTTTACAATAATTCATTCAGTGTCAAATTCAGAGAATCATAATTTCCTGCATCGCTTCACATCCATTAGCAGTTCCTTCCAGTCCTTGCAGCATCTTTTAGCAGCATCGTTCGTTAATAAAACTGAAGTAATGTTTGGCTCAGCCTGTTGTCATACTAGGCATCTATGCAGGACTAATGTAAAGCTGCACGCCTCAGCAAGCCAACGCAGGCAACCTGAACTTTTAAAGCCCTGAGTTGACCGGCAGCGGGATTTGTAAGACGGCAAAAAAACAAACAAAAAAAAAAAAAAGCCTAGAGCATTAATTATTTAGAGATGAGTTGGTTGTGAGAGATGGATAAATGTGTTTTATATTTCCGCCCTTGCTTTACACTGCAAGTTAACCTGCAGGGGGGAAGAACGTATTTGTCTGTTATCTTGAACATCTCAACAGTTATTATCTCAGAATTCTCAAACTAAAGTGATTCAGACATCTGAGTGGCTGTAGATAAAAGAAAGAGCGAGAGAGCAAGAGATCGTTAAAAGGTTGAATTTTAAGGTAGTAAACCTTAAACTTTAATGTTCTTCAGTGAAAAATGGTGAGAAAAGCAAAGTATTCATCTGTATATTTTTTAATTTATTAGGCAGTTGATAAGAGATGTATTCATTATGCATATGAATTTATTTGTATAATATGTGTTAATGGCAACGTGCTGTTTTGTAAGCAGTGATCAAGGCTGCAAGAAATCAGTGCTGCAATGACCTGACTTAAATATCAAGGTGTTTTTGTTGCGTTTTTCAGGTGATTTGAAAGAGAGTGTATCCTTTTTTTTATGTCACACAGGAGATGCACAATTTGGTAAAAGGTATAAAATCATGTGGGTACAGGGAACATCTACCTGTGTTTATCAAAAAATGAAAACCTGTTAATTTACCCATTTAGTATGGATCCTGCTTATATGCAAGAAAACGAGAAAAATGTGGCAAACGTCACAGAAAAGCCAAGAGAAAACACTCGCTGAAGCTCCCAATCACTACAAACCCATTCTAAAAATTCATTATAATCCCCCTTTAAAATATAGTAAAAGGTCAGTGCAATAAACTGTTTGCTTACACCACTAATGGGTTTCACCTCATAAAAACCAGTTTCACACAAAACACTGCAAAGTTATTTCTAAACATGTTCCAATTTCATTTAAACACATATAACACTGATATGTACATCGTTAATTTGTATTTGGGTGATTGCTCACTACTATCGGGAGAAGATTTGACTTGCAGCTGCATTAGTAATATTGGAGTGATTAGTTGTGTGGCCTCTGCCACGTTGCATTTAGTTCCAGGGCCCACTTGATGAAAAGCGTTGATGAAAGGAAGTGAAAAACAAAAAATTACCCAAAAAATAAACCAAAAATTTTGAAAGACAGCATTTAAGAGGTGGTGAATGGAAAACACATATTCATTTTTACAGGGCCTGCTGTTATTGATTTCTAAAGTCTTTGTGTGTCTTTTACTAATGTGACCTGGGGGGGGAATGTCTGGAAACTGCTGCTGAATTGGGTGCATGATTTATTCTTTTATTTAAGTAAAAATGAAGCATGTTTTCATTATAGAATATGTACCAAATACATCCATCATCTACTGTATAGCTGTGCTTCCTTGTTTGGTCACGGGGAAATAGTGCCTATCTCCTGTAGTACATTCTCATCAGGTTGCCTGTCCAGCACGCGAAAAACAACCATTCATGTTAATACCCACAATTTTAGTGTGGCAAACAAATGTAGCAGTCATGCTTTGGACTGTGGGAGGAAGCCAGGTTACCCAGAGAGAACCCATGCATGCACGTTGAGAACATATACACAGAAAGACCCCAGGCTGGGATTTGAAGCCAGGTCGCACACAATGCATGCAGTGAATGTATTCATAGTGTGATGTTTTAAATGCTTTTAACAAACTCCTGACATGGCTTTAGCTATTTTCTACTGTAAACATTTTGCAGCAGTAATACAAGATATCCTCCTCTGAGTGCCGTAATGTATATTATGCAAGCATCTGAATATGGATGCGAGCGCTTGTGTGCCCCTGCGTGTGTGTGTATTTATTTGTGCATCTTCCATCATTGCTGCATCTGTGAGCTGCTTTGGTTGTTGCGTGGGCAGCAAGATCTCAGCGTCGCAGCACGCTCTGTCACAAAATGCTCCACCTAAACGCCTCAACCACTTATCTTCCTCCAGGGATTGCAAAGCCTTGCAAATAAATGCCGGGAGGCAGCAGACAACAGTCACGTTATTGTAGCTTACGATAAGGCTCTGTGCGCACCTAAGGTTTTTTTTTTTTCTTTCTATGTGGCCTTTCTGCCGCTATCTGAAAGTGGAACACCCACAGAGAAATGAGAATCCGTGCTGGATGAAAGTGCTGTGATCAGACGGTAAACGGCTCAGCTCAGAGCTAACTTATAAAGAGAGCCAGAATATCACTGGACCTTCTCATCTTTTCTGCCTGAGGTTGAATAAAAACAGGCTGTCTGCCAGCTGCTGCCATACTTTTACTACAATTAGCTCGACCTCTCTTCTAAAAAAAAAAAAATTGATAATCACTTCACTTTGTTCCATCACACCGGAGGCCCCCCCCTGCGCGTCGCCACCAGTTTCCACTTCCAGCAGCGAGGCTTAAAAATGCCCTCGCTGAAAGTTGTTCCAAAAGAGGTTGAACATTTGCCATGATCCTCGGCAGCAGGGGGCCAATTAATTTTACATGAGTTTAAATTCAATGCAACATAATTAGCAGTTTCACACAACATCTCAGTGGGATATTATTTTTGTTTAAAAGCTGAGGGGTTTACCGTATTTTACAAGACCTGGCCTTTATTCTTTCAAGTCACTGGACAATGGATAGTGATGCTAACTTTTTTGTATTTAATTAACTGCTATATCAACTATAACACCTTCCTTTTAAAGGTCTATTTTGTATTTGATGCTGAAGAGACCTATCAAACATCCCTGTGTGCTTGTTTTAAAGTAATAATGTTGCTACTTACAAAGCAATGTTTTTTGTGAATATTTTACAACTTCTTTTTGGTTGCATGCTAAATTTTAAGCATGAGAGTAAGTATTAGATTAGATTAGATTAGATTAGATTAGATTATCCATTATTGATCCCTCAGAGGGGAAATTACAGTTCCAGTACACTCTAGACAAACATTACAGTACATACACAGTGAGACAGGTGACTGCGGCCAAGCAGCCATTAACCAAGACGCTGCCTCATCTTGAGGCTCATCCATCGTAAGCGCTGGATTCGAGGAGGAAAATGCCACATTAGGGAGAGGAGAGGGGAAAAAAAGACATTTCACACTTTATCCCTTGACAGGATACAGCTTGAAGGTAATAAAAACCCTCTACACAAATAAAAAGCACAAAAAAAAAACACACAAAGCGGGAGAAACATCCATCAGGGTGCGGTGAAGGCAGTGTAGAATGTGTATGTGTTTGTGTGTGTGTGTAAGTCTGTAAACTGGCATGCCGTGTCCCTTGAAAATGTTATCAATCGGTCCATTCGGAAGAGTTCCACAGATGTCACGGGGATGGGAGGGGGCGCGGGCAGAGCACCTTGTTTACATAACCTCCAGGAGTAGTTGAGGATAGCAGGTCGCCCAAAGGGAGACGTATCAGGAAAACAATGAATTGTTTGGGTCAGGCAGACTCTTGGTTTTGCATTTGCCTTGAGTCTCTAGCTGGATGGACCGGGCCCGCCAGATTCCAGCTCTGGTCACCGGACTTCTCAGTCTGAGTATTGACCTCTCTGCAGATTCCTTCACACAAGGCGGGCTGCGTCACAATGGCCAGAACAGCTGCCGGCGTTCTCCAAATTTGTGAAAATGCCAGGTAAGCACAGACTCCAAAAAGCAGATATCGTGTAATCTGAAATCCAATCATGAACAAATCTTCTGGAAAGGACGGTTCCCCTTTACACTCCCTTCCCGTTGAGAAAATTTGATCAATAACATTGAGAGACCAGCTGACCAGATCCATAATTTCTAATTTGGAGGATATGCAAAGAGAGGCTGCAAATAGAAAAGAAAGACACAAAAACTCAGAGCTGAAGCAGGGAAATTAAGGGGAGCGCAGGAGACAGAGAAGAAAGTGTCTTCCTTCACCAAGATCAGGGGGAAAAAAATAAAAAATTGCGGTATATACATATATATGCAGACATTATACATTTTTATGAGAAGTCATAAAAATGCATATACACATGCAAGGATATAAAATGTCAACAGTATCTTATCAAATGAGAATTTTCTTTTTTTATAATTAAACTAGAGACGCTAGAATTGTATAGATTAATGGCAAAGTGATACATCTGTTAAATTGAGCTTTGTAAACGACATCTCATAAAAATGTTTGATGTCTGTATATATATGTATATACCACAATATTTACTCTCAAAACTTGGTCGGGTCTTCTCTTGCACACACCGTTTTGCCCTAATAGGTGCCTTTAGGTTCTCTGCATAGTTTGATTTGGTTTCTCTTATGTTCCCCCTGACAACCCTCCCCAGGTTCTCTATGAGGATTAGATCAGATCAGTTTCCTTGGCAATTAAGCCCATAAACACTCTGGTAATTAAAGCAGGTGTTTATTATTTTGGCTATTTGGACAGATGTCAATTCTTGATGAAAAACCAAATATCTAAATAAAGCTTCTCAGAAGAAAAAAACATTAAATAACATCTCCTTAAATAACAGGGATAGTGTGCCTCTCCAATCTTCCTCCAGACTGTAGGGGGGTAATTTCCAGATAAAATCCCATGTTTTGTCTGAAAAGAGGATCTATTCAATTAACGAAGAACGGCAAAGTCTTTTTCCTCTTTAGCTGAGGAAAAGAATGGCTCAACACAACTCCTGTTTTCCTCCATGTTCTGTAAGTCTCCCCCATACTATTAAATTAGTTTTCCTTCCACTTAACTTTGCTTTTCTTTCCTCTAATACAGCATTCTTTGGACAGTTACCATCCCTAGCAATGTGTGTTGTCAGTGAAATTTACCTTTTTAATTAACTTACTGAAATAAATTACCCTTAATCATATTTTAAGTTTAGACACAGAGGTTTGTTCAGCTAAGTCACAAATCTAGCCATTCTTTGCAAGACGCCTTATGCCTAATTATAAGAATAAGACTTTTCATGGAGAACAAATGTCCCCCATGTGCATAGTGTTTTGTTTCTTGTTTTCTTTTTTTTTCTTTTTTTTTTCTTTTTTTGTCTTTCATTGTTTTGGTAAAATAAACCCGCAGAAACTGCAGGTTAAATAAACGCAAAATTGTCTTGCTTCTTTGCACGTTGCTTGAATTTTAAAATAATCATAAAAACAAGTTTTATCGTGACTTAATGATTAGAACTCCTCTCTGATTCCTTAAATCCAGATCGCTCCACATGCTGTCAGGTAAGTTATTTCTATAGTTATGCTGCTATAGGCTTAGCCTGCTGGAGGACAATCTTACAATCTTCTTTGATGAGAACATTCGCGGAGATGCTGCCAGCGACTCTCTACAACTGCGGCTATAAACTGGATGCTTGTACTGAGCCAGGTTCTGCTGGAGGTTTCTTCCTGTTAAAGGGGAGTTTTTCCTCTCCACTGTCGCTACATGCATGCTCACTATGAGGGATTACTGTAAAGTCAACGACAACACAAGCCATTGTTTCTGTCTGCTGATTCCAGAGGAGTGAATGCTGCAAGTCAATGACTCGATGCAATCTGCTGGGGTTCCTTAGATTGGAAACTTTTTCAAACTGATTTCAAATGATGTTTCTATGATTTTAATTGATTTTCCTGTAAAGTGCCTTGAGACGACATCTGTTGTAAATTGGCGCTATATAAATAAACTGATTCTTGACTCCTCTTAGTAGCTCCTAGTCTAGAACACAGCATAGAAAAGACATTGTTCTGTGCTGAAGGCTTTTTACCAATTACGTGAGATTATTCTGTCCTTGAAAGCTGACTTCTGAAAGCTACTGCCCCAAATCTCAGCAAATTCAGCCTTGGAGCAGTTACCATGGCGTCCTAGTTAACTTGATTTAAAGCTGAGATGGGATTTTTCTGTTGTTTCCTCTTTGATCCCTTGAACATGTCATAAAACAGTCCACATGTGCACACAGACAGGGTTCTGAGAGGACCTACTTTAAATGTCACACTTCTCAACTCAAATAGAGAAGTCAGCAGTTTTAAAGCTTTCTTTAGTGGGAAAAATACATAAATAAATCTGGTGAGTACAACTGCAGTAAGGGGATGAGTTTTTAACTGTAAGCTTTTCAAATCTGAAAAGCCATTATTGGGGCTGTGTACAACTGAGAAAGAAATGTCATCTGTGTTGATTGAAATCGATTTTCTTCCCCCTTCTATTTTTCAAGCACGAGTAAAGTTCTGCTGATATGTACAGCAGACATTCTTTACCGACGCTGTTTCATTCAGACCAAAAACTTTCCAGCTGCAGCGTTTAGGAAAAGGCTACAGAGCAATAATAGTGATGATCACGCTGGAAATTTGGCAGCGAAAAAAATAAATAAGAGCAGCTTTAAAGTAGCCATTTAAAACTGTTTGCGGAAAGCTGGAACAACTAAACAACCGCCAACTGATTCACACCGTGTTTAGGGGGGGGGGGTCTAGCTAATTCCTATCTGCTGCGTGCTGCATGTGTTTACATTTAAATATGTTATGGTGTCACCTGCAGGGCTAAGGTAGCAGCGCATTAGAAAAATTAGTGAAACTCCTTAAAATAAGATGATAAAACAGGCAGCTACTCTTGAAAAATGTTTGCATGGTTTTCTTTGCCAGGAAAACATCAAGAGTATTGTTAATAACAATGCAAAACCTCACTTCCTTGTGCAAACACAAGGAGCAGTTTTTTTGCTTGTGGAAAGTTTAGTAAAGTTGTTGTTTTGTCAGATTGTTTCCTCAATTAAAAGTTACAGTTGTCATCTTGTTGTTTTACTCAAATGTTCCAGTAGTTACATAAATGTAACAAACATCTGATTGCCGGCTCCTGGTTTTGATTCATCTAATTTGAATCCACCATTCTGGTGAAACACAATAATAAGGTCTACAGAGTAGATGAAACATGTAGAAGTTGATAAAAAAAAGAGACTCTGGCCGTTCTGCATTAAAGAAAATCAAGTTGTAATAATTACTTCATCTCTTCCAATTAACTGGTTTGATGATGAAATGAGTTCCTCCTTTTTCAAAGGCTTACAGATCAATTAAGATTTCAGTTTGAACTTTTTATTTGAACTTTTTTATTCCAGAAATTAACATTTTTGTTGCATATATAAGGGGAGTAACCACATAAAGGCTCCTGTTCTGAACATTTCTTGTGTAGTTCATCGCGTCCTTGCAACTGACACCAATAGGGCTCGAATTCAAACTGTAGTTATAATCACGTTGTTGTTTTTCAAAGACTGACGTCAGACTATTCACGGACGGCTAAAGTGCAAACCTGCCAGCCACCTTACTCTGCTAGGAGACAAGTTCCTAAACTGCTTCTGCTCTTTTACCAAGAAGTTGTAATAATGTTTGTGTTTCTTTTATATCCATTGTTGCACAGCAAAAAGGTGTGGAAATGATTTTATCCATTCATTTATTACTGTTTTGAGTCACCGGCGGAGCTGCATAATAGGAGTGGACTCCCTGGACTGGTTTCCGGTGTCAAAACAGCAACTAAAAAACCCATCAAACCAACAGTCATGCACATACACAAGCACACACACATACACAAAATGTAGGGTTGCCAACACCCTAGACATTTTTTAGGTGTGTTAATTGTTTTACTGTAAACGTTGCTGTGTGGAGGCAACCTACAGTATTTTATAACCTTAAAGTGTTAACTCCTCTTAGTTAACGGGTAAGCAAGTGTATCTTACCAAAAATTTATTATTTAGGTCTTTTATAAATATTTTAGAGCTTTTCATTTCTTTATCTCTCTTCAACTGTTGCAATTTGCTCTTTATTTTCAAAGTAAAGAAATACATTATTGTTTTAGCTTTTTTTCAAGGCTCCCTAATTTCATTATTTGCAGCGTGTCCAAATGTGTCCCACAGAAGATAATTTAAAAATGTAGTTTTTATACCGGAAGCCTAGTCATTCCTCAGAAAGTGTTTTCTTTTTCTTTGCTGCTTTTGACCGTTCAGCATGAGGTTTCTGGAAAGAAAGGGAAAAAAAAGATGCTTTTAAGTAACTGGAGTAAAAACAAAGTATTTTTGGGCTCTGTACTCGAGAACACAGGCGTTTTGACGAATGCTAATTTTCCATGAGGTCACTCTTGTTGCTCACAACGAGTTGAAGGTCCCCGGATCGTCAACATGCAAACGTTTAAAACTTTAGTGATTTTATGTTACAGTCTGATTGACTCCGTTTATTCAGTTCGCCTTATTCGTTACACAAATTCAACACAGAAATCCTGAAGCTAGATACTACATAAAAAAATATTTACATTTAAATGTATTTTTATGGATTATTTTTAATAGTGTAGTTCTAATTCAAAAAATAGGTTTTCATTCAATAAATTAAAATTGAATAGATCGAGTTAAATTATGATACTTTTCAGTATCATAAGTGTGCTATATTTGTCAATATAGCACAATTTAAATAAAAATTATGTCAAAATTGTTTAAGTCTTCGTAATTAGCAAATGTCAAAACATTGATAAGGTTTTTTGGCCACCTCACAGGATCAAGAATACAGAACGGCACTAAAAAATCATCCATACAGTTACTAGGACAATCAATCCAGTGTTTTTCTGAACTTCTGGTACGTTTTGATCTTTTGTGGGAAGTAAAAATGGCTTAAACCCAAACTACGTTGATGAGATTGTGGTGACTGAATTTGTGGACCGCTGCTGAGGATAATCCTGGTAGGTTATCAGGGATTTTTGTAAAAATGTGTGGTCTGGTCAAAAATTTGTATCATTAGGAAGCTTTTTTTTGTCATTTTAACAAAAACAGAGATTATTCTTAATCATATATGTGTGAGTAGTTGTATGTATATTTGTTGTTGCTACATTTTTGAAAAAGCACTATACTTGTGGAGGTGACTGCTCCTCATGAGTAACAAAGCCTGGTCCCTACGATTAAAGGTCAGGTGTACGGCTATGGTGTGAATTGAGTTAGTAATGTACTGTTGATGGTTAGGGATGGTTTAGTGTTAGGGGTAGGCAATAAAAATCCATGACAGATTAGTGGAAGTCAATGGAAAGTCCCCACAAGACAAGAAAAATTGTGTATTCAAGCTCCAAAACCTACCAACGGACTGGATTGAAACATTCTGCAAAGCCGAGTGATTTAAAATTCCTTGACATGCAAAAGGCAAAAAAAGGTTGACTAGTTTTGGGCAACACTTGACTTTATGGTTGGCACCACCAAGGGACACATCTACAGCAAATGAAACACACCTACTCATTTGAAATTAGTCACTAAGGTTGGCCAAACGCAGATCTGCTGTCCTCCTTTATTATTACATCCTTCTAAAGTATCCCAACTGTTGTCTAGAGGTCAGAAGCCAAACACACAACAAAACCACCACAGCCCCGACATCAACCTCAGTTTTACAGCCCAACTTCTGCCGCATACAGTTTATTAAATTGTTTCCTATATCCGGGGGAAGCCTGCCCTCTTTGCCGTAAGATTCATCTTTCATTACATGTGTCACTTGGGACCGCAAAATGAGCGGAATGCAAACAAACCATTAATCTCTTCGTGCCAAGCAACAAAAAACACACACTGCAAACTGTCCCTGAATGCCTTCTTTTGCATATTTGTATTATGTTATTAGGATTGTGAGGATGACGCAAACAGTGAGACCACAGAATGTTTGCTTTATTAAAAAGAAACACAAACAATCCAGTTCATGAATATTCTAACAGGGAGACCCGGAGAATGACAGGGAATATTTTTTGTTTTGCTACTGATATGAAGAGATTTGAGCAGCATGTAACTGAATGAGCACAAAACCGTCAGCGTTTTTTATTTTCTGTCTCAGTGTTCTAGATCTATGTTGTTTCTATGTGGACTATTGGGAAGTGATTTAATAGAGCAATAAAAACAAACTGGAATATTAGTATATTAAGTTGATTTCTAGGAGGCAAAGTACTTGTGCTGCCAAGGGAGAGAGAAAAAAGCTAATAAAATTAAGATACAGCTCAAAATATAGAAATACTACGCATGCAACCTTACACTGATTTGTACAAAATAAAATTTGGTACATTTAAAGATTTATAGTGACGCTTAAATTATCAAAACTAAAAACAATTGTATGCTTAAACTGCATTCTAACCAAGTGTTCGCCTTTGAACTGTTAACCGTTTGATCTAAAAGTAAAATATGCTTCTTATCAACTGGAGCTGTTCGAAAAGTAACAGAATCTGACTCTTAATGCTCTTTTTAGGTGTAATAACGGAGCTGCATCTCTCTCACTCACCATGAATCACATAAAATGCTGCGGATATTTTAATTGGAGAGGAAGTGTTGACATAAAGACGTGTCGGACCCACCAGTGTGCCACACAACATGCAAGCACACATAGGGGACATGCAGTCTGTAGCTTTAACTCCCTTCCACAACAACCCACTGACTTATAGCTAAACGCAACTAAAATCGTTTTAGACTTATTAAAGAATTACAGGTTCTTCCATACCAAATACGATCCATGAATTAGTATTGGATGTTTTACACAAACATCTACTTCAACTGGGATAATTTATTTTCTTAAATTAGTTTTTGTCTGTTTTATTGTTTTTCAGTGGTCTCTCGGGGGTCTCCCAGTGGGAAATTATTTTTTTCGCACTTTTTTTCAACATTTTACAACATAATCAAGCACACATGCTAATCTCCTCAAATAACTGCTGTACTTATTAGCCACATCTAAAATCCTTTAGAAGACTCTAAAGTGGCTCGAAATTAAAAAAGCAAAAAGATTGCAAGTAAAATGTGTACTGAGGTCCTGTTGCTAAATACTAAAAGATAAATAAAAACAATAGCGCTTACATGAAGATGAACATACAATTTACTTTATAGAAAATGTTCTTGTTTGTATTTTAATGCTCTTTTACATAGAGCGCCTAAAATGTCTGTTGCATTTTAAAGGTATATCTATAAGTTAAAAGTACATTGGTCACATTAGCTCAAAATGGCCTAAACATGCTAACACTGACCTTCCTGTGGAAGCTTTATTTTCAGAAGGCTTCACTTTAATTTTTAAATGTCCTGTTTAGCCCGAACTTGCTGACTGTTTTCACAGTTTTTCACTGGACCATCAATGATATACATAAATTGACTGGCGCTTTGCACAGATTACTACTGTGCGTTGTTGCATGATGTATTTTTCCTAGAGGCTGCCTTGTGGGCAGCTCTGCAAAGCACAAATACACTAGATGAGCTGCAAAAAATGTTTTGTCTTTATGTAATTATACTTTTGAAAAGAGAGCTATTATTTTGTGTTCATTATTCTCAGAGAGTCCTGGTTGAATGGTGTGATAAAGCCAGGAGGTTTCCTCTTTAAGACATCAAAATATGATACATTTCTGATTTTATTTAGATACTTTTCACAAATAGTTGGTACAGCATCTTTAAAAGCGTTTCAGGGGATAATGGCTTTGAGGGACTAATATCTGTAAAGATAGATGTCCACATCTGATTATAGTGCCACAATATTTAAACTTTTCAAGAGAGGTGCAGCTGCAGTCTATGGTTCTTTGTGTTGACACATACTACAAAATACAACGAAATCTAACATCAGATCCGTCCTACAAAGATATGTTTACACAGTCTGTTTTCTGGTTTATCCTTCACTTATATTACAAGGTGCATAATTATAAAATACACCTGGGATTTTACTGCAAACAGGAATAAGTAATCCCATCCACTACTTGGATCTTTATATAGTGAACACATTATAGCGTGCGATTAAAGTAGAAAATGTTTCAGACAGTTCAGCTGTTGAGCAAAAATCCGGCCCCGGCACATTCAGGAAGCAACAAGTGACTTCTGGAGACTAACCAATCCACAGATGATGAGCAATCAGGTGTGATTGTGCCTGTAATCGGAGAGGCGTTGTGTATGGCTCGGCAGCACAACGCACTTGATTGTGTTTGAATGGTCACTGAGTGATTGAATCTAGGCTGCAGCCAAGTCGGGTACCAAGAGTCCCTTAAGCCGTGGGGGTGGCAGGGGGGCTGTGGGGGTAAAGTAAAAACTTATCTTGGGTGGGAGGGAGGCTTTTCAACTCACTAGCAATATTCTTTAAGTGATGAAAGTAGGCAAACTATGAGTCAGAAAGAAATATATAGAGAGAATTATGTCTGTCCTGATTGAAAACCAATAATTATTGTATTTAACTGAACATTAAAGAACTGTTTTTACTATACTACATAAAGATAAGTGTTTCCTCATGGCCGTATCCAATCAGAAGGTGTTTTTGATGCTAGGCGACATCTGAAATCAGACCTGGTGCAGGGCTGAGTCAGTGGAAAACAGGTAACATGAGAAAAGTTTTTAAAGAGATTGTTAAAAAGATGTCTGAAAGCGGTAAAGAACAGTTTTAGAGTCTGCTAAGGACAACATAATGGTCAAATCAGATGGTTGCTTCAAATAAAAGCCACATCTAAAACTCCAGTGGGGAAAACTTATTAACTTTGAAAATGTGTCCCCATAATAGTTTTTGCATTAAAAGGTTGCTGTTGATAATTGGTTGTTGGAATCTCTGACAATGTTTTCAGGCAATATCATGCACAAACAGAAATTGTCAAATATTTTTATGGAATCACGTATTTTTAATTAAACATATTCACAAGCAAGAGGCCAATCAAATTTGTTCGTACACAATCTCTCGGTCAACCAACAGAGTGACAATGGCATTCAGAACTTTCAATTTATTATCAAGGAGAGGTATTCGAATTACTTCAAACATTGTATTTCTATTGCTGTTAGATGATTTGAGTATTCCAGAAAGTGCTAATGAATAATGGGTTTTGAGTGCAACCATCTCTCAGATTTACAAATGTTTCACATCACACTAGGGCTGCAATTTACGATTATTTTCATAATCCATTAATCTGTTGGTTATTTTCATAATTGATTAATTGATCGATCACTTTTAATTATTACTTTATTTAACTTTCCCATATAAGCCGGTAAAAACTAATTTTCATTAAGAAAAAGATAATATAATTTTGTTGTTCACTGCAATTTGTTTAACTTTATTTAAAGGAACACACGAGTTCAACAGTGTAAAATATTTTTTCATTTTTAGACAAAGAAATACAAAAATGAGGTAGAATGGCAACAAATTATTGAGTGTTCAGCATATTAACAAATCTCTCAGCCCTTATTATGCTGCACATTTCATTTTTTTTCTTTTATTCTGAATGTTCAGCAGGAGGCTGACTTAGTTGGACATTCTTTTTACAAATAACATCAACTCTACCAGCATGTTTAGAGCAAGAGTTAGTAAGTAAAGGGTTAGCGTCTTGCTCCACATGTATTTGTTTATTGTTGCTTTCTATTTTCTGCACACCTACAACTCTAAATTAAATTAACGGAATACCGTAAGAGTATTTAGCGCTTCTACTTACTAATATAGAAATCTGTTATTTTAACACGCCGGTTCGTCCTCTCCTGCTTTCAACTCCGACATGCTTCTTTTGTTTCATATGTTCACTAAAAGAAGACTTTCTTACATTTTCGCACTCTGCGATATTGCAAAGGGCAAATGTGTTTATGCTGCCCAACCCATGTGATAGCAAAACAAGGCTAATGATTGGCTGATTTCATCGCTGGTCCACCGGTAGATCAGAGCATTAGGTAACTCATTCCTGCCACATACTGATCATAGATATCACAGATTGTGCTAAAATGTGATTATAAAGCAACTAATAAATGAATAAATTAGTTATCAACTATTTTAATTGATTTTAATCGATTAAATTGATTAGTTGTTTCAGCTCTACATCATAGCTATATACCATAACCATGTCAAAACCTATTATGACCACAGTGTACAAAAAGTTTGATGGATAATGCACCATGTCATAAAGATAAAAATATAGATCAAGCTAGTTTCTTGAAAATATTAATGAGTTCACTGTAAACCAGTGACCTCCACAGTCATCAGGTCTTAGTCTGGTAGAGCAACCTTTGGGATGTGGTGGAGTGGAAGATTCCCATCATGGCTGTGCAGAAACTGTGTGCTGCTATTGGGTGTGTATATGAACTGAAGTCTCCAAACATCGTAATGTCATAAGGAATTAAGGCAGGTCTGAAGGCAAAAGAACCAACCCAGCATGCACTTTACAATGGAAATGATTAAAATATATTTTGCATTTCAAACATCTGTAGTTACTCCTAGAACTCCCTGACTGGGTCTTTTCTTGCTCTGTTGCAGTAAGATTTAAAGTGATGGGTAAAGTAAGCAGAGACCAGAGATACTTAAGACTACATATCAGAACTGTAACTTTTAACAAAAAATAACTCATTTGAGCTGATGATTTATAAGTTACGTGAAGTGCTGTCACACATTAAAGATTGTTTAACTATAACCCTTGTGGTCTAGAAGGGATTTATCTAAAACTCAGGGTAGAGGGTCATAGGAAATGGGATCAGGCCCAAAATGCTGCAATCCAACATCACAGATGTTTTTCTAGGTATATTAAATGTCACTGTGGTTGTATTCAAGCTCCAAGGAGAAGCCCTTAGACACGTCCGGCCCTCAGGAACTGCCCGTTGTGGCTGCATGTTAAACACACAGATCTGTTTCTAATAATATATGCCTTATGTGCACCTTAAATCACCTCAGTAGATGCATAAAGGTGAGAAAGCAGAAAGAGCATCATTTACTCTGCTAATAGAGCTGCGGGGAAAAGTTGGGAAAATAAAATTAAAAAACACGTCTCCAGAGAAAAGGCTTTGGAAGCAATTCCTCCTGTTTTGCAGCAGAGTCTTCACTCATGACTCAGAGGCAGTTGGGGTTTGTCCAGTCCTCTGTGAAAAATGATCCCCACAAAAATCAAGACTTGCCAAGAGGACCTCCCCTGCAGCCACGGAAGAGATCTATTGAGCTGTGAATGGAAAGACTCAGAAGTTGTAAGGTTTTTTATGATTTAAATGTTTTGTTCTGAAGGGAATCATCATCAAGTTGTCCATTATAGACCTAGATGTTTCACCATTGGGAAATAAAACGTCAAACAGCCAGACCCTCTGCTGGAAAGCTCAGACTACGCTTTTTAAATTGTTTCTTCCTTTTCTCCGGAAGGTGCTATCATGTGATTGCAGATACAGCGAAACATGCTCCTTCCTTTTTCCATTACCTCAAAAGTGTGACCTATCTCTTATGTAACTGCTAAAAATAATAATAATAATAATAATAATAAAAACACTTTCATCCCAACCTAGAAGGGATTTAGGAGTCCATACTATTAAAAGAAATGCCACAAAAAGCCCATTTGGGAGTAAATGGCTTTCTGTGACATTTCAGGTGGGTGATTACACCCGGTAAAACAATTTAAAGCCTCAAAACATCACTGGGCATCAAACGGTTCTGGGCCACAGGTTCATTTTTCCAGGCTTGACAGACTAAAAGGGAAGTGTTTTTGTACATCTTCCCATGACCGAATGTTTATGGCTCTGATGGATCCTGATGTGTTGAGTTTTGTCCCAGCACAAACGGCTGCCTTGTCTAAAGCAGCTGTTGTCATGTCTCTGTGGGAGAGACACAGAAAAAAAGGACTGTAAGGAATCCACACACACAACATCTCGTCTTTACTTCACCACCAATGTTTCAAGAGTTCAGGAACGTAAAGAAACAAGGTTCAACAGCTCCCCCTGGTGTTCAAGGCAAGACAAGCGTAATTATCTAGCATCAGTTTTGTGAGTTTTTTCATTTCTGTTGTCAAACTTAAAGTGACAATAATTAAAATTCTAATGAATGTTAATTCAAATTCTATCTGTATATAAATAGTAGCAGCTTCTAATTTGTTCTGTTAGAAGATCATTTCTTCCTTTTGTATATGCGTCAATTGAATCAATATCATTAATATTTGATTATGTCATCTTGGGCAAATTTTGATTTGAAAATGTGTCCAAAGCAGTCAATTTTAGACATTCCTTATAATTCATTCCTGAAAAAGTCTCCCAAAGTGAACAATTTATCTCAGATGAACCTCAATGATGAGCCGCTTTGTGTGCACAACAGAGAAGACAAATTATCGTTGTAAAGAGATGCATTACAAACAGGAAACGTCATATTCAGCATCTCGTACCCTTTTAACCCGTTTAAATATAGCACTGTATGACTTTACCATTAACTTCAAATCGTTGGAAAAATACCATATACTGCTATCTCAAGCATTTACCGGTAGTGCCATTCAATTTTTTGATTTTATTTTACTTTTTATCTTCATTGACATTTAAACTTTCTTTTGATGAAGTAACTGTTTGAGCCAATGGCTCTCTTTCTCAGAATATATGTTTGCAGTTGGTATTAACTGTTTGAGAAATTCACCAGCTGTTGAGCAAATGTTAAAAGTGAAATGAGAAATTCACCAAAGCTATAGAAAAAGCAGTGGGGGTCATTGGGAAGGATCCAAACAGCCACATTCAGCTGCAGAGCCACAGTTTCCAGACTCCTGTTTGGATTCCATTAAAGGAAAAACACAATTAAAAATAACAACACATGTCCAAAAAAGTAATGCTTCAAAGTTTCAAACAGTTCCTTTGTGTTGTTTTTCTTTTTTATAAAAAAAAAAAAAAAAGCTACAGTTAATTGAAAGATTTTCCGTCATGAGGGTTAGGAGCAGGTGTAGGCAACCAACAGTTTCAAATTATCCGTCCGTCGCTAAAGAGTCCACTTTGGTCACATCTGGTTCCAGAAACTCAACAGTAAGCAGGTCTGTGAAGACCAGAGGTTTCAACATCCATGTCTAACAACACAGAAGTTTTTCAAGATGCATATCTTTTTTTTCTATTGAAATATACAGTATTTCAAAAGTATTTCAGATGTAAACGATAAAAACGAGGTTCAATCAAAGTAGCACAGATTTCTTATGAATTAGAAATCTCAATAATTTAAAGAAATTGTAGTTATATTTTAGAGTAAAAAAATAAAGTTTCCTATTGTTATAAATCTATATCTATCTGTCTATAAAATATTTTGATTACTATCAAAAAATGCTGCAACCCATTCATTTCACCTGACTGAGCTGTTCCCTCAGGTTTTACTACTGATTATAAGATAAGATAAGATAAGATAAGATAGACTTTATTGATCCCGAAGGAAATTATTTTGCCAGGGTTATCAAATAACAATAACAAGAGTATCAAATAACAATTAACACGACATCTCACATACAACACAGTACAGTACACAATCAACATATAACAATAACTACACTACTATTTATCCCTCCTGCAGATGGAAGAGGAATTGTACAGTTTGATTGCCACAGGTAAGAAAGACCTCCTGTGGCGTTCTGTGGTGATTTCTGGTGGTCTCAGTCTCCGGCTGAAGGTGCTCTGACAGGCCGTCAGCGTGGCATGTAGGGAAAGTGATCTTGAAAAGCCATATGGAAAATCCTTCAGAGCTCGCTTCCAAACCTTTTGCTTTTTACTCCTCTGCAAAAAAAGCATTCATTTTTAGATTTTTATTTTCTAGCAACTTCTCTTTTTTTCTCATGCAACTGAAAAAGATGTTAAATGTATTACGGACCACAGTATAGTTTACAAAACCAATAATCCTTACTTTAAAATCAGCCCCATAACTGTGAAAGCCTGTTTAAATATTAGTTTCATAAATCTTTGGTAGATAAACATACAGATATATGTTTACATCAAAGTGTGATTAGACTGAACACTTATCCATCCACTCTACCAGCTGTTACAGCGTCAGCGCTCTGCCTCTAAACTTGCAGCCCTTTGCCTCGGGATTGGATGGGAGCCGGGGCGACCCCGAGGGTCTCGCCAAACACAGGGTACCAAGTTTTTGGATTGTTGCAGGGGTTAAACTTCATCCACAGCATTTTCATCACAAAAGCCTCCTTAGCGGTAAGCAGACGTGACCCTGAGGCCTGTCAGGGACAAACTGAGGAAATGAATTCACTGAAGCTTCCCCCCATTCACGTGTAAGTCTAATAGGTCGCTGTCGATCACGCCAAGTACCCGACCCTCGCCACACCTCCTGCTCCTCTCACACCAGCCTGAGTCCCTTTGTTATGCTGATCTAATGACTGTGGAGGGTAATCCAAAAGATGTTAATTAGAACGAGTGCTGTGTTCAGCCTGATCTTATCTGACACTGCCTTCCATACCAGCCAACTTGAATGAGCTTTAAAGAAGGCCGTTGTGGCAGCAGTGGTTGAACTTTTTCTATAATTTAACGGTATTTTGCAACTGTTTGTTTGGGCTGTACTCTGGTAATGTTGTTGAAAAAAGTTATTAAGCTGGTACTGAATGTATTTAATGTGTTTACAATTTGAATTACCTGCTAACTTGTTCTCAGAAAGAGAGGTTTTACATTATTTGCAAAATTATTGGGCTCTAATTGTGGCGGGGACAAATTCAAACATTTTTCTTTCTCATTTTTATTTTTTTATTTGTTGAAGTGAGAAGTATAAGCAGCTTTACACTGACATAAAAATACATAAATAAAGCGCAGTGACCGGTAAAGCACCCTGTCTTTTCAAAAACAGTGACCACGTCCTATTAATCGAGTCTTTCAGCTTCTGGATCTATAGACGATAAACTTTTTGTGCATTAGCAACAACAGCCTGACAGACACTTTTTAGTGGGGTGGATCGTTTTCCTTCCATGGAAATCTCCTGTTTAAGAACTGCCCAAAAGTTATCAGTTATGTTCAGGTCAGATGAGAAGTCATAAAGTTATGTCATGAAAGGTTTTATCTCCACACAGTGGAGTGCTTGAATGCATGTGGTGAATCATTGTCCTACAAACTGGCTGTAAGTCTGGAAGTTGATTTTGAGGCCATCTTAAACCTGAAAAGGTCATCTTTACTAATACCAGCACATACATTTATAGATATAAAGTAAGTAAAACAACTTAACAACTAGCACTCATAGATAGTGTGACTCTCTAAAGTGATTGCATTGCACCTGGAATGCATCAACAGGGAGGGCATCCCAAAATAACTCCTTCTCAACCCATTTTTAAAATATATATATATATATATTATTAATATTTTAAAATATTTTAACTTAAAGTATATTTGCTTGGGTTAGTAGCTTATTTTTGACCCCATATGAAGGCAGCAAGAAATAAAAAGCTTTCCTAATGAACACTCACTGCACAAAATAAAAGATAAGTCCAAGTTGCACAGTAGACTGACTTCCTAGGGCAGACTGAACATGACTAGGAAGATACAAAGCTAATAGAGCTGTGAGCCCAATCTGGACACAGTGTAGATTAATCTATCATTATCACCAGTGCTGTCATCTCATGCATAAATTACCTCGAGTGTGACATTTCTACTGTTTAATGTAGAAACCTCAGCATAGATTAAAACCTGAGATGACAACATATAATCTCATTAGTCAAAGCGGGGTGTATAAAATAGGAGCTCAAAATACACCTTCAACATTACAGTAAATTCCTTTGACACCATAATTGAAAGCTTGCAATCCTATTTCAGCAACTATTTTTTTTTCTATTACCAATGAATGAAGCGCTTCTTGCTGTTGGCTGCTGGGCTAAGAAGGCTTTCAGTGCCAAGTAACACTTTAATGCGATTGTGAGTAGATTAAGGCTAAAATGAAGAGGCGGAAAAGGAAGAAAAGGGGCAACAGAGGAGGAAGAGTATGATCAGATGGAACTCGAAGGGTCTGGACAGGAGAGGAATCTGCAAGCCACGTAACGTTACCTCAGGAAATGTATCCAGATTATTGTTGCACACAATTTCCCATCTGGATTAAATGAAAAAAATAATCAGAACAGAAGGGCACGTCTGAAACAGCCACTGCTAAGGTAATGTTTGCTGTGCAGTTCATTATGACCATTTTCTAAGCTGACTCTACCCGCTGTGGTTTGTATTTTCTAAAAATGTCTTAAGCAAAGCATCTATGATCTCTTTATACGTTATTATCCTGGGGAGCGGGCTGGTTTTCGTGTGCGAGTCTTCTTGCTTTCTAAAGGATCTGTTTTGGGGAGCCTGCTGCAGAGGGCACACCTGTCTGTAATTCCCCCTCATCAGGCTCCTGGAGAAACAAGGAGCTGAAGGTCGACCTTAATTGACCTACGCTGGTAGTTTGGAGCCGTCTGTGCTGCTATTCATTACGCTCAGAGTTTCTGAAGAATTGTGTTTTACTCACCTTGTTCCTGCCATGCTCCACAGTTAAAAGAAAGTACTGTGTGTGTTTGTGGACTTCTTTACCTCAGTTTAACATCTGTCCTCTTTCAAGAACTTCTCTTTCGTTTAAGTCAGTTTCTTGAGCTTGATTCTGTATGTAGGTCAGGAACTTGCCAAATCACATGTAATCCCGCCTCACCTCCACACTGCTAAGAGTTTGCTAACCAAGGTATGTGCAAGAGTTGTGCTAAAATCGTTAGTATCTGTCAACAGATGTTGCGGCATGTAAAGTAGCAGGTATTTTTTCCTCCTATATTTTCGGCGTGTTATGTATTTTAACCTACCTAATTAAACTTGTAACGATTTTGTTGCTGACGCAACCATACAAAAATGTGACTGAGGTATTCCCAAGTGACTCATCGGACAAATGACTGTACCTTTGTTTTCGATGTGAACGGTTGTGAATCAGCCAGGTTATTTAAAAGCCTGACAAGATACGGGCGTCCTGGTGATGCCCTGATGTTTAAGGACAGATGACAGTGCCAGTAGTGACAAGGTTTGAAAAATGGAGGGTAAAAAACATCTGACCTAAAACAACTTCCCAGTAAATAAATGACATGTCTTCAAGAAACTGGAAAAAATGAGAGACATGACCTGAGAGATGTATGATAGCAGCCGCATACAATTTCCAACATGTGGAAACACGATTTTCTACCTAATTGGCAGTAAATCAAACTTATCTTTGGTATTTTTATTCAATTAAGAATTAGCTACCAATTTTGACAAGGATTAGAACAAAATTACTCTTTGCTACATGTCTGTAATGTGCATTAGAGCAACACAAAGTAAGTGCTGCAACAAAAGTGCTGGTCCTCATGAGAAATGCAGTCTATGTGTAGGCGAAAACACTACTGCTTTTGTCCACACTGGGTCGCCAAAATCGACCAAAACTGAAACGTCTTGTTGCTTAAATTCAAAGGTCACCCTTTATATTTTTAAGACTTTGTATCAAAACTTTGATAAACAGTAAGTGTGGCTTTGGTTATCCTTGGCTATCTAACGTTATGTTCTTATTGCCATCATGTATCGGCCGAGTTACTGCTGCCTGTAATTTTGTTCTTATTCTAAAGAAGGTAAAATTGAACCTGTGGTTTCAGTGTTTCATTACTTCTATTGGGTGAACTGTTTACATTTTTTTCGACATTTAAGGTGAGTTTTCCTTTCTACTGTTGCTAAATGCATGCTCAGTATGTGCAAAGAACAATCAGCTGTCCATTGTCATTACATGGTTGTCCATGACAAGTCCAAGTAAGTGGTTTGCTGCAGTTGACTGTTTCATTACTTTGGTCTACCAATCTGAGTCTGCCTGTATCATTGGATTAGCTTTTATATACTTTTTTGCCAAGCTTATTGTGCAATACGTGTTATGAATTCTGTGCAGCATAAATCAAATTAAAATGCATTTGCTAAAGAACAAAATAAATTCCTTAGGGTCTGGTTTAAAAATGAGACATGAAGCTGCAAAAGAACAAGTCTGAGCGACCCTTAAACAGTTTGGAGAAACTGTTGGTTAGGATAACCCCAAGAATACAACAGTTTATCTGATTGGAAAGAAAAATAGAAAGAAATCACTATGGAGACATACAGAAGTTGCAACAACGTACTCAGTGTTTTCCTGCAGGGATTAGATTTTTATTTACTTTTCACCCTGGTCCTTTGCAATAAAGCAAGCAGGCCTGTTATACCACAACACACCTTACACCACAAGTCAAACACTAAGGCTATAAATCTGGGTGCATAGAAAGAAAAAGGCTTTCTCTATAGGCACTAAATCTCTTTTCAAATAAAACGTGAATGACGCAGCCTATTCTTCCCTTTTTTAATTTTATTGGTCTTTGAGCAATAAAATCCCACAAAGATGCAAATTGGTAGGAAATATTTAAATACTTTAGGAACTTCGGTAGAAAACATTTGAAGGTGTAATGAACTGATACCTCGCCTAGGAGGACCAAGCTTCTGGTTTTGAGCCAGTTATTATGCAATATATGCCTCATGGTTTTACGTGTGAGTTTGCCCTCAGGCGTTCAAAAGCATTCAAAAGTTCTTGAAAAAGCAAAAGATAAGAACAAGTTCTCAATCATTTTCTCTGAGTAGAGTGTAACTAATCTAAACAATAAAGCCTAAAGTCCTCAGCAATATCTTTTTTTATTTAGACTGTTGTTTACTTTTTGTAGTTTTTAACTAAACGCTTTTTTTTTCAGTGCATATTTAAAAAAAAAATAAAATCCAAGAATCCTTTATACATTTTAACATGTAGTAAAAAGAACACTTGGAATGTCAACAAGTAGGCTAACAAAACATGTTTCAGTCAGTTTTTATTTAAAAAATACACACACTAACAAACAACACAAAGAAAATAAATCACAAAAAAATTGCCTTGGTTTATTTTTATTGCGACATTCTAGCATCAATACATGCTTTTGCAACATATGCTAAAAGGCAATAGCATACAATGCTCTGAAACAGTATGTTTTCCCTTGCAGACTGTTTATGTGTTGTTGTTGTTGTTGTTGTTGTTGTCGTTTTTTGTCACATGCTTATTTTTAAAGATAATAAAATTTTAATTTTAATGGAAAAGTAATAGAAAACAATACACTGAGTATAACTTTATTTATTAAGGAGGGAAGAACTATCAAAACTATAATTTTGGTTGACCTGAAACTCCTTTCAAGGTTCATCACTTTTCCATGTTTCTTGGATTTTTTAAATGTTATTATTCATGTTATTATTATTATAGATTTAACAAACATTTTCATTAACATTCTTATTTGAAAATGGTTACATCACCTGTATCATCAATACCAACTATAACCACGTTTAATTTTATAACAGTTCCTATATATAGGGAATGTGATCACATTAAAAGTGGTTATAGTTGATTCCTGCTAGAAAGCAAGTTCAGCCTAAAAGCAGACTGACATATCCTCAAAGAACTCTGCACGAAACCTGAGTGTTTATTATGTGACCTTCAATAGACTACACTGTTGACATGAAAGTGCATCAGTGTACAATCGTACTACATTTAAACTTTGCATCTGTTAGTGAAATTTTAGAAATGAGCTTTTCCTTGATTAATCCCCTTTAAATGCCCAAAAAAGTATTCACCTACCCTGATGCAGCTGCATAGTTATACTTATATTCTGAGCTCTCTGTATTTCAGTACTGAGATGTTAGAAGGTACCAGACACAGGGTCAGAGGTTCAAGGTTTAATTTTGGTCAACATTCTCTTTTAAGAGTAGCAAGACTGAAGATTCCTAGACCTCTAATGTGAAGCTGTGGTGTGACACCTTTTACAGATTACACACGGTAAAAAGGTTGTGACTATTTTTTTCTAGTTAGAACAGATGCTAAACATTGCTGGACATGTCTGTTTACTGCACTCCTTCTTGCAAGAATCAAAAAAGCGCTGATTGAGTGCAAAAAAACAATCTCTGCTTGGTACAGTAACTAAGAGTGACAAGGGTTTCTTTTTTATTTTTCCTTCTTTTCCATTACCATTGCCAGAAAACTACACTGTAGTTTACAGGAAAGAATGTAAACAAAAATTGAGGTTCTTCTGACAGATTACCATATATTGTCATTATTTATCAGGCATAAACTAAATATACCTTCTCCATAAAGGAACCCTAATGTGGTTTGCTTTTACCTTTCTGCAACAGGACCTGGCCAGCTCACCACCATTGATCAATATTTTTAGGACCTATCAAAGGGGTGCTAGAAGGAAAATGTGACACCATCTGATGATAAATAAAAGCTGCGACAGAAATGGATGCTGTAACATGACAATACCCAAAGGATACAAATTCATTTTCACCCAGGGCCGGCTCAAAATAAAGAAATGTCCTTGGTCGATCAAAATCCCAAATCAAAATCTAAAACAATTAGGTTTCATTAAGTTTATTCATGTAGTGACAATTCACAACATATGTAATAAAGCAATTTACAAGAAAAGTCAACGATACATTAATTCCAATTGTTCCTAGTTATTAAGTAGTGTAAGTTCAGTTTTTTATAAATTTGTTTAAAAAGCTTTTTATCTAAGGAAACCCAGAAATCGAGTCATTGGCTTGCAGCATTCTTTTTCCTGTACCAGTCTGCAGTGACAGCAGATGATCACTTTGACTGTGTCGTTGACTTTACACCAATCCATCAAACTGAGCATGCATGTTGCGACAGTGAGAGGAAAAAATCCTTTTTAATAGGAAGTGTATGAGGGATGAGGAAGGTGGAGCCAAGAGGAACCTTAATGAAGATCATCTTATCAAGATCCCCAAAAACCTCACGGCTGAAATGAAGGATTGGGCAAATGTTCCTAACATTTCGTATAATGACTGGTAGATCAATAAAAGTATGATCCCTCTGATGTTATTAAAATTATATATATATAATAGCTACGTATTACCGATTGGGTGTACAAAATGAAAACCCATTAGATAATTAGTTAAACAATGGTAATTCAAGAACTTTAATTTATCCCAGAGATAAACAAAAAAGGGTTTGATAGGAATATGAGAAGATTTCCTTTATACACAAGCCAGAACAAAACTATAAACAGCCTTCTTAACACTCCATGTACAGCACACCTAAAACAAAACAGAATATCCTGGTTGCCCTTTTGACTCCTGTAATCTAAAAAACAAAGACACCACACAGTATATAGAGGCCAACCTTTACTCATCATTTAGGAGAAAACTGATTTAATCCAAAAAGACCTTGGTATGGCTTCAGTTACGATAATTCATCTGTTTTGTGTTAGGCATAATGAGTGCCATCATTTGGCCGTAAATCCGAGACACCTGCAGACCCTCCACTGGGGATTTTCCATGTTTGACTCGGTTACAATTACATATAAATCAAACCAGCGGGACCCAGATAAAACAAAGCCACTGTGAGATCTATACCTTTAAGAAAGTACAGGATTTTAAGATATAAAGTCATAGGCATCGATAACAACAGTTTTTTCAAGCAATCATTGAAACTTTTTTTAACCCCTTTTTAGCCTTTTCTTACTTTTTAAAGTACCTGCACAGATTTTTAGATTTTCTTCCAACGATCTGTCCTTTACTTTCACCCCCTGGGAGTTTCTGGCCTCTAAAAGCTGAATGGATCTTTATGATGCTTCAGCTGGCAGCATGAGGGTTTTCGTATAGTGCAGAGTCAAATTGGTTTGTCTTCTCCATTTGACAATCACTTAAAACTAATGCAGGAATAAGCTTTAATGTTATTGTAAGTAATGTTAGACATTTAATAGTAATGATACCCTGATATTAAATAGATTGGCATTTTACATTAGGTTAGTGTCAGTGTGGGCTAGAATTAACAGGTAATGATTGAAAAAAAATATTTAAGGATTATTCCATAATTATTTGGGGTTTTTCTTTGTCTAACCTGTATATTTAGATTTTTGACCTCATACTGTGTTTGGATGACTTAACCAGGCAAACTGGGTAAATTTCCATCACGCTACTTAAGCTTAGACCAATTATTCACATCCCAACTAAGTACAGAATAAGCTTATCTCCAACGTTATACACACAACCAGGAGTTTAAAAAACCTTGCTTGAACTCTGGAAGGTAAGAGAATTAGGCACTTACATCCCTTGCCACAAAGACAAAAATTGGTGGCTCAAAACCCAAAACAGGGAACATTTTGTTGAGTTCACAGTCTTTTAGGAAGTTGCACTATAGCAGATTTACCCAGCCGACATTAAACGTTGGTGCTCTGTTGGAACACCTAAGGCTGGCGAGAGATCTTGGGACAACAGGGGAAGTCTGAAGAATTAGGGCCAGACTGGAGTGTCAAGTGATTGAGGTTAAAAAGACAAAACGCTACCTGGCCTCCCACATTTAAATTAAGGACAATTACCAATGGATGTTCTCGGACACTAGGTGGATCCAATTAACTGCATAGTTCCTATGGACTTTTTTGCTAATAGATATTCCACCACATCCCATCACACATGGTGCATTTCCACTGACTCCCTTGTCTAGTTTTAGAATTGACTCAGGTCCCTTCAAACCCTGGTGCTTTAATTTTTGTTACCAGTTTTGGGAACCAAGTATGCATCGTCAACATAGGGTGTTACACAACACAATAGAAGAGCATAGAAAACGAATGCTGTGTTTGACATACATTAGAGCATGCAGTACACTGAAAAAAAACAGACGAAGGTGTAGTTGGCTTCAGAAGGCGGTGTCCAATTAGGGAAATCCTAAAAAGAATTTGTTTGAAGAATAATCTAGTCCATGTTTGAAGAGTATAAGTACTCTACTTTTAAAGCTGGAGCAAACAGAACCTAATTGCACTTTTTTAAAAGTTGTTTGTTAAATCTTCGCCTAATTTCACAATCCACAGAACTTTCAACTTATCCTCATTAACATTTACCATTACTGCACGTAATAGGGAGACTAGAATAAAATCAGATGCTGGTTTCCTTAACGGTCCACTGCACATTCTTTGATCCACGGGTGATGTCACGTTTCGCAAAGAAAAACCACATTTTCAGTGGTTCAACCACAGATCGCACTGGGGAACCTCCTTTTTCAAACATGTTCAGGAACTAAAACAGGCTTAAGACCACATTGGTGGAACCGAATGTAGTGCATATGAGGCAAAACTAATAAAATAATTATTTTCCCACTAATTGTTACCTTCAAGTAAGATCCTGCTGTGCTTTTTGGTTTTTAAATGACTCCACTGCATAATTTCTGCAGTGTTGGAAGTAGAGGCAACCACTGCTAGCAAAGCAGTCTCTTCAAAGCAAAGATCACTGAGATCCACAGGTTCCTCTGTGGGTTCAAAATTTATAGGGGTTAAAGAAAGTGTTTAATAAGCACTATCTTAACAACCATCACTTTAATTCTTACCCCTTCGATGTTGTTGGAGTATTATCACTACTACCTACCTACAGGCAAGACATTGGTGTTACAGCATTTCGTCACAACAGCAAATAATTAATGATTCCTTATCATAAACAGACCAGGGTTCTTTATAGGTCAAAAACACATCAGATCCAATAAACCAACAGAAAATCCGGTCCGACGTTGAACGCAGCACTTAGAACATGGTCAAGTCAATGGAAGCTAGCAGACTGCCACTAAACCCTGGGGTCTATTTTGGTCAGAAATATGCAGCAACTTGACAGGAATGAGTTATGAAGAGAGACAGGGTGACTAAGTAAAGCACAACTGTTTGATTAAACACTACTATCGTGCAAATGTTCATCACATAGGCTCGCAGATAGTGAGAATGTCAACTAGAAAGAGTATAATGCAGGTTAGCAATAATCTTTTAGGTTAACAGGAACTCAGAAGTATTGACTACAAACAAATATTATAACGAAATTGGAATCTTGTTTCAGTTTTTTCAGAGGCAGATTTGTTTACTAGCAGAGCAGCATACTCTGACAAGACTGTTTTATTACATAAATTGAAAAATAAATTCATGGGCCCTCTACTTGGCAAAAGGCAAGAAATCATATTTGAGCATCAGAAGTTGGATAGAAGCTGCGTGTCCC
Source organism: Orestias chungarensis (assembly GCA_032876305.1). Taxonomy (NCBI): domain Eukaryota; kingdom Metazoa; phylum Chordata; class Actinopteri; order Cyprinodontiformes; family Cyprinodontidae; genus Orestias; species Orestias chungarensis. The sequence goes on along the minus strand of JAVLVB010000902.1, from coordinate 2,217,840 downwards.
CAGCTTAATGCTGTTTAAAACACGTCATTTGTTGGAAAGAGGGTTTATTTTATTAAAAAAATTAAAAAAATTCTAAATAAGTGCATTACATTTTAAAGGGACAATAATAAAATCATTGTTTCATTAAAAGAGAGGTTTTAGTTAATGTTAGGATGCACACTGGGATTTTGTTTTCAGATCAGAAACCCATACCAGTTTATAACTGTTTTAGAAGCGATTAAGAACCAGCTGTAGCATTTCTCCTGCTCTACAGTACTGGAGCTGCAGTGGTGTCAAAACCTTGCGAGGATACTGTGGTTGAGTGTGTTAAATATTTTACAAAGGTGCCGCAGTACCAGAGACTTATTTGACCTACGAAGAATCCCTGAACACAGTGTTTTATTCATTCATTGACCTTTTTGCAATTGAAACAGCCCGGAGCGGTGTCTCAGTTAGTGGATGTTAAGCTCTGTTTAGTGTGGAAAAAATTTGATTCTCTTTGCTTTTTCTCTGAGCCTCAGGTCCAGCCCACATATGTTTCAGCTAATGCAGATCCAGCGCCGCGGGGTATCGATGACAAGAGTTAATGAAAAAAAATAAAACGGCAAAGAAGCGCGGCGTACAAAAAAATAATAAAAAGAAGCAACCAGTCTGTGAGCTGGTAAGTGTTTGAAATTCAGGCTTGTGAAAGTGTTACAGGACGTGAACCACAGCCTGCGGCTCCCTGGTACTTCACACACCACCCATTTAATGGTACATATTTTTCCAGGAAATTCAGCATTCTGATCACTGCAGAGAAGCTTATTCAGTTTTTCTCGCCTCATAAAAACGCTTTAAATATCCCTTTAGTGTCGTCCACTGTCAGAACATTTTGAAGTGACTTCTTAAGGTTTACTGAATTGCGCCTTCCCGTGACCATCAATGATCCATTGCCTAATCTTGTCATATTCTTTTGACTACGGCGATGTTTTTCTTTTTATCTAGGCACATCATAGCCTGCACTGTCGGATACAACTGCGAGCTCGATACTCGCAGTGAATTTCAAGCATGAATGAATGGTCGGTCTTGGTATTTGGAAACAGTGATTGTAAGAAGCTGAGATATCAACTTAATAGCTTTTCAACTCTTACATTTCACAGTTCTCTTCACTGAATCATGTTGCTGGGAGCCCCACAGGAAAGCCACTTAGTGGATATGTGAGCTTTCGTTCGACTTCTTTCCTGACTGTTCTCCATTTGACTTAATGTAGCATTTTCTCTCATCGCCTGTCAAAATAATAGATTTATTTATTCTTTGTTAAAGGAGGCTGTTCAGAGATAGACTGGTATTATCAGTTTGTTTGCATCCTTAGAAGGCTGGACTGTTGCTCCAAGACTGTTAGCTGATTATTACGCTTTCACACGTTAACAGGCATGCTAGTACAATATTTCGTGGTTGAAAGTTGCGATCTATGAAGATGCTGGCCTGTTTTACGGATCGTTGTTTCTCCGTAAACTTTGCATTTGCTTAAAATGAGAGCATCTTTCCATCAGATAAGTGAAGGTTAGCAGTGTTGTCACAGCCTTTCTAACTAACAAGATCTATATACACACAGTGTTTGTGAAGTCTGTACATGCACATATTCCATTCCTATCAACCATGACAATTTAATAACAAAAGTATATATAAAAGTATCAATGATATTTTATTTAACATTGATTTCACACACAAAAAAGGAAAACTGTTAAACATTTCATATTGAATCTCAATTGCATTTTGAATGTTTTATCTTTTGGTTCTTTATCTTTTTTTGTTATTCTGAGCCATTTTGTCTCCAGAACTGTAGGTTGCAGACTCCTGCCCTTCCCAGATGGATATTAGGGATGTTTCGAATAACCAAAGCCTTAATTAGGTTGCCTTAGCCCTAGAATGTTGAGAACTAGATGCAATAAATACCTTTTTTCTCTCATATTCCTCTTTATTTGTATATCCTGCTTATCCTCTGTTTGTGTTGGACGTAAAGATCTGATGCAGCAGCAGGAAACTGTGCAATATATTCGTCCATCCATCGTCTATTTCCCCTCTTCCTTGCAAAATCGCTGTGGGGGTGAATGTGTCCGGCGATCCTTGGATGAAGACAAAGAATCAAGCACACACTTCTCTGGGGGGAAACTGGAGTACCCTAAGAGAACCTACATATTCCTAGTGAAAACTTTCCAACATGCAAACTCATTCTGTGTGGGATTTTAAACCGAAGACCCTGAAAGGTTTCATCTACAACCTCCTTTACGACCTGGACATCTATTGCCCCTCCTTGGTTCTAACTCCAGAAATGTGTCCAGATGTGCCTTTTATTTGCATTACTATTCATAGGCAAATAAGATGTCTATCCAATGCTATAACAATTAAGAGCAAGAATAGATGCAGCAAAGAAACATTTCCATAAACCCAAATCTCTCTTTTTACTTGCAATTGATTCAATCTAAATGCATTAAACGGATTAGCATTAAATAAAAGAGCCGACGGCATTTTTTTAAGAGAAAGCATCACTAAGTAAATCGATTTGTGTGATTTCTGGGATTAATTCACGGGGTCTTGAAATCAGCACGCGCGCGAACCGGTTTATCTTCGCGAGCCACGTGCGCGCGCGCGCACATCGGGAGCGCGCCCGGAGGAGGAACGGCTCTGCCTCTCTCTCGGCTCGGTTCGCCTCTCCGCCGCGGTTTACCTCCAGTTAAACGCCAAGGACACGGGAACGAGCAGACTGCCGTGCGTGGATATACTTTTCTCTGGCACCTTGGGGGATTACGACGCCGAATTGCAGCATCGACGGCCAGCCGGCGAGGTAAGCTCGATGAAACGGCGTTTTTGTTTTTGTGGGCAGGATTAGTGCGAGGGTGAGAAGTGGGAGGAAAAACCTCCCGTGGAGGAAAAAAGTGTCGTTTTCCAGTGAAGAAGAAGAGGGAGGGAGGGAGGGAGAGAGAGAGAGAGAGGGGACGGGGAAGGTGGTGGGAGAGTCTCCCTTTGTGCCGATCCAGGGTCACCCCTCCTGAACGCACGGCGGGGTTTCTCCTACGACCGTCCTCCCGCAGCCAGTCTGACAGCAACGCCTACTTCTCTGCGTCTTATTTTCAGTTAGTTACCAAACAAAGCAGGCCTGCTCATCTTCTCTGGTCGCTGGCTCAGCCCGCGGCGGTAACCCTACCTTTATCGCCCCCGCCCGCCGCTGCCGGCCTCGCATCGCTAGCTAGCTCGGAGTAACGCTGCACGGCCGCGGAGGGTCCGCTCGGCTGCGGTCCACCGGTCGACCCCCTCGTTGTTTGGGTGTTTCATCCCCACAAACGCTGCGATGGTGGAGTTAGCGTCCAATTAAAGGGACATTTCGCTTCTTCTAGGGAATCTGGACCTTTGTTTTTCTGCTCTGATTTAATGAATCACTAAATTATAGAGATTTTTTTTTGGGTCAGGGATTCATAAACGTCTCAGCTCTGAAAATCACAACAATTAACACAAATGATGTGTTTAAGAGATTAATTAATTTGAATGTTAGAGTTCTACATTTAAATGTGTATAACCCCCTCCTAGGTTACCCACAAAATGTCTATTCTACAGCTTATTTTTGTAAAATGAACAAGTTTGTGATTATGAACTCAGTTATTCTACAAACCCTTTTAGTACTTTTTCAATTAAATGCCTTATGAAAACATAAGTACTAAGGTTATTCAGTTTTTGCTGCAAATCACATTTATTTCTAATAACAAATCCTTTATTTCTACAAGACAATCTATTGAGACCCATGTTCTCATTTACAAGAAGTTTGTTTGCTGTGACTAAAGCAGGGGGCGTTAAAGCCATTTTAGATTTTCTTTGCAAATTGCAGCATTTAAACTTAACAAAACTTATTCACATATTATTTAAAATCAATTTAATGATTCGTTAAACAATTATCCAGTTTGTTAAAAGCTATAATTGACTTTTTTTGCTTATATTTTTGCCTTTAGGTCTTTAATTTGACCTGGATTATTATGGCCGCTCAATCCTGGGCTGGATGTCATTCTACATCGAAGTTTACATTTTTATTTTAATGTAGGATTTAGACCACCATGTGTACGATGCTGCTTTAAAACCATTATTCCAACGGTGTTAAAAACTTCTAATGAATTGTTTGGAAAACGCAAAACCATGATGTCTATTCTCTTTATTTTCATCATTTCCAGATCACTATATAAACCCTCTTATAGTGTGAAATGTGTTAAACCTGTTTTTAATCTTCCATGTATTTTAATGTACAATATGTTAATAAAGGACTGGATTTGGGGTAGTCCAGATTCCTTAAAAGCCGTGAAATATTTCTTTGCTGGATTCTAACTTTTTTGTTGTCAAACGTTGATCTGCTCAGTTTGATAAAAAGGTTTTAGCTGATGTCTAATGGCACAGATCTATGTCGAACCTCTTCACTATCCTTGTTTTGACCCTTACATCTGAAACGGTTCTCAATACTTTTCCACGAAATTCACTTCAGGTGAACGAACAGCCACCCGAAACCTCACCGTGACAGAGAAGTACTCGCTTATCAGATATATAGTAGATGTCTCATCTTTTATTACACTGCAGGCACAACATATTTATGTTAATGTTTCTTTTTTTTGCTAAAGCGCTTGGAAAAATGAGTAAGTATAAAACAAATTAAGTCTTGCTGTAGTCCTCAAGTATAGATAAGATGTTTATATGAATGATCTGAAGTGAGGCTCCAGTGACCCGGGGTGGACCCTACAGGCTCACGGCAGATGTCGGTCGGTTTCAAGGTTTTACGGCTAGTTTAGAGGCGAGGCTGAGATGTTTTGGACGGGATGTTGACTAGGGGAGCTGTCGTCTATATTGGATGTTTGCAGTACCTGAATAAGGCATTATATTAGTGTATTCAGAGGTGAAATTGATCTAAAGTGTTTTAATATCCACTTTGTGTTTAAAGAAAACAAATTACAGCGGCGCAGTATTCGCCTTAGATGTAGGTCGGTAAAGCCATCCAATTACAGTCATATTAAGACTGCTCTTCAGTATGGCTCATATTTACTTTTAATCCCCTGTTTGCGTCTGAAAGATGTTCCCAGTAAATGGCGTTTATCTTTGTAGTTCCTGCAGATCTGTAACCCAGATTAAGGTCAGGTCGGCGTATGCTTCAGTCGCTCGATCGGAAACGTTTGCTTTCACATCGGCAGTTTGTAACTTCAGTCTGTGTGCGCGCTTTGTTTTCGTTAGGGCCCACGATGTCCAGCGAAGTGCAGAGACCGGACGACAGCCCCAGCACGAGCGGGGGCAGCTCAGATATCGAACAAAGGGAAACGGTGCCGCCTGAGCAGGAGCGAGAGCAGGCGCAGCCAAAGAAGAAGGAGACCAAGATCTCCAGTAAAACCGCAGCTAAGCTTTCGACGAGTGCCAAGAGGTAAGCCGAGGAGACAGGGGAAAAAAACCTAATCATTTACACAGGAGCTGTTTTGTTACACCAAAGCCTCTGCCTCCTTGCGCCTCGGGGGTGTGAAGTTGCATCAAAAGACTCGGGTCCCATCGGCGTTGTTGTTTCAGACATCCAGTCTGACACGGCACCTCTGAAGTGTCACCGCTGTCTTCCGAAAGCGATGTTCCCCATTCCCGCCTGTTTGTTTTAATGGATACACTTCACGCTCCGCAATACTTGACTCCTAACTCCGCCAGTCTCACCTCTCCCCCGCCAGAAAAATTAAAAAAGACAGATGACAGTTATGCAACCATCTGAGCGCGGAGTCTGCTGAGGACATGCAGTCTTTTCTTATAAAAGTGACTGATGCTGGGAGCATTTCCCGTGCTTCTCTTGAAAGCTACGAGAAGCTTCCAGCACGAGAACCACAAAGGTGTTAATGATATTAATGGATAAAAATAAAAAGCAGCTTTTGATCTCTAGTGCTCTTTTCTTTTTTGCTCTTGTCAGATTGTGTTAACAGCACTCCTTTCACCCTTTTTGCTGTCTGTAATCAGACAACGCTGAGATCATTGATGTATAATTCATCTGGAATCATGAATAAATATTATTCGGGACACGTACTGTAGTTCTATCTATTCTGAGCTGTACGTTCAAACCAGGATGTTATGCACATAAAAGGTGCCCTCAGTGTGTGTTAAACACAAAACTAAAGGGAAACTCGTTGTTTTGCAGGATCCAGAAAGAGCTGGCGGAAATCACGCTAGACCCTCCTCCGAACTGCAGGTAAGGAGTTCCTGCGTTTATTCGTCTTAAACCAAAGCGGATTCATCGAGCAGAAACAGGCTCTCCTCCTGGCTACGCTGCAGAGCTCTACTCTTTTGTGTTTTCTGCTCTGTTGATGTCTGTGCGCACCTTTCAGAGGACAATCTCAGGCGAAAAAGAGAGCGACCGCGACGCGTTCTCGCTTTGTTGTTGCCGCACAAGCGAACGCAGATAAAGACGGGGGGTTCCTATGCATCCCGGAAAAAATCTGAACGCGTTTTCGAGGGCTAGATATGTACAGTTTTATTTGTTCTAGGTTAGATTTATCCTGTTACTGTCAAGAGCTGTTGTTTCCAGACAGGCTTGAGCGCTTTTTTAGAAATATCTGCTGCAAACTTTACAAATGACACAAAGGACTAAGAAGTGGAAATTTCTATGCTGGAAAAAGCTGCAGCTCTGGTGAAGAGAGAGAGCATTTTGGATGAGCTGGTGGAAAACAAGCAGCAGTAATGACTTTAAACACCTGTTTGGACCACCACCACCACATCGACATGTCTTACTGCAGACAATGGTTATTGTGTGCGAGCAACGCGGCGATGAGCCCTTTGAGTTAGAGAGATGTGGCAGACGGCGTGTGCGTCCTTGTAAAGGAACACCTCCGAGCCGGCCTTTATTAACCTAAATAACACAGAGAGACGGCGCCGCTGATAGTACAATTACTCTCTGCTTCAAATTAAGACGGAAATGGAAGCCGGTCTTTGTCGAGGACACATGTGGGAGACGGAGATCATTTTTAAAAATTTATATCTCGATTCTGTCTTCCAATCCGGGGCACCTGCTTAAAATTATTAAGGAAAACGGCTTTATGTGACTCATCAGGCGGTTTTAAAATGACTACACCCTAGACGGCCTTGTGTATTGCCTGAATTAATCACCCCTGCTGGCTCTGGTCGGAACCCCCGCAATAATTAACCATAAACATTGAGCTAACCTTTTCATTTGAGCTCGCGACCCAGTTTTGTTTTCATTTTCTCTTTGTTTTTTTTTCTCTGCTGAAGGCTGGAAGAGATGTTGGTTTCTTCGAGGACGCTGTAATCTTTATCAGCGCCTGTTTTCCACCCGTATAACAAGGAAAAGCTAGGTAGGCTCACATAAAGGGTTTAGCTGGAGGACGTTAAGTAATTTGAAAGTAAAATAATCGCCGCTGGATGTTTCACAGTCGTCATCTCGGTGGGGGAGCCAGTTGCCTGGGAAACAATTAAGCTACTTGGAGGGGGGATTATCCTTTTTATTCCTGCGTGTGTTCCCTTTTCTGTACTCTCAATAGGATTCCTGGATGCGATGATGCCGATTGCTGGATGTAATGAAGTGTCTACTGTGATGCTTCCCTAAATAAATCAATGACTACAGGAGTTAGACATGAGGAAAACTAATGTATAACGCGGCACAATTTAACACATTAGCATAAACGAGCGCGGACTGCAAAGGTTAGCAAGCAACATATTCGCGGTCAGGTTAGCCTGAAGGGTTATTCGTTTCATGTACCGTGACAAATGGAGATGCAATCTTCTGCCCCCCTTGCCTCCCAAAGGAGTAGCCCATCTCGTTCTTCTCAGGAAATTCATGCATTCTCCTGCTGCTGTTTAAACTGTCGGCGGCATTGTACATATCTTCTAGGTTTTGCCAACACAAATGATTCCAGATCGTTGGGACAACAGACAACAGGGTAAATAGAAAAGGCTGCTTAACTACAGTTAAAGCTAACTAATTGTAGCACCTTTAAGAGTTACCATCAAACATTTACAGTAATGCGTTTTGGATCTTTTTAGACATTGTGGTCTTGGTTTAAATCAGCCTAATATGAGCCTAAAATATGAAACTTTGGGCAACTTGAACTGAACTTTAGCTTTTATTCATTTTTATCTTTTTTGTTTGTTTTTTTCTGACATGGTTGATTTGATTTACATCTCTATTTCATTCTTTGGAAAAAAAACTAAATACATGGCACAATATGGAAAAAAACCATGAAAGAAGCACCTGAATGAAAGGGAGCAACCGGAAGAAAATGTTATATCTAATCGGCCCCTGAAAACGTGATACCAATCATAATTTTTAGAAAAAATAAAAACAAGAATGATACAGAAAACTAAAAACAGCTGATTGGCAACCAGAACATCCCAACATTAGTCAAAAAATAACAATTTAATCAAAAACCTTTAACACAATCTTTATATTTTGTTAACATCATATCTTTAACCTTTTTTTTAACCACAAAAAATGTTTGTAAACAGAGACACGTCTTTCCAACGTTTTAGGTTCTGCACTTTGAGACATTTTACCCCTCTCAAAAAGTAGCTTTCACATTTTACAGGGTTTTCCTCCTTTTTAAATCGTGTCCCTCATCTGAGACGAGTGACATGCGGTGCTTTAGATGCCGTGCTGAGTTCCTCCTAGATGACTCATTGAAATGCTCCAGGCGTAAATAATCTGAGAAACCTACACGGCTTGCTCCATGTGGGGGGGATATCGGTTGTCGCTGTGGTCGTATTATGGGGTGTCAAAGGTAAACATATTCTAATAGATGGAGATCACTGGATTTTATCAGTTTGGAACATGACGTGTTTTTTTTTAATAGCCTTGTTTATATTGTTGGTTATTTCTTTGGTGATATGAAGGGTGGTAATACTTTTTCATACAAAACCTGGGCAGTTTGGATAAATAAAAAAATTTAAAAATTTTATTCAAAACGATGCTATGCTAACTAAAGCGCTGTGCCACATCTGGTTTGAGCTGCTTGAAATCGAACTTCCTCGTACTGTTGAGTCTTGTTGAGGAGAAACATCCCAGACAGGAGCTGCCAGCTTGACGAGGGTAATAAAACACTTGAGCCTTTTTTTTTAACCAAGTCTCTATTTTTAAAGCCACTGTGATAACATTTATCAGCACTTAATTCCATTATTTCCTCGTTTTCATATGCCGGCTGGTTGGATTAATATAGCGCGATGATACGTTGCGCAATATTTTCATGCATCACATCTGCGTAACAAAGTGTGGTGTCACTTACTTTAAAATCACAAGAGCTCGTTCACGCTTGACACCAGGTTTTTTTCTTCTTATCTCACTCTCCTGGCTTTGTGACAGCTTTTGCTCGTCACCTTGGCAGTCGTCGCGCATCAGAATAGCAGGAACAGGCCGAAGCCCAGGAGGATTTGACACAGCAATTATTCTCGCTGTCATACACTTTCAAGTGAATTCCACCATCAGCTCGTGCTCGCACGTCTGCCGAAGCGTACGGAGGCTGCTCTGTAATGTTTTTTTTGTTTGTTTGTTTCTGCCAGATTCCCAAATATTGGTGGGATATTGCTGGGAAGAAAACCTTTATTTGGTGCAACGGCAGATAAAACCTTACAGGCTTGTCTGTATCAGAGCCTGAAGTTTTTAAACTTCATGCAAAGTTTTCATTAGGGTTTATTTATCGAAACACAAAAGACACAAATGTTTCATATTTCATTTATCTGGTTGTAATATAATTTAACATTTAAAATAATTAACGTCCACACCACATTTTAATCGTATCACTTAAAAAAAAACAGCAGCCAGGTTTAGCCTGGTTGTTTATGGTACTAATCGAGTAGAACCCTAATCAGACTTGCGTGTGAATCGTGCGCAGAGGAAGAACGTAGACGTTAGCCAGTGGTGCAGTTTCTGCGGAAGTAACAAAGGCCGCTGCTATGATTCGATTTCAAAGAGCAATGGTAACCGACCGTATCGTCACAAGATCATCAGCCATTGTTAACGTCCAGATTGACCAGGTCTCGCTTCCTCTGGTGCGTAATTATGAAGCATTTTTCACATCGCTGACCAAAAAAGTCAGATGAAAGGCGACATGAGCCCACTGATGTTCAATATGTTTCCAAAATTAGTACCACATGACACAATTCAAAGGTTTTTATGGTGCCAATAGCCATTCGCAACTCTGTATTCATATGTTGTCCAGCGTATCTGTTCTCTTGCTCACGTCCAAACAAATCCCGTCAGAAACCAGCCTCTATTAGCATCCACTCCATCTCGCCCACCACCTCTTCTTCACCCCCTCTTGTGCGTCGCCCATTGATCTGGATGATTGACCCCGGGTAATTTAACACATCACCTTTCAGTGATACACCTGAAAGTGGATGGGGATCTCAACTATACTGAGCAACCAACATCCACACTGTGAACAATCTTTCATAAGTTCTTTTGTTCGTGTCCCTCAACCTAATATTAAAGCAACACTAAGTAACTTTTCAGCCTTCATAAAATATTTTGTTAATTTTTGTGATTATGCTTCGACCTACAGCTGGTTGAATGACACCTACATCATGGCCAGATGGGAATGCGTATCAATTTAACCGGCACAAAGAAACTTTAAGGAGGGTGGCAGGAACCCTGCCACACAAAACAACTACAAATATGCTGACTGCTTTACGGCATACGTCACTTAGCCAGCTTCTTATTTTCTACGTCATCATATGACATTGTTTCGCCACAATTGGATTCATTACCTCATAGCTATTCATTCTTCGCCTAGCCACTGGAAATAAAAATCAATTGAACTGCAGGCGACCAGGAGATCAGGATTTTACGATGCTATGAGCTGGTCCTCATGGGAAATGCAGTCTTCCTTCAGGCAAATCAGTACCGCTTTTATCCACACTGGCTTATTGTTGCTTTAAAACAGAGAGCGTTAGCTTATGTTGTCTAGGAGATTTACTCCTTTGCTGATGCAGCCAGGAGCTTTACTGATACATATATTTGCTCTCAGCTGTTAGTGTTGTACTGTTATTTCTGTATAGTGTTAGCAGACATGGCATGTGGCATTCTCCCATCATTCCTATTCCTCCCGTTCATCTGCGTAATGTTTGCACCCAACGGTCTTGACGTTTGAGTGAACTTTAAAAATGCTGCAAAAATAAAGATGAACATGCAAAATAGGTGTGTTTTGCATCTTCTTGGTTTGCTGTTTCCATCACCTTTTCATATGCAAAACATCCAAATGTGCATAAAACATTGATGGATACACAGCTATACAGAATATACTCAAGAAGAAAGGCTGTTCTGTTTGCCTTTCTGCCTAAAGCGGGTTGCATGTGTTATTATGTTATTTTTGAGGATGCAGAATATAAAAAAATGCTAATCTGAGAAGCTGCAGGCTTTGAACTTGTTGCCTGGAACTTCACCCAGAATACACATTTCAATAAACCTGAAATTTTTTTGGTTTCTTTTTTTCTTCTTTTTATCTCTTAAGCTATCTCTCCAAGGATCCTCCTCTTCTACTCGATTTAAAAGCCATCTGTGATTTAAAATACACCTTACCGCTTCTCAGTTTACCTTTTTGCTGCCCTGTTATCTGTGGTTGTGTGTCATTTGCATGTAGTTTCGCAGGGCTGTGGGTTCTGTAAGAGCTCCGCATTCATCACACGTGCAGCTGATTTGCAGACGCTGACATTTTCAGGCTACGTTCCAAGCAGACACTTTGTTAGGAATAATAGTTAATGGCGATGCCCCATTTAGGTTGAGCTCCGCTGTTTCATTTCCTTCCTCGGATGGTCAAACGTTCACCCATTATATCTGCAGGGAGAGGAAGAAGCGGAGTAATGTTCAACCGCGGAGACGTGATCGTAAATGGTTTTCAGCTTAGATGCATTTCTTAGGGCTGGTATTGTTTGATGATATTCAACAGTGACCGTGGTTTTAATCTATTTCTTCGCAGACACAGAGGAAATGTTTTCCTCCTACAGCAAGAAAAAATCTATGTAATTTTGGGGCTTCTTTCATTACAAGTGCACAGCTGCTTGTTTTTGACAGCTACGGTCGAGGGAAATAGCGGAAACCACAAACGAAAGTTAAAGTTGAGGTTTTTTTTGCTCAAGTAAATAATTTTTTCACTGATGTAGGATCAGAATTAGTATTTTCTTAAAAAATAACATCTTAAGTGTTTTTGGTCAATATCTTTTGTAATAACCATTGGGAATAAATGGATTCTCGATTGAGTCTCCTTTAGCTTTAGTTTTAATGGGTTAGGAAAGTTATAAACTACTTATGAAGCTCAAATCCATTTAAACTCAAACAGTAAAAACATAAAAGGGCTGTAAATGGCTCAACATGCGCACAAACATCCCCTTTAAAAATGCATAAAACTCTTTATTTAATAGTTCAAACATCAAACCTGTCTTAATATTGATGTCATTATATAAGATCTTGCTTTTTGAGCTGGTATCTTGTTAGCTGGAGCCACTTCTGCATCACTCTGTCCGATGAATTTGCGATAGAAGATGCGCAAACGTTTTGTTTGGGAGCATTTCTGGTTTCCAGTAGAGCTTATGGACGAATCGCAAACGATATGTGAGCGCTGAATGTTCATTGGTGGCTGATGGAGGCAGAAACCTAGCTGCAACAACCAGTGGTCGGATATCTAGGGTACGTTGAGCTAAATCATAATCGCAGGTCAGATTGCCAAATTAGCGGCTGGTAAACGGTAAATGTTATACTGGCAGGCCAGGCATGATGAAGCACTGACTTATTATATGAAATAGAGAGATTATTTTGTTGAGTTTCTGGTAAAATCATAAAACAATGCTAAATTAAAGCCCCTTTTTGCAGCATTATCTTTTATGAAACTAATATTAAAATATCATCCCATTTATGTACTTTTGTATAACTACTTTATCTGAATCGATACATTTGAGAACGCCCCCTGCGCCGCATTGCCGCAGAAACGAGCATCCACGGTCCTCCGTATCTCTGCAGTTGGGGATGCAGCCAATCGACGACGAGGGAAATACATCGTGATCCTGGATTGGCTGGTTTGAGAAAACACCAGCCAATAGGGTGTCAGGCAGCATTGTGGCTACGTTCTTTCAGATACCTGAGATAAATTAGCGAAAAAATGGACAGAAATGATGGGATGCCTCCACATGGAGAAGAAAATAGAAGGTCGGCGGTTCTCCTGGTAGAGTTCAAATCTCAGCATTGATGAGATGTCCAGGCTCTAATCCAGTTTCATCTCTAAAAAAGTGTCTGATTCTATGTTTTTGTAGGAGTTTTTTTATTTTGCAGGTCCTGGTGAGTCACATTTCTGTAGCAGCGTGACTAATTTCATTAAGTCACTCTTGTATAATATGGAAAACAAAAGATTTGGGTTTAGTTTTGTATTTTATTTTGCTTCTCACGAGTTGGCATGTACGATTAGTATCTCTTTTTCCATTTTAAATGCATTTGGATTAGGAGGGAATTGTCATTTTCAAAGCTGTTTACATTCAATCCCATGAAGCCTCCTTAATATGAGGATTTGCCTCCTGACAGCAAACTAAAGAGTCCCTGAGCCTCTTCACTTTTGTCTGACATTTTATAGATTACAAGATTAACCAGAAAAAGAGAAAAGGAAATACTCTGAGATCAGCTCCACTTGGTGAAAAGTTTGCGCTATGATTGAAGCTTCAGAAGACTTCTTAGTTTGTGGTTCTTCCTTTTTATGTTGACTGCCAGGATAACACAAGTTGATTATTTTTTTTTTGAGATCTTGTTAAATGTGGATCCACTGATTCTATCCATATTTTCCTCCGGCTATTAACTCATTACTTAGTTTCCTTTCATCCATGCATTCATTTATCCATTTTTTGGCTACTGATGTGTATTTAAAGAATATGAACTAAATATGAATTCAATTATGACTTAAAATGTGAAGGACCCATTTGTTATGAACACTCTTGAAATGCTCCTGCATCTCTCCAGTTGTGACGCCACCTCCATGCCTGCCGACTTTCAGCCGGGATGTGAATACGCATCTCTCTGATCTCCGTCGTCGTAATCACGGGGGGACGGCACAGAGAAACGAGCCTCTCCTTTTGTTCGTAGGTTTTTCTGACCTTCAGCTCCGATGGGATCATCTTTGTATCTGTCATGGCTGCTTATTAGTTTTGTGCGCTGCCCTGAGGGATTAAGCGTGAGTGACACAGCCGTCGTCATTTTTCACCGCGTTACCATTAAGCACCGCAGGGGGGGACTGGGCTGTCAATATTCATGAAAGGGGGCAGCAGGGGTGAGGACGGGAAGGAGCGAGTGAAAAATACCTCCTGGTCGTTGAAGTTCATCGCTGTATTGTGAGTGGCAAACGTGGTGCAACTTAATGGGTAAACATTTGCAGCTGTGATGTAGCTTTTAATGCGAAGAAGACATTTACCCGGGAACATTTCGCATGCAGAGATGTAAAACAGTCAGTAATTACATCTGATTGAGGCAAACTCCTCGTCTGTCAATGATCATTCACAAACGATAAAAATCCTAATCCACTTGAGATGTTTTATTCTGTGTTTTTTTTTCTCGTGTGTGTAAATGAAAAGTGGGTGAATTGAGTTTAAAGACCAGAAGTTGTTTCCAGCCAGAACATTAGAGATGCATATTTTGAACACATTTTAGGGTTCACATGCAAACATTATTGATAATTCGATTGTTTATTGAGGCTGTATTGTCAGCATGGGAATTTTTGCTAACAATTTTATATATGTTTATATATCTATTTTTAATATATTTTAGGGTTTACCTGCAGGTTACCCCGTGATGATTCGATTGCTTTGTTTTCGGTAAGCCACAATGAGTCTGTTTCACTTTGCAGGTCTCGACAGCATGGGAGCGTTTTCATACATGTTTGTTATGGTAGTGTTTTGCATGAAGGAAGAATGCATTTCCCATGAGCACCAGTGCATAGTGTCATAAAATCTTGATCTCCTGGTTGCCTGCAGTTGGATTTAAGTAAAGTTGTTTCCAGTGGCTGTATGAAGGATGTATAGAGAAGAGGTAATGGATCTAATTGTGGTGAAAAAATGTAGTATGATGATGTACAAGATAAGAAACGGGGGGAAGTGACAAATGTCATAAAGCAGTCAACATATTTGTAGCTGTTTTGTTTGTCAGGGTGCCTGCCACCCTCCTCAAAGTTGCTTAGTGCCAGTTAAAACGTCACGGGCCCCCATCAGGCTATGACAGAGGTGTCTTTCAACGAGCTGTAAGTCGATGTATAATCACAAAAGTTATGAAAATATTTTATGAAGCTTGAAAAAATACTTAGTGTCGCTGTAAATTGGTTCAGGGTTGAAAAACATAATTCTCGCATGTTCATGTTGACCGAGAAAACATGTCTTTGGTGAAACAACGCTGGTGAATTTGCCAAATGCGTAACCAGAACAACAACTCTAAACTTGTGCTCCCATGTTGTTGTTTTTTCTTTTAAGGTGATATTGAAAAGAACCTTGAGCTTCGCTTCACTCCCGCCTTGTTGTCCGGCATTTTTGTTTACCAGATGTATTTACCTCTAACCACATGTAGAGGCTTTACCTCCCATACCCCATGTTTAGCTCCACTTAAAGTGAGTGAGTGAAAAGATTTCTAGTAATGGCTCTGAGTCTTTTATCTTCCTGATTTGTTTTCTAAGCTTATTTTACAACTTCCCGTTTACAACAGGCGTACGTTAAGGCAACATTTGACAAAACGACAATTTCCACAGCCTGGTTGAATTGCTCTTAACCAGAAGATAAAAACATGGCTCATGACATTTTTCATTTTTATTTATCTCCAACAGTTTTAATCACAGTTAATCACAGATGGCTTTATTTCTAATTAAACTGAGGTACATTTCTCTCCATTCTTTGAGTGCTTTTAAGACGAAATGATCCAATTTTGGCCGCAGTTTGTGTTCCCTTACGACAAACTAATTCCTTCTCCAGTAAACCAGATCGTTTTTTTTGTGTTTTTTTTCCCTCCTGAATGTGGAAAAAATAAACGCAGGCAGTGTTTCAGAACGAAGACAGCGCCCGCCGTCCCTCAGACATGAACCTGCGTTTGATTGATTAGCAGTGATTTCCGTCGTGGCACTCGTGATTCATGCGCGTCGTCCAGTCATCTCGTTCTAGTTCGCGAGGTTGTTTTCTGGCAAACATTTGTCGGCGGTGTTTATTGATGGGTTCGTGTGGAAGGCTGTTTACGGCGTCGCTTTTGGGTCTGAAAGAAAACCCGAGGTAGACATGAGAGCAAATAGACAAGCAAAAAATTTGGAAACTCCTGAGTAAACAGTCTTAATCGATTTGCCTTTAAAGTCACAAATCAAGCTTCTCGCTAAAGAGGTCTAAAATATCTTAATTACCCATTTGCCATGTGGGAATTGAAACATTTTCGGTATACGGCAGCTTAAAAACCTGCAACCCTTCAGGCTAATGCAGCGACGGGGGAAAACATGCAGCGCTCTGCAGCAGATCTGGCAGCTCAGCTCGTTCTGATCACTGACCTTTCCGTTAATAAGTCCATTCCTTCGGTCACAACACCAAACGGCTGCACAGATTGCTTTTGCACTTGATTTTGGTGGAAGCCTGTAAAATAAAATAAAACAAATATGTATATATTAACATCCTGCTTGTGGTTAATTTCCCTCATGAATTGCGAGACGCTCCTGTTTTGTTCCAAAGGTATTCTGTTTAGTTTTTTTTATTTTAGTCTGGTCTGTAAACCATTAAGCTTGTCTGCACAAATAGTAGCTTGTTTTACTAAGAAAGAAAAAATGTGTGTAATTACTCTCTGACAAAAGCAGGTTGTTGCTGCTTTCATCTTTCTGCGGGAATAAGACTTAATCTACTCTGTGCATTAATCATGATTTAGAGCTACAGCAATGTGAAAATCCTCTGCCTCCTCACATATTTCTGCTAGTTTTGCGCTTTAGTCACGCCCACGACGTTCAGATCAACAAACATTACTGTCAGGCAACAACAACAACCCCAGTTGTCAAATGATGGCCTAAAACTTATCTAAATCAACCTGGCCTAGCATGTTAAATCATGAACTGACTGATTAACCCCATTATTTGGTCCCATTTCTTGCCACACCTAGGGCTGTTTAATGCTTGAACTGTAGCTTACATAGATTTGAATAGAACCTGTCTGGCAACAAGGTTGAATAAAAAATCTCGAAAAGCAACCCACCCTTGCTCTGATTTTAAAACGAACACAAATAAATGATACATAGAGGCTCGTCCCACATTTGCTTAATCCATCTGTGTGACATCTTGAGAATTTGGTAAACTGGATTGATAAGACAAATGAGTGAAATGTTTAGACGTTGTCTGCCTTAGTTCCATTTCACAATAAGTGGTGGTGTTCGTGCAATGATCTGGGCTTCTTCGCAACTTCAGGATCGACTTGAATTGATGTCATCATAAATTACTGTTTTTGCGCAGCAGGTTTTGCTGTTATGCCTGATACTTAAAGACACCCAACATTGGAGAAAAGAGAAGGGGGGAAAAGAATCACATAGCTGACATTGCTTTTCTGCTTCAGTGAAACATAACCGACCCATTCCCCCAGCCTCCTAAAACACGTAAACAAACCTGAACCAGTTAAAATTAAACATTGCTTGTTAATACTGGCTCCAATTTAGTCGTCAGACTGATACCAAAATGTTAAAAAAGTATTAACTTCTTGGTAATACACATATATTCCTACAAGCAAGCCCCCATCTTATGCCTTAAAAGTAATCAAATTAGAGGTTTACAGTGGCTTAGTCAAAGCACAGACTTGGATGAGGACCTTAAACAGGTTGTTTGTCCACAACATAAATGGCTCATTGGCAGTTCCCCACAAATGTTTGGTGACAGCCTAGTTTTTGGGCTTCAAGGGTCATGAATTAAGAGTCAGTTTATTAATATAGCGGTGATTTACAACATCATCTCAAGGCACTTTACAAGGAAATCATTTAATTGAATCCAGTAAATATATCATACACAAATCAGTTTAAAAAAGTTTCCAATCTAAGGAAACCCAGCAGATTGCAGCGAGTCATTGACTTGCAGTATTCACCCCTCTAGAATCAGCAGGCCAAAACATTGGCTTGTGTTGTCGTTGACTTTACAGCAATCCCTAATAGAGAGCATGCATGTGGAGAGGAAAAACTCCTCTTTAACAGGAAGAAACCTGCAGTAGAACCTGGCTCAGTATGAGCAGCTATCTACCATGACAGACTGGGGTTTGAAGAGACAGAAGACACAAATGGGTGCAGAGGAAACAGAGATGGTTATTAAAAGGTATTTAATTGTCAGAAACGGGTGTAAGAAATTAAAAACGTTAGTTGAGGGGGCAAATAGTTTTTCATAGCACTCCCATATGTTCCGTCATTCTGTTGGATAAGTGCTGAGACTCTGAGTTGTGCTTCCTTCATGCTAACTGTGTGTTTTATGGTAATCATGTATGTTTTAATGATTAAATCCTGGAGCTGAAGTCTCTCTCTCTCTCTCTCCCCCCCCCTCTCTCTTTCTCCCCCTCTCTCTCTCTGACTGCATCAAACGCTGCAACCGTTCAGCTACACGCATGCCGCAGAGGAAAATGCTTACTGCAGTATAAAAAAAATCCAGCAGTTTTTTTAACTTTTATTTCATCAGAGTCGCAAGAAGGGAGTAATGGATCCCCTGCTCTATTTTCAGCTCGACTTTAAACCTCGCCGAATACAAACTTGCTCAATAAAAAGGCAGCTTCTTTAAACTCTCTATTACAACATATTCCGGCTCAGTTCAATACACCCGCCGCTTTAGATTGACTTAGCCCAGCATGCATGGTTGTCCTCTCCCTGTGGGAATGAAATTCTGTTATTCCCTTTGGCTCGGCGAGCATGAATCCACCTACTCAACCATTTCCCTCAAAGCTGGATAAACTTTCCGGGCTGTAATTGCGGTATTCATTGTGCTGTTTAACAGTGAAAGGCCTGATTATAAAACAAACCATGTCATTTCGGAGGCTAAGACAAGAGAACAGAGGAAGGAGGTGTCACCTCAGCTGCTGGGCTGCACAGTAATTGGTCTTGGGGCTCTTTCACGGTCGGGGGGGTGATTGCTTCATTAAAGTTCCTCTTCTGATAACCGCAGCAGCCGCACTGATCTGAGCCGAGTGGCTCTGCTCTCAGGCAGAAACGAGCAAGTGAACTGGAATCGCAAATAACGCGGATAATGGCTTGATTTGTGCTCAACGGTATTCACAACCTCCAAAGACATACTGATTTACTGCATGTTTTATTTATCAGGCCCTGGGCGCGGCGTTTACTCCGGCAGCTATTTACCCACTATAAACAACTAGCTGTGCGACGTGTGGCTTTAAGAGAGCACCGACTGTTCGCTTTTAGTCTTGCTTGACGTCTGATTTAAATAAACGTAACGCCACCTTTTTGTTATCAGGCAGCCAGATTTGAGTAACCTCAGTAGCTTTGTGTTGTCATTACGGTTTTGATCTGTAAATGGGCGAACCTGAATGGAAATTGCCTGGATTGATGCACATTAGGAGGGGATGAAGCGGCTGTGGGGAATGTAATCTGAGCTGGCAATTATTTAACTCTGCCATCAGCTGTTTCTGATCCAATCTGGGGGCCACGGTGGACTCGTGTGATCTGATTGGCCATTTTCCAGATGAGATATGTAACGTTCCTGATATCCCCAAACTGCAAAGTAATCGTTAACGAAAAGCTGTTCTTGTTTTTCCTTTGCAAATCTTCCTTTGTTTATAGATTTATTTAATCTTATGTGAAGAACTGCATTTAAATTTTATTAACAATGTAAATGTAGTTGATTAGTAACTTGACAACAATCTATTTATGTTTTAAGCAGATGGTACAAATAATTTTACTGGCTTAGAGAGCTTTAATGCATGGTATTTAAATTAGCCAAAACTTTCTGTGGCCCACAGAGGTTTTCAAGAAATGTGTATTAGTACAGTAAAAACGTTTCAATGATAAATAAGCTATAACTTTTTTTTACTTCCGATACAATACAGATATTTTAGTCTTCAGCATTACCTGAAACCGATATTGACCTGATACGGTATCAGTATTAATCATACATGTATTTTATCAATTCTGTTGTATAGAATGTTAGAAATGGTTTAAATAGGTCACATTACTCGGGAGGAACAATAGTTAACAACAATTGTTATGAATAAAACCGATATATTTATTATTTATTTGGTTAGATGAAAATTTAACTTTCTTCAAGAAAGGAAGGTTTACAGTTAACAAAATAAATACGTTTTGCAATATTGACGCAGATCAAACACTGGAACGGACTACTTGGTTGGAGGGCTGACATCGGTGAGGAGAAACGACTAAAGGTTTACTTTCTGTGTAAAAAAGTAAAAGTTAAGATGGGAAGCTAACGGTTTAAATAGCAGCAACTAATGCTAATTAGAAAGCAGTAAAAAAAGTGATCAGTTTGTACTAAAGTTCCTTGCAGTAAAAATACAAATATATGTAGTTAGATCAGTATAAAGCTTAATATTAGCATTTTTAGCTTTTTAGTCTACCATGAATTACCATGTTGGCTATCCTGCCACCTGATGGTGACACTAAGCGGCCTAGCATATTTGCCCATTACGACACAGCTTTGCAACATATGCTCTCCAAATGTGAAGAGCGTTGTTTTCTGCAGATTTGAAGGACCGGTCTGGTTCATCACTTAACAGTCCTTCTAGTCCAAGACTTGTTTTGGTCTTGTAACAATGGCGGATGAAGCTTTAGACACTGTAGGGTCACGTGCAGTTGTCAATTTAAGTGAGGCTGAAAGTTTTCATTTGCATATTCATTTGAAATATTATGTAAAAAAAAAAAATGACAGTGCACTGATTAAAGTTTTCTTTCACCTTTATTTAAAGAACCTGACCTTTCACACTGTCACCTTGTGGTTGATCCACTTAAACCCAACAGCAAAATTTACCCCTAACTGTGTACCGTGAAACCTTAAAGGCATAGGAGTAGATCTTCAGCTCATTCTCATTTTCACAACACTGCGCATGCGCCACCTCATCTCCAGTAACGCCCCTTGATATCAGGAGCGCGCACGTCCTCAGCACATGCGGTCTGTTTACATCTGCGAGACCACAGCCTCTGGCGCCGCATCGGACTTTTTACAGAATGGGTTGCTTTTACAGCAATGAATTACCTACCAAAAGGTTACTTGTTTAGAAAAACGCTTGTACAAGAACATCTGACAGCAATTAATGATTATCAGTGATAAATAATAATTGGGTAGTAATTCCACATAAAGGCTGCACAGTTAGCGTTTTCTGACGGACCCTGCGTAGCGATTACAACACTTGTGTCAAATCAACACAAATCCTTCTAAATGAAAAGGTATAGGCACATTACCTGTCTAGCAGAAACTCTGTGACGAGTTGATCGGTTTTGAATCCCTTTTCGGCTTTCAATGCCCGCCACCACACAAAGCAGGAATCTCCGAGACAAACACGTGTTTTGTTCATCTCTGCAGCCGTCTTTCTTTTTTTTTCTCAGCGACTTGCGAGCTTCCATTTTCGCGGCCGTGCGGGGAGAACCTCTCTTCAATGGTGAATGATGCGTTTTGTCCGTCCCGTTTTACTTCCTAAACAACAATCTGCGCATGCGTGAATTCAAACATGAGCGCGCGCTGTACGGGTCGGGTGGGTGGTGACATTAGTGATATACGTCATCACGTAAATTTTATGTCCGCATAGACAGCCAGTTATTTTTCACCACCGGCCGTTTTTGATTGGCTGTCATTTTCAATGGGATTTTCCTTTGAAATGTTTCCACTAAAAACATCTAATGTGCGTTCATTTAGATGTCAAAAGTAAAAAATTAAAAAATAAACCTAATCACTAAGTATATTATTTTTATTACACAATCATTTTCTTTACCAGTTTCATTATTTATAAACCTGAAGAGGTACTTGAACCGTTTTACGACCTGATTTAACTCCAGTTTAGTTTTTGTCCCACAAAAAAAACAAAGTTAAAGCGTAAACAAAACAGTGATTGTAAACTAGTTTGCAGGAAAGAGATTTTTTTTTCTTTCTCTCTCTCACTCTAAGCTGCAGTGTTAGTCGTTTTCTCTGTGACTGGGACCTATTAGAAAGAGGAAAAACAGCAGGAAGAGGAGGAATGATGGCCTCGGGGGTTTTCCTTGCAGCTTCAGCTTGATGCGAGTGAAAAAGTTTAGGAAAGGCTGTCGCTCTGATCAAGTTGAGTAGTTGGTAAAAAAAGATGACGTATAAAGTGGAAACTAAACATTTGCAAGCAATTTTTTAGTTTATGTTAGACTTCACTCTGCTTTAAGTCAGTTAGAAGTACCAATATAATCCAAAGTCATTTCTGTTTCCAAAAATGTTTTTTTAAATTGTTTTATTATACGCAAGTTTTCAGGGAGACAAAGATCAGAATTTATCTTTTGATTACATGAGATCTCCATGTTCTTTCCTAATTGTAAAACGTTTTGTCATGTGATGAATCCTCCTTGCAACATGAGTGGGGTTGGGTAGAAATATTGGTTCATCAATCCAATGCATTTATTGTATTCCAGCTCAATATTAGTTCAGACAACGCTGTGAATCGATTTGGCGCCCTGGTCAGTGGGTCCGCAGCATTACGAGGGACATCCCGGTGATCCGCGCACACTTTCCACGGGGGGGTTTGAGGTGTTACTGTCCAGCGTTCCGCTTCCTACATTTTCCACACTTTCTACCAGTGGGATGAAGAAGGGAACTGGATAGGTGCAAGTTTAATAAGCTGGCGAAACACCAATCGTCATTTCTTCCCCACACGACAACCGTTAAACATCTGTCAGTGTGACGAAGGTGATGCTTTTAAGTGTTGAATGTACCATATCAGCCCAGTTTTGCAATAAACCGTTGGATGGGAAATCATCGTCGTCGTCCTTTTCTTCTTCTTGAGTTTGAGGCGGTTGGCAAAAAGCCATTTATGGCCGTTGTCTCCTCCAACTGGTGGGGGTTGTGGGTCTGAAAGGAAATATTGTTCAAATATGTCTTAAAAATTATGTGGATTCATTCGATTTCCAGGGAGAAAGAATTATTAAACACGCTTTAATTTGAATGCAACACCGTGCTTAACTTTTGTTCTACATGGAGCATATTTGTGCTACTGTTTGTTTTTTCCCCAGATATTTCACTGCACAAAAAATTGTAATGTAAAAGTAATTTTTAGCACTTCTCTTGCCACAAGGAGAAATTATTATTTGATTCTGCAACTAATTAATTATTTGTTGAGATCTCATTACTGTAATGGCAATATGAAATGCCATATTGAATAAAAACATTAGAAAAATTAAAAAAAACATTTGAATTATGAAGGAAATAATTGTAATTGAGTTGAAGACCTAAACATGAGGCTGCCAACTTTCCACTTCTTTCTTCATATATAACAACAATCATTCTGGACAAACTCTTCACTTTCGATTTAATTGGACCACAAAGAATATGTATAAAAAAATCTATGAGATTTTTGTCTTTTAAGGGGCTTTATAAATTACCATGTGCCGCAAAACTTACAGCACTGATGATATAGACCCTCTTTTACATACATATTGTCACAAACCACCTTTAACTCTAGAATGTCAAACTTGTGTACGGCTGCTAAAAATGATTTTATTGTGGTCAAAACAGGAGAGTCCAAGTGTCTTTAAAATGAATTCACACCTGTGGCTATATTTATGAAGTTCACATAACCAGGTGGGCTTTCTTAAAGCAACACTAAATAACTTTTCAACCTTCATTAAATACGATAATTATTTTACATTCTTCTTTAGAATGTTGTGTATAGCCGTGAAACCATCAATGTTTTACGCGAACTTCAAAGTTTTGCTTCAAACAACACTAAGTAACTTTTCAACCTTCCTAAAATATTTTCATAACTTTTGTGATTATTCGTTGACTTACAGCTCGTTGAATGACACCTCTGTTGTGGCCCGAGGGGGTCTATATTGCTTTAACCGGCACTAAGAAACTTTGAGGAGGGTGGCGCACAAAAGAACCACAAGTGTATTGACTGCTTTATGGCATACGTCACTTCCCCCTGTTTCTTATTTTTAACATCATCATACATCGTTTAACCACAATCATATGCATCACCCCATCGCTAGGCCTGTCGCGATAAACGATAAATCAATTAATTGTACGATAATTAAAATGAGTTCTTATCGTCTTTATCGTTTTTACCAGCCTTTTCCTATTTCGACACAGGATGACAAAAAGACTTAACTCCGGTGCTCTCCACTCCCCCCCCCCCCCCCCCCCCCCCCCCCCTCACCCCTTTCTCATTTTTTCAGCGTGAGGCAGGAGTTAACTAATAAATCAGGCCGGTACGGTATTTTGTACTTCTCCAGCGTTTTAGCTCAATTAGCATGCTTAAGAAACACTAGCTGATATCGGGACAAACCTCAAATTAGAACTGGTTACAAAGTTGAATGTAACTACACCAGTGTGGGAGCATTTCGGAGCATTTTCGAGGCGAACCGCTGGACCTTTGCAAGCTGGTGTTCCGTCGAGTTGCGTTTCCCCGTCAGATACTGTATCCCCTGTGTCTCTCCGCACACGCGGTTAAACGGTAGCAACGAAGAGCGGCAATACAACTAACTTGTACATGCACTTAAAGAGCAACCATCCAATTCAGTTTTCTCAGCTGGGCAAAAAAATGTAGGCCATCTCCGTTTTCAAGTTCCCGACAGTGAAGCAATTACTCTACAGGAAACATACAAAAAGGGCAGACAGTGTAGTTCGCTTAATTGCTACAGAAATGCTGCCCTTTAATACTATTGAAAGACCGTCATTTTTAAAAATGTTGTAAACGTTTGACAGACAGTAAGAAATCCCCGGGAAAACTTACATATCATAAACGGAGATTGGCATACATCACTTTTTTGGTTGAATGTAGTTTTTATTTCCATTTTGTTTTAGTGTTTCGTTTTAATTCAAGGGCATTTTTTGTTAACAGACACTGAGAGTCCATTTATGTTTTTGGTGGTTTTGTTTATTTTGTTTACCAGTTTCAGATTTAAGTGTTTATTTGAATATAAAGTTTATTGATCTTTGACAGGACATAGTTGCAATATTATGTCATTCTCATTATATCAATTTAAAATGGTCTCCAACAATACTATCGTTCATCGCAATAATTAATCGCTCAAAAAAATTTGTTATCGTAACAGGTCTACTCATCGCTATTCATCCTTGACTCAGACACTGGAAACAGAAATGTACTTCAATCCAACTGCAGGCGACGTAAACATACTGCGTGTGTAAACATCTGGCTTCAACTGTATGTTTGAGATATTTGCCTCCAAATGCAGAGAGAGAGAGAGAGAGACTTTGGCTGATGTCACAACTGCAAGAGAGCCTCCACAAAACCCCCACCAGAATCATTCCTCTGCTGGCACCATTTATCCCCCCTGAAGGCTGGCTTGTTGGCGCTCACAAAGCAAAGAACACAAAAACACATTTGTTTTTGTCTTCTTTGCTGCAGCTTTGTTATTTCTGTTGGATTTGTTTGCTTGGTGTGTTGCTTCTCTTGTCAGTCGTTTCAACTTTCCTCCACATAATTCCTTAATTAAATGATCTTTTTTTTTGTCCCCCCCCCCCCAAAGGCAATGAAGGCAGTCTGTCTCTCTTTGCAGATTTGATAACAGAGGGTGACTTTATCCAACCTCACCAATGTGAGACACAACCGCCCTTCCCTTTCATCGATTTAAGCTGATCCCTGTTGTCTGTGGAAGTCGGCCCGGGCTGACCGTAACGCTGAGATGTGTCGCCGATGTAGTGCGGATTAGATAAAGGTTATGTTTCTGGAGATGGGGTTGACAATAAAATAAGACGCCGCGGATGATTAAACGAGCGAAAGACCTTTCAGTCCAGGATACCGTACTGCATCTTGGAAAAGGAAAGGTCATTTTATTATTTATGGAAATCATTACTCCTGTCTGTGATTATGGAGAATTTAGGGACTGGCAGTAAAGAAAAAAAGGGACAATGTAAGTCTGTTGAACCACGTTAGTCATACATAAAATTACATTAAATAAAACTTGCTGCACAAAATTGACTCCCACACGTGGTTAAAATCTGACCCGTTCTCTCCGTTTTGAATGGAAATAAGAAATGTTGGAGGAAAGAAGCAGAGCACAGAGAAATAGGGGAGCGGTCTGTGTGTTTGCGGTTAAACTCTATTTTTGGCGCTCCGCTGTGGAGGAGCCAGGCCAGCTGTCGAAGCGGTTTCCTCCGTGACTGTAATCTCGGAGGACAGCGGCTGTGGTGAGATTCTCACAGACACCCGCGCTCTAATGCATCCGCGACCCCTGAAACAAATGACCCAAATAGTGGCTGAAAGAAGGCGCTAGCCGATTGCGGGGGGGTTGCAGATGTAGCTCTGTTTACATTGAGGTTATTGTCTGTTAGCTTGAGCCTTAACCAATGTCGTGCTAATCCATCTGTCGGTATTGTGGCTTTGTGAGGAAAGGATCTGTGAGAAAGCTGATGGATAATAATCGTCCCCCTCCTTCAGGCGTTGAGGCTGCTGTTTATTTTTCTGAGGCCTTTGTTGACTTTGCATTTATCCTTATTTTCTACACACCAGCAAAACTGATGAGGCAATAAGAGAGTTTTGTTTTTATGTCCTACTTGCAGTGCATACATTTTCGTATTCCTCTACCTATTACAAACACACACTTCAGAGTTTTTAAATTGGAACGTTGTGTTATAGATAAACACAAAGGATTACTCAATAATGACGCCGTTACATTGGAGCAGCTCCAGAATCTGGAAAAGTAACGTGAGGTGATCTGTACAGAATATGAACAGAGTATGAAAAGTTTCTACACCTCTTCGTTAGACCGCGTTGTCTTTTGCCGCCTACTTTTAAAGTAACATTTAAGAAGTTTTGGTAGATTTTGGCGGCCAGTGTGGACAAAATAGGTAGTGTTTAGCCTGAAGCAGGACTACATATCCCATGAGCACCAGCGCATACCGTCCTAAAATCCTGATCTGCCGGTCGCCTGCAGTTGGATTGAAGTTTCAGTTCCCAGTGAATGTGTGAAGGATGAATAGCAATGAGGTAATGAATGTATGGTGAAACCATGTCATATGATGATGTTGAAAATTAGAAAAGGGGGGACTGACGTACGCCGTAAAGCAGTCAGCATATTCGTAGTTGTTTTTGTGTGGCAGGGTTCCTGCCACCCTCCTCAAAGTTGTTTAGTGCCAGTTAAAGCAATAGTGACGTATACTGTAATCACTAAAGTTATGAAAATATTTTATGAAGGTTGAAAAGTTACTTAGTGATGCTTTAAGGCTCTAAAGATCTGCTAAAGACGCTCGGTCTGATTCTGGTATTGGACTTTCTAGGAGCTTCTTCTGAGCCGATGTTCCCTCCACCAACCTGTTTGAGAACCTGGACCCCTGGAGCATGCAGATGGTAAAACTCTACTGACCAAGACAAGAACGAGTGCCTAAATCCTCTAAATAGTGATTTATTGTATATCCTAATTCATATCGATACTAACTGATATGCCAACGTAGTAGCTAACCCTTTGGAGAAAGCTTTCCTTCTAGAAAACCTAAAGAAAAGTTACTTGGAGGCTGTAAACGTTTGTAAAGGTTTTTGTTTCTAGTCATAGAGCACGTCATTAGTAAAACATTTCTACATCATAACCTTTCAGTTGTTTGAACGCTTTTAATTAAACATTAAGTCAGAGAAAATGCGGTAAGGACAACTTTTTATCGACTTCGCAGAGCTGCCCTTCCCCACTTGTTTCTTTTGTATTGTGTGAAATTGTGTTGTAATTGTAGCAGACGACATTATAACTCTGATAATTGTGGTTTTAGCAGCAGTGGTTTCCTTCGTGTTTTGAATAAAAGATCCTCTGTTACCCATTTCTGTAAATATTGTGATTCAAGGAAACTGTGGTAGTTTTAAAAGTACCATACTTTTAGGAAACTCATGTGGTCCCGGGGTTATAGGGAGTGAATATACTGTTTTTCACAGCACTGTAATGCTGGCAGACATCGTCATTTAAAATTTATACAACAGTAAATATCGGCAAAACTCTGGCTAAAATTTAGATTCGTTTTTGTGTGTACCTGAGAAGTACTACTACTGCTACTACTACTGTAAATAAATTAATGAAAACACCTCCCCTCTGGGCTTTTTGACAATTTTAAGTCTGTTTGATAATCTTGTTAAGTTACTGATCTGACATATTATCAAAATGCAAACCTAAATAAAAAGGAAACTGGTAGCATTTTGAGAAAATGCATGCATGCAGCTGCAGTTCTTCCCACATCACAGCCTTCCTCTTGTTGAGATCTTTTAGGTGAGCTGACATTTGCTTTCTTTGACACCACACCGTTCGCCTCTCCCCAAACTCTTAGCCATCGGGGAGATCGTGAGCCCTAAACGAGCTCTGAGCAACAGTCAACCATGGCATAAAGATAAACACCACTCAAAGACTCGACCTTTATGCTCAAAAAGTCAGATACAGCAGCGAGAACTGCCGTCTGTTCAGGTTGGTTTTACTTCTAGCATGAGGTGATCAAACATGTGAGCTGGTATTTTACACCATACAGATGGGAAAAAGGGGTTTCTAAAAACCCCGAAAGTATTAAACCGAGGTTGTGAGTTGTATGTGTGACTGTGTCTGGTTAGCAAAGCCAAGTCAATGGTTTTCACAGGAAATGTTTCAGCAAAGTCATTTGGAGCCACAAAGTGGATAAGGTTGTACTCAAACCACTTTGAAAAGCTTCCCCATCTATTATTGATCATCTAGTCAAACTGTCCAATTCCAGGCGAATATTGACTTGTGACAAGTGTGCCAACGTTGAACACTGAAGAAATATATATATATATATATATATATATATATATATATATAAAAGAAGAACAGCTTTGTTGGTAACACAGTAATTTTTTCTTTCCTTTCTGAAATATTTATTGTAACGGTTGTTTATAGTTCTCACTCAGACTGATGAAAATTTTAAAAAATGAGAGAAAACAAGTTTTTTTTGTATAGTTGGGTAACAATACTGCACAATAACCGCTGTGGATATAACGTTACTCAGACTTATCCAGATTTATCCTCATAAGCACCTCGTCCTGCCGGGCCTGATATTACAGGCTAAAGCCGTCGCGCCATTTAAAAAGTGGCGTTTGTTGCTGGCAGGAGGTGCACTTTCTATATATTCCTCCTGCTGTTGAACTTCCCAGCTTATGTAATGCGGGGGAGTGGCTTTTCTTTTCTTTCTTTTTTTTGTGTGTGCGTGTGGCCTGAAGGCAGAGAAATATCTGAGGGAGATCGTTGCAATAAAGCAACCATCAAATATGAAGGTGGCTTTTACTGCTGGTAGGTGGTGCATTTAAAGTATTTAAGCCCTATAGTGAATTGGGTCACGTTACCTAGCATCAGTTCGGTAAGCTTTTGCATTTGGACCCCCTTTTTCCTCTGACACCCCGAAATCAAACGTCCACAGCTTTTTACGCAATTTTTAAACTCAGTCCAGCCACATGAAACGCGTTTAGAGCCACATGCGCTAAATGAACTTTGAAAAAAGACAAACTGGAAAGGTATAAATTTAAGATGTTTTTTTTTCTTGGTTGAGATTTTTATATTTGAAGGAAATAACCTAAACTTTTCACTGGGATGTCAAGAAAGGCAAATCTAAAACGATAATATTTGTACTTTTTGGTACTTTTTGTCCTTCTGAAAATGAAATGCAATTATTCCATAAAAAAAAAAAATGGGGTAAAACTATTTTTTGTGTGTGTTTTAATTACATTTACAACATTAGTTGATTCTTTATCACTTTTAAAGCCAATTTAGAAGCGTCACACTCGTGTTTGGTTGCAGACTTCTGCCTTAATAAAACCAATGTAGTGCAGAAGATACCCAGTTTTATTTATTATACAGGGGAAACACTTGGTAGTGGCAGCATCTTGCTGTGGGGAGAGGCTGCAAAAGGATCAAACATTCTTAAAACCTTGAATTAATCCCCTGTAAATTATCCACCAGTTTGTGTTGCTGTTCATTTGAGAAAACGTACAAATACAATGTAAGAGGTAGGATCGCTTGTGCAAAACGCTGTGTGTTTAAAAACGTTTTTGGATCATTGAGCTGCGTAGCGTTTGACCGAACGGGAGGTTTAAAGCATGAAAGAAAGAAAAAATCAATAAATAACGTAGGAATCGTGTTCAGGCCTCCGCGCCATCGTTTTTCTGAACCCAGCGGATACGCTCGACAGGAACGCGCTCCTTCTGTTTGCTGCATGTGTGAAATGGCAACTTTTGATAACACCCAAAGCTCATTCTCTCCGTATTGTTCAGCA
This sequence comes from Orestias chungarensis, assembly GCA_032876305.1. Classification (NCBI taxonomy): domain Eukaryota; kingdom Metazoa; phylum Chordata; class Actinopteri; order Cyprinodontiformes; family Cyprinodontidae; genus Orestias; species Orestias chungarensis. The sequence goes on along the minus strand of JAVLVB010000902.1, from coordinate 2,187,475 downwards.
TCCATCTGTGAAAATGGCTTTAGAGAGCTTACAGACTCAATAAAAGCTGCTTTGTTTAGGTCTTCTGATGCTTAAATACATTTAAACAAACAAACAAAAAAAGCAGAACCAGTTTAGCAAGAACACCTTGCAGGAAGTTCAGTGTCTGTATTTAATATCTGGAAAGTCATCAGATGCTGGAATTACAGGTACGTTTCTGTCATCATCTAAGATAAGCCGTAAAACACAAGGTTTATGCATTTCATGCACATGAGCGTCTCAGCAGATGCTGCGATGTCAACAAAAATCCTTATGACGTCTTTAATTCATCTCTTCCCGTAAGGGAAACATTACCTCCCCCTCCACGAGGCTAATCTCCGTTTAAGAGCAGCGGCGCGGTGTAGGAACACGAGCAGCGGTTCACGTTGAGGGTTCGTCGTCTGCTTCGAGATGTTGTGACTGCCTCAAACTGACGGCTATCAGATGTCACCAAGCTTATCAAAGCGGTTCAGAGAGGTTTGTTTCCTTCGCTCGACTCTGATGTCTTTCTCGGTCTGGACGATGTGCGGCAGCTTCTGTTTGGAGCAACACCAACATGTAATTATAGAGTTATTTGGTGTCTGTTCAGATGACGGCGTTTTTTTTTGTTTGTTTTTCTGCCAAAACAAATGAAATCTGTGATGTAAAGATCTCATTATCTACATAAACCTTCTAAACTGTGGATGCTTTCTGTGTTCGCTGCTCGGGAGGCTTTTACATATTTATTTCACATGTAACTTCATGATTATTATTATTATTTTTTGTTAGACTAGAGTTTTTGTCGGGATCATTGCTTTGAGAAATTTTGTGTGAGGTTAATGGACAGTTGGTCTAAATCTGGCAAATGTTTGAAACCTAAATGTATTCCAGGCTGTCTATTGTTACTAAACACATTACAATGGTGAACCTCTGTGTGGAAAACAGATTACATCCCTTCTCCACTATCTTGTCATTGACTTGCAGCATTCACTCCTCTGCAATCAGCAGACCAAAGCAATCGCTTGTGTTGTCGTTGACTTTACAGCAATCCCTAATACTGAGCATGCATCTTGCGACAGTGGAGAGAAAAAACTCCCCTTTAACAGGAAGAAACCTCCAGCAGAACCTGGCTCAGTACAAGCAGCCGTCTGTCATGGCCGACTGGAGGTTTGAAGAGACAGAAAACTAAATTAGATGCACAGCATAGTGAAATAATAGAGTTTATAGCAACAGTTGTAGAGTGTCACTGGAAGCATCTCAGCCCATGTTCTCCTCCAAGAAGCTGTCTCAGCTAACAGAAAGCCAGACCAGGTGTGGTTACTATGGAGAGAAGAACACTAAGAGAAAACAAAAGGTTAACAAGGTTGAAATAACGGTAACTAAGCAGATTTGACAAAGGAAGAAAGTAGCAGAGAGAGAAGTGGTCAGATTGTCCTCCAGCAGTCTAAGCTTGTAGCAGCATAACTATAGAAAAACTTAAATAACTTAACCCTATAGAGTGAGACATGAG